>JAYESA010000014.1:128170671-128627557 GCA_036927795.1 Iris macrosiphon
CGAGGGTCGTTTTAACATGATCGTTCAGGTATTCAGTTGTTCATTTGATGCGATGTAGTGACTCGCACGCGGATAGCCGCTAAGCGAGGATGACTTATCTATATGAACATGAGTCGCTGTCATAGCCATTAAGGACCAATTTTAGTCTCTAACGAGAATGGGGTGCAGCGAGAGTACAGGATGCGCTCCGCACTATTTCGTCTTTGCACAGGATGACTAAACAGGAGAGTTACCAATTTTAGTCTCTAACGAGAATGGGGTGCAGCGAGAGTACAGGATGCGCTCCACACCATTCCGTCTTTGCACAGGATGACTAAACAGTAGAGTTCCATCCGGATCGGGTCGGCCTCGGTGCCCCGGTGACTGCCCGTGGAACGGTGCCTCGTTTCCGAGTTGTCCGCGACATGCAGGTCTGTATTCAGGTCTGGCTAGGCACAGGATCAAGTTCAGGATAGGACATATCATGTTCAATGTACAGGCATGATTGTTCACAGTAGTATATCGATTGCCAGACCTAGTTGATTCAGTAGTTTGCTCCACGAGCTGTGATTCAGTAATTTATTCATTCAGGGTGCAAATTTCCTGGTTCGGAAATTGCCTTGGTGACCTAACGGTCCCGGACACTTTCAGGTTCTTCCATGTGCGGAACGACTACTTAGTAGTCTCCCGGGATTTGGATGAAAATATGGCAATATTCAAGCAGACAAGCATGCGTTTCTAAGGAACATAAGCAGGCACGTATGCTCGGACCCGAAGGTAAGCCGAGAGATGAAACCGTTAGGGACTTAGCATGCGAGGGTCTGAATATAAGCAGTATTTTGTTTCCATGTTCTAGCAAGCAATACAAGTTGGGATTATTTCCTTAGCTAGGTGCGTTGAATTTATTAGCATGCAGGGGGTGAATCACCTAGCGACTAGCATGAACATTCCAGATTTTATGTGTACTGGCTAAGCAAAGACAAGTTCACCGTAGCCACCCACCATAGCGATGATTTGCCTCGGTAGAGCGATACGTCAAGCGAGCCTCTGAAAACCTAAGCCGGATTCCTGTAGGGACAAGTCTGGATATCCTTTGCATTCTCGTTGAGGCAAAGCGGGTCGGGACAGCTGCACTATTGTCGTTTGAAACGGCAGTCCGCTTGAGCGGAACAGGGTGTTACATTCTTTCTCCATGTGGTTGGGCCAATGAGAGGGGGGCACCTCATTGCAATTTTGCACAAAGGCCCCTGAACAATTTAGAATTTGCACAAATTCTGGAATTGGGGATTTGATGTAACAAAATACCATGTTTGGTGTTTTGTATTGGACTAGAATGGTGTATGGTGTTTTGTATGAGGCTTGTAGGTGTGTGGGTGGGTTTGGGTTGGAGTTGGGTCTAATTCAAATGAGGTTAGGTCACCACATTAATTAATTCATAATTAATGCACCGGGTGCCTCTAAATTAATTTAATAAAAACTGGGGGTCTAAATTGGGTTGGACAAGGGTCATTAGTGTGGTAGGCTCAGGGTACAATATTGTCATGATCTGGGTTTGTCAAATCGGGTTGAGATTGGGTCTCAATTTCGATTGGAACGGACAACGAACGTAAATACGCAATTTATTTAATTTACGTACGGACGTTTGTAATGACTTTTGTGCGACTAAAATCAGGCACGAAAATTAGTATCCGGGGGTTAGTCAAGGTTCATTATGATAGGTTAATATGTCTAGGCCAAGTATATGGAATTTGTTTCAGGGTAACAGCTAGTGTAGGGTCCTAAATACCGGGACAACGGTAAGGCGTCCTAAGTAATAAAATCACTGAACAAATATTTAATACTCAGTATAATAAATTCTAATTAGGACCAAAATAACCCTAATCTCTTTATCTAGTTAATTAAAAATAAATTTTTTGGTCTAGAGGGTTTACAATCTACCCAACTTATAAGAATTTCGTCCTCGAAATTAAAATAACACATAATAAGCTATAATTCATCAAGCAATGCTACGGACATACCTAGGGTTGGTGGGGCTGGCGTTTGTACTATCTCCCGGGCTCTATCGCTATACTGGGAACACTCCTGAGCTTGATGTTGGGTTGATCCGCACCTCAGGCACAGTCCTAGTCTTCTTCTACAATCCTTTTGGACATGTCCCTTCTTTCTACAAAAGTGACACGTCATTAGCTCCCTCTGCTGATATGGCATAATCTTCTGTTGTGTCTGCACTCCTGGAGGGCGTATCGGTCCTCCTGATCCGGGCTGAGCTCTGGCTGGTGCAGTCGTGATGGAATGCCTCGATCCTCTACTAATAGCCTCCTGGATCCTCGCCTCTGATAGGACTTCCTCGTATGAGATCCTCGCCTGAGTAGTAGTGTACCTCTGCAGCTCGAAGGTAAGGCCGTGATGGAATCTCCTGGCCTTCTCCAGGTCGTTGGGTATCAGGGCGGCACCAAATCGGCTGAGTCGGCTGAACTCCGCGTCGTAGGCGTCCACGGTCAAGTTCCCTTGCTCTAGGTGTAGGAACTGGGAGTACAGGGCGTTCTTGACCGTAGCGGGGAAATACTTCGCATTGAAGTACTCCAAAAATTCCTTCCAAGTCTGCGTCCTGCCGACGCTGCGCTCCATAGAATCCCACCAGTGATGGGCGTTGCCTGTGAGTTGGGCCCTCACTGCGGTCATCCAGAGGTCGGGGTGTAGTTGCGAACCCTCCAATAGCATCTCAGTGTTGGAGACCCAGTCTGAGATCTCTTCTGCAATCTCCTTGCCTGAGAAGGTTCTCGGTTCCATCTGGCGGATGCCTCGTACAGTGCCCACTGGCTGGACAGGTGCAGGTGCTGGTGCTGCTGCTTGGGCAGGTGCCCTCTCCAGTACCGCCATCAGGCCCTGTCTCAGGGTCTCAGTCTGATGCCACTGTGCCTGCATCATCGTCTGAAAGAACTGGAACATCTGTGGCTGTTCCTCCGCTGGTGGCATCTGGGGTAGAAATGGTGGAGGTGGTGGTAGTGGTACCTCCGGCTGCCTCATCGGTGTCTCCTCGGATGTCGGCCTCTCGAAATACGGCATCGGAGTGGCCCTCGAGGTCTGTCCCTCGAAGTGCTGCATCGGGATCGTCTGCGATATCTGGCCCTCTGCCTGCTGTGTTCCATCGTCGGGAGAGGTCTGATGCCAGTGTATCATTGGGGCCCGGGGGATCACCTGTGCCTGTGGCTGAGGCTGCTCTCCAGGTGGTCCCTGTGATGTCTCCTCTCTCGATGCGGGGGTTGATGGTACCATGGCACCAGGTGTCTCGCGTCTGCTGCGTAGGTTCATCTCGCTGTAAGAGATAGAACTTCATTAAAAGAGTACGGAATAACAAGCAGGATGCAGATATTTAATTTAATCAAATGCGAAGGAGGTTCAAAGGCGGAAAGTGGATAAGATCTATTAATTTCTATCCTATTGCAGGCTCGCTGGACATGTTACCATACCACAAGCGATAAACATGACCTGCATGGGCCACCACTAAAACCATGTCACGCCCCAGTCCCAAAATATATGGAACCAGGCCACGTGGCATTGGCCAGCTGACACGACTCCGAAGGATATCCCAATTTAATGGATCCTATCGAAGCTTGCTACGCTGTCCTAAAATACTAACAAGTCTAATATGCTAATATATAGCAGGCAATGTCTAATCTCATCCACAGAATACAATATCATAAAGACTGAAATAAATGCTGGCAAATAAAATACAAGAGTCTGAATATCCATAATACATCTGAAATAGTCTGAATAGGGACAAACCTACTGAAATACAGAAATGGAAATAAAGTGCAGAAAGAGTAAGATAACTAGACTAGATTATCAACTAGCTAGATATGAAAACTCTAGTCCGATGTAGCTGCGTACTCAAATCACGGGAACTCCTCTGGAAATGCCTCGTAGTCCTCAATCAGGAATCCTGCCTCTACTCCTGCTCCGTAGATGGTAGGGTACAAGTGCTCGTCCGGATCTGGAAGAGAACCAGGTCCTCAGAGGGACGTAACAAGTATACAGAAATGCATGCCATAAAGTAAATACTGTGTAAACTCAAGGGTAATCTAACCAGCTAAGTGAAATGCACTTTGAAGACAACCCTGGTACGTATGGGTAGGTAAAAGGTATAAAGCATAGCGTCGAGCCAGAGGCTAAGTACCTGGCATTAGCTGTAAACTGAACGCTAGGAGTATATATGCTGACTACATCATCGATCATGATAGCGCGCAGCTAGTAACCTCTGTCGGATGTATTGACACGCATATATGCCCATAACCGGGAACCTGAGCCCATAATCGGGTAACACATGGCCCATAACCGGGTAACATTGAGGCTCACGGCCCCACAATTTACTCTGAAACTACGGCGGCCAAATGTCTGTCCCATACGCCTACTAATTATCTTCCCCACCCAATGTCAATGTACAAGTCGCGAATGCGACGTGGATACCTCATACTATGATGTAAGTCGCTACAGAAATAAATAGCTAAGCTAAATGCCGTCACACATGCTGCTCATGCTGATGGCCAGTCGATCATGAAGTACGCATCCCTACATGAACTCACTCTGTGACGTGTTAAGATACGTGTCAGGGCCTGGGAAGTCATATTGATAACTCCTCAACTTTAGGTGGGTCCATTAGACACTAAGTCAGACACAAGTCCTAACGTCAACGCCTTCGTTGACTGCACCCAAGTCTTCTCGGACGCGCACAGTTTAATATTGAAACAATGAAATATACAACTAGTTAAAATCTGAATTTAGACAGCATCAACAAGGCAAGGTATACTTGCCTGTCTCGGGTAGCTGCGAAAGCCAAAGTCCTGCTCCTGAAGCCTCGGCTGTACGGTCCAGCAGTCCTATATATGATATAATAATACCAACATCAGTCGCTACAATAGCACGACCAAGACACACTACTTGCAGCAATAACTGACACCGGGTCTGTACTGTACAATTAGTGGGACCCCTTAGTACATATATTTATATATAGATATCATAAATATATATATATATATATATATATATATATATATATATATATATATATATATATATATATACACACTAATACATATTTAAATTTTTTTAAAGTAATATGTATGTTTAATAGTACATTTAAAAATAGCACCTATGTATTATTTAGTAATACACCAATAATTATGTACATATACACATATTCAATAATTATATATATAAACACATAATACCATATATATAATTTAATACATAGACATATAATTACATATATTTATATAAGCATTTATATATATATAAGTACATATATACAACAGTTATTTATATATACATATACATAGGAAGTGTACTTATATACAATATACACTAATATTTATTATATATATACACAAGTATAATTATATTTATAAATATTTTCATATATGTATTTAATATTCTAAATACTAAATACACAATATATATATAAATATAAATATATATATATATATATATATATATATATATATATATATATATATATATATATATATATATATATATATATATATATAAATATATATATATACATATATGCTAATAATAGGTATAATGTATTTAATACCAATAAATAATATATAATAAAATACAGAATATATATACCATATATATTAACTGTATAATATTCCAAATATATTACAATTTTACATACCTACATACATACATATAATAATTATGTAATATATTAATACATAAAACATATTTAAAATATATACATTTATATATATATATATATATATATATATATATATATATATATATATATATATATATATATATATATATATATATATATATATATATATATATATATATATATATATATATATACACATATACATAGTAGGTATTTAATAAATATAATACTCAAGTATATATATACTAGGTATATACATACATTTATATTTTTATTTAATATTCTAATATACTTAAATACACAATATATGTACATATATATATATTTTTATATTCATATATACATATTTAATATATTTATAATACACATATTATACTAACTACATAGAGTATATATATATATATATATATATATATATATATATATATATATATATATATATATATATATATATATATATATATATATATATATATATATATATATATATACATACATTAAACATATACCACTTATATATATTTATGTATACACACCAAATATATATATATATATATATATATATATATATATATATATATAGATATATATATAGATATATATATATATATATATATATATATATACATAATTGATATTTTAAATAATATAAGTATTTAATACCATATACAGTATATAATATATTACATTATATTTATTAGTATATATAAAGTATACAAAGTATATAAATACAATATATATATACATTTATTTGTACATACAATATATATATATATATATATATATTTATTAGCACATACAATACACAGTATATAAATTTATTAGTACATACATTATACAGTATATAAATTATAAATACATAAAATACTATATTTATACAGAAATATATACATAACTATTTAAACAGTATACTGAATCATATATGTACATATACATATTTAATGCAACCCCTAATACGTATAAAAATACTAGTATTTATACATGAAATATTGTACCTAAATGATGCTCAGGCCGAGGGGGACCCGGTGGCTGACCGTCGACGGCGGGGATGGCCGGACGGAGCTCCGGCAGGGCTCGGGTTGTTCGGCAATCAGCAACAGCGGTTTGGGGCTGCCTGCGCTGTCACGCCCCAGTCCCAATAATACGTAGGACTAGGACACGTAAGCATGCCAGCCGCATGGATATGGCAACTCCAATATATGGAAACCAAATCCATACGTACGCTGTAATATGAATATAAAATCCACAAGCGGTATAAAGTGTAATACAAGTCACAGGGTAAAATCTAAATCTCATCCACTAAAATCATATAGAAATAAATAACCAGTATCTATGAAACTAGATCTCAACAAGAAGTATCTAAAGATGATAGTTGGATGGAAACAAATCCACTACCAACTCAAATGGGAAAAGTATATACAATATAAGTACAACTCACTCAAACAATAAGTACTAGCTACCAATCACGGCTCGAAGAGAAGACATCCACGGAGCATCTACATCCTTCCAAATCTGTGGTCCTGCAAATACTCAAGAACAGGTACACCTGGCAGCGGACCAGGTCCTCAGAGGGACGTAACAAGATACAGAAAATACGAGCCATCTTGAATACAGTAAACATGCATATAATTTGGAAATAAATAAGTACGCTATACAAGACAATCTATATGAATGCAAGTGAGGACAACTTTTCGACGTATGGGCAAGGGTAGTCTACTCGATCTAAGCCTCACAACTCACACACCCGTCTAGAACATCAGAAATCGACATACCTCTGGGGTAGCGACCAGCGCGACTCTACAGAAATCGACATACCTCTGGGGTAGCGACCAGCTCGACACAAGCCCGTAGTGCGAGCTATATACTACGGTTTACCAGAGTGGTTAAAAGCCCATACGCCTAATGATTGTCCTCTATGATACTAAGTGCCATGTGTGTGTCAACATATCTAATATATAGTAATGACTGAAAGGAAAACTACACATGCAAGAACTATACAAAAATGAAATAAATAAACAGAAATATAAATAGCATGCAAAGTACTGTAAATAATTTGGCAAGGTATCTTGCCTGGCAAGAAGCTGCAAGATGTAGTGTCCCAATGTCAACACCAAGAGTCAGAAGCTACAGCCTCAGAATGAACGTCTCCGGATGCTGAAATAAACATCACCAACGTTCCCAGAATGAGCAAAATAGCTAAAAAGCACATCCCTTTCGTCCAATTTGGAACAGGAGCAAAACGGTAATTTCGGAAAAAAGTGGGGTCCACATGTGGCCCACTTTGCACCGAAAAGCGTGCCAAGGGTAACAGTCTCTAAATGGGACAAACTATAGGTCAAACAACTCTAAATGTCAATACGAACTCAACGGTATGTCCAAATTTGGATTCCGATGAGCCGAACAAAATTTGGTCCAAAAAGTCAACTGTGGGCCCGCCAATTGGCGATCTGGTCAACCGTCTCAGAAATGCGTGGAAATTGGGTCACAGGACCAGCGCGTTACCACGAGTCCAGTGGCGCAAGTTTTGTCGCAATCTGACAAGCGTGCACAAAATATGCGCGAGTTTCACAAAAGTGGCGACACGAAATGTGTCCGCGGATACGGCCTGATTCCGGCGCGCACACGCGTCCGAATCAGTCCCCACAAATTTTTACGTATTCCGTTATGCTGCGTGCACCATTCGGTACACTTGGCACACGGCGGGGCGGTCCCGATTGGCGGGGCGCGCTCCGATCTCCAACTTTTGGAAAACCGGAAAAAGTGGGTACGCGCAGTTTTATGACGAATATAATTCTGTGCACAGCGACTAATAGCACAAAGTTATTATACAGAAAATAAACTAGGTCATGTAATCTACAGGTATCAAAAAGAATCATCGAATTCGGATCTCTGTGGTGGAAGATACGAACTCGACAATATGGGTGGTCATTATAGAATTCTGCGATTGCAGAATTCTGTCTGCTCGCGCTGACTTGGGCGCTATTTTTCACCTAGGGCACACATTTTTCGAGCTAGGCTATAAAACAAATATTGGAGAGGGTTGAGGGAAGATCATACCTATAAAAACGGAACAGCGTTTGGATGAGCGAGTCAACGGAAAAATACGCCGGAGCGAAGGTGCTTCGAGTGGGAAACTGCAGTTCGCGATGTCGGCGTCGACGGGATGGTTGGATGGCTTGGTGGGGCTTCTCTGGCTACGGTGACGGCTCTAGATGGGAAGAGGAGGTCTGAAAATTAGGTTAGAGTTTTTGGGAGCTAATATATATATATATATATATATATATATATATATATATATATATATATATATATATATATATATATATATATATATATAATTAGGAGAGAGAGAGAGAGAGAGTCGGGCTTGGTGGACAAGGCCGCTGAAGTCAAAGTGGGCGGGTCTCTTGTAGCCGCTGAAGAAACTGGGAAAGAGCAAACTCATTTGCTTGATTGCACAGCAAGTTCTAAGTAGGTATATTACTATTATTATTATATTATTATTATTAGTATTATTATACTTATTATTAACTTCTTTTTGCTTTCTTTTCTTTTCTTTTACTTTCTTTATAAAATACATATATATATATATATATATATATATATATATATATATATATATATATTTGTATATACATATATATATACTCATACGAAAATTTATATATTAGGGTAATGCACATCGTTAGGCTAGCAACTGCTCAAGGGGTCTTCTACATGGAATAAATTTCGAAAAATTCCAGATGGTCCCACAAGTCATCTAAGTGCCCGAACACCTAACATAAAAATTATTAAAAATCTATTTCTCCTATTTAGACCTAATTACTATAATTAAATTAATAATTAATAAATAAAAAGGTATATACGATTTTCTAGGAAGGGGGTTTTACATTCTACCCAACTTATAAAAATTTCGTCCTCGAAATTAAAATTAAGCCACGATAGGATGCAATGATGGTATAAGATTTGCATTGTTTAAAATGCAAGGCTAGGTTTTAAGGGGTGGGCGATGTTGCACGTTGCACATCCCGAAAAAATCATGGAAAAATCCATATGAGCGAAAATAGGTTTCTTCATGTGTCATGTCCAATGGTGTGGACACATAAATGCTCTTTTGCATAAAGCGTCCAACAATTGAAAAATTGCACGAATACGAGAATTGGATGATGGGCATGTCTAGGATAAGGGTGTAGAATTTGTAGGAAGGCAGTGGCTAGTGTAGTGCTCCAATTATCGAAGCACGGTAAGGCGTGTCAAGTGATATCATGTTGTAAACTAAATAAAAATACCGTGTTCTATTTATAAGTGGATTCGTGCTAGCCTCAGTCTCACTATCTAAGCCGAGTAGGTCAAATTTTTGGGTGAGGGGTTCACAATCTGCCGAACTTAAAAATTTTTCATCTACCACCTAAGGCCATACATCTAGAAAAACTATTGCTCAAATTATTTAATCATGATTTTTAATCCTCAAAGGTTTAACACCAAACATATCACCTATGATATGCCCTTAACCAATTATAAAAGAGGGTCACTAAGTCATGTGATTAGCCTTATGGGATATATCTAGTACTATCGGTGTCAACTTATACCAGCACGAGGTTTCGTCTTTCCGAAATAGGGAAAGACGGAGAGCAATAATAAAGAATTCAAGGTGAAGGTGACAGAATACGAGTACGAGGTTCAAAGAGATTAAGGAATTCGAAAAAAGAGTTGTCAGGACAGTTGTGGATTGAAATCCTATTTTTGGTAACTTCCTATTTACATGCTCGTATCAGTACAGTTATATAACCGATACGATGTGTCAGACATGTCTAGGGGCAAGTATATCCGTCTACTACCATATATCTCAATCCACGTAAAGTAGTCATGCGAAGGGCGAACCAAGCGCACTAAGGTTAGCTAGACCTTAATACACCGATTCTGATTAGGCAATTGTATCATTGTGTGCACCCAATAATACATATGCCATGAGCAAGCTCGATGAAAGAATAAGCTTGCAAAAACTAGGCTATAATAGCAGCATAAATTAAGGTAGTACAACAAACATAAATACGATGGATTATGATGAAAGAAGGTACAAATTACTTCAAGTTCGCAGAAGCAAAAACAACATAAGCAATAATAATAAAAGACTCTACAATCTCTACAGTTATCATACTAATTCCTTGTCTAGGTCGATATTTGACAAAGCAGGGGTATGGCTTCTAAGCTCTACAGTCTGGAAAAAAAAAACAATGTCGTCCTAAGCTAGCATACAGTTAAATATCATTCATTCACACTTCAATAATAATAAGGCAAAAGACTATGTGATACTATGTTGTGAGGTATACTACCCAACTTATAACAATAAACTAGTACTGTAATTGTCTTAAGGATACCGTAGAAAATCTTGTTAAGGTTTACGAGAAGGGTCTTGGTACTTATTAGGGTATCCTCTATGCTAGGGTCAAATATTATGGTAAAACTTCTAACTAACTCTAGTAGCATCTATACTATTCTCAAGTCTTCATAACACATAAAGGGTAATGCTAAACCAATCTATAGATAAGGAATTCTACGGTTCACTTAATTATTCTAAACTTAGTGGGGTGTCTATATTCTCTTTGTATTCTTAATAGGTGTGCTACTCTAATTATCATCTAACAACAGGAACTTCTATATTCTAGGAGAAGGCTATACTTAAAGAACTATTACGGAAGCACAGGAATCAAGCAGGATGCATTTGTTCAAAATAGAACAGAGAGGAGGAAGATGAATCATAGTCAATTGTGGATGAGATCCTATATTCTAGTCCTAGGTGCAGGCTTGTTCGGTACAGTAACGTAACCGAGACAATATGCTCTTGACCTGCATGGGCCACCACAAAAATATGTCACGCCCCAGTCCCAATAATACGTAGGACTAGGACACGTAAGCATGCCAGCCGCATGGATATGGCAACTCCAATATATGGAAACCAAATCCATACGTACGCTGTAATATGAATATAAAATCCACAAGCGGTATAAAGTGTAATACAAGTCACAGGGTAAAATCTAAATCTCATCCACTAAAATCATATAGAAATAAATAACCAGTATCTATGAAACTAGATCTCAACAAGAAGTATCTAAAGATGATAGTTGGATGGAAACAAATCCACTACCAACTCAAATGGGAAAAGTATATACAATATAAGTACAACTCACTCAAACAATAAGTACTAGCTACCAATCACGGCTCGAAGAGAAGACATCCACGGAGCATCTACATCCTTCCAAATCTGTGGTCCTGCAAATACTCAAGAACAGGTACACCTGACAGCGGACCAGGTCCTCAGAGGGACGTAACAAGATACAGAAAATACGAGCCATCTTGAATACAGTAAACATGCATATAATTTGGAAATAAATAAGTACGCTGTACAAGACAATCTATATGAATACAAGTGAGGACAACTTTTCGACGTATGGGCAAGGGTAGTCTACTCGATCTAAGCCTCACAACTCACACACCCGTCTAGAACATCAGAAATCGACATACCTCTGGGGTAGCGACCAGCGCGACTCTACAGAAATCGATATACCTCTGGGGTAGCGACCAGCGCGACACACGCCCGTAGTGCGAGCTATATACTACGGTTTACCAGAGTGGTTAAAAGCCCATACGCCTAATGATTGTCCTCTATGATACTAAGTGCCATGTGTGTGTCAACATATCTAATATATAGTAATGACTGAAAGGAAAACTACACATGCAAGAACTATACAAAAATGAAATAAATAAACAGAAATATAAATAGCATGCAAAGTACTGTAAATAATTTGGCAAGGTATCTTGCCTGGCAAGAAGCTGCAAGATGTAGTGTCCCAATGTCAACACCAAGAGTCAGAAGCTACGGCCTCAGAATGAACGTCTCCGGATGCTGAAATAAACATCACCAACGTTCCCAGAATGAGCAAAATAGCTAAAAAGCACATCCCTTTCGTCCAATTTGGAACAGGGGCAAAACGGTAATTTCGGGAAAAAGTGGGGTCCACATGTGGCCCACTTTGCACCGAAAAGCGTGCCAAGGGTAACAGTCTCTAAATGGGACAAACTATAGGTCAAACAACTCTAAATGTCAATACGAACTCAACGGTATGTCCAAATTTGGATTCCGATGAACCGAAGAAGGGGGTCGGGGTGATGGGGGCTGAAGAAGGGGGTCGGGGTGATGGGGGCTGAGTGAGGGTGGTTTGTGTAGGTTTTAGGAATTTGGGTTTTCTAGGTTTTTGTGTGTAATAAATTTGATGTAACTTGATGGATATGTAGGAGAGAGAGTGGGGGGCTGCCTAGGGATTAGGGCCGGCTGTGGGTAATTTTTGGGGAGTTGGGGAGGCTTCATCATGATGAGGGGAGGGCTAGGAATTGAGCATTTCAAATGGAGGGTCATGATGTGCCCATCCAAAAGTAGTGTAAGTACATGAAAAATAGGGGGAGAATTAATTGTGAACAGGTTCAAGGAATGTAGGTTCTTTCTCCATGTGGTTGGGCCAATGAGAGGGGGGCACCTCATTGCAATTTTGCACAAAGGCCCCTGAACAATTTGGAATTTGCACAAATTCTGGAATTGGGGATTTGATGTAACAAAACATCATGTTTGGTATTTTGTATTGGGCTAGGATGGTGTATGGTGTTTTGTATGAGGCTTGTGGGTGTATGGGTGGGTTTGGGTTGGAGTTGGGTCTAATTCAAATGAGGTTAGGTCACCATATTAATTAATTCATAATTAATGCACCGGGTGCCTCTAAATTAATTTAATAAAAACCGGGGGTCTAAATTGGGTTGGACAAGGGTCATTAGTGTGGTAGGCTCAGGGTACAATATTGTCATGATCTGGGTTGGTCAAATCGGGTTGAGATTTGTCACGACCCGCACCCGGTTTAGGGGTACGAGGGCGTGGGTACGTCCAACCTACGCCACAGCATCGGCGGTAGAACGCTGTCTAGGTCATGTAACTATCTAATCAAACTCACGTGAATACCCAACTCCATAAGGAGACGTGGATATCATAAAATAATGCTAGAAATACTCAATCACATAAACTGAAGCACGATGAGATATCAAGGCAAGCAAGAAATACAAGACAAGTCTAACGATAAAATAATCATACCTGCAATCATTAACTTCCAATCCTCAAGTGCGTCAGAAACCAGTCTACTAAGGTCACAGTCTGGAAAAATATTTTCCAGTCAGGAAGAAGCAAAGTACATCTCTAAATAGCAGTTCTATATTAATGATATAAACTATGTAGCAGTTCTAGATGGAAATATACCAGAAGCATGTATAGATACGAGAAATAAAAGAAATACTGGAAATATTGTAAGTAAATGCAGGAGAGAAACAATATATCCATGAGCAAGAACCTATGACTAAGTGTATGAGTATTAGCTTTAACATGTGATCGGCTTGGGAACTTGATCAGACTGGTTACATGTGATTAGCTATGATTCATGTAAGGTCAGGCTAACCGTTGGTTAGCTATGATGCATGTAGAGGTCAGGCTAATCACACGTAACAGCTATGAAGCATGGAGATGGTCAGGCCGCACCCGACGTGAGATGTGGGGTGAGCTATGATGCATGAAAAGTTGGGTATGATCACATATCTACACTAAAATACTCTCCACCCCCGACTGGTATAGTAGATCCGATCATGGTACGCTATGGCACGGGATTCCCTAGGAAGGTAGCAAATCTCCCCGGAAATCAGTGTCTGTACATGCACAAGATAACAAGGAAAACAAGTCTTGTACAAGCTACACCATGAATAAGGAATAATATCTCATGACGAGATCCGTGTATACCAATCTGTGTAACCAGCGTGTCAAGAGCATGGATATTTACACTAGATACAGTGAACATAGGAGATATCATAAATTAGAAACTAATCAGAGAATGTACTCGCCTTGGGTCCTTAGCTGTCAATACCAATGTCCTGTCCCAGAGTATCGTCTGGAGAATCCGACAGTCCTATAAACATATAATAATATCACTTGTATCAGATGCTACACTAACACACAATAGAAATACCCTGGCCTCAGGGCTATGCCAGACATGGCTCTAGTCAACTAGGGTCATCTAGTAGGGATACGTATATAATATACATTTATACTCAGGGTATATACCAATAAAAACATATATAATATATATATAAGTGTCTATTAGTAATTGTACAAAATACGTATTTGTGTATATACGCTAAATAGATGTATATAAACATATACTTATATACCAAAATACATATTTGTATATATATATCAATCAAACATTTTATATATATATATAACTAATCAAAGAATGTATATAATGCCACACTTCTCAAGGTGATCCCAAATGAAGTAACAATTAGTTCTAATGAGTCCGGAGTAGTCCAAATAGCTAAAAATGATATAAAGAAATTCAAAATCAGAATTTTGGCACGATAATCGAGATGTAGGTTCCGGGTCAACAATGGCCCGCCAAGAGACAAAAAACACAAATTAACTAAGCTCTTAAAAATAGTAACAAGTTATGCTATGGAAAAAGGGTTGGTCAAGTTATTATGAAATATTATAACAAATCTATTTTCAAAAATCTATTTAATCAAATACCCAATATATAACCAAATCAAAAAATTAATTTGTTTAAATCGATAATTTATTTTTTATTTAAAAAAATATATAAATTCTTTTTATTAACCCAAATTATTATATAACTGAAACTATGTTAATTATAATAAAATAACTAACTATGTTATAAGATTGGGTCTCAATTTCGATTGGAACGGACAACGAACGTAAATAAGCAATTTATTTAATTTGCGTACGGACGTTTGTAACGACTTTTGTGCGACTAAAATCAGGCACGAAAATCAGTATCCGGGGGTTGCTCAAGGTTCATTATGATAGGTTATGTAAGCCCCCTGATTTTTCAGAAATTAATAATTTGGATTTTTCGCAATTTTTTGGAAGTTTCCGGGATTTTTCTGTAATTAAATCCTAGGCCTTTGATCATTAAATGATTTTTAATTACTGTTAAATAATAGTAAAATATTATGGAAATAATATTGTATGGTGTAAAATAGAAAACCGGACATAGGGTAATTTTTCGGGAATTTATTGGACACCGGAATCATTTTTTTAAAGCCCTAGAAACTATTAAATAAATAAACCGAATTAAACCCGTGCCAACGCCCGACATCCCCATGAGAGCCGAAGCCTAGCCCAAGGAGCGTTGACCCAGCCCAAATCCTAGGTCAAACCCTTGTCCAATTTATGTATGTATAAATACATAATTTTCTAGTTTTTTTTCACAAATAAAAAGAAAAAGAAAAAAGAAAAAAAAAAAAAAAATCCCAAACTAACCTAACCCTAACCCTAACCCGCCGCCCCCTCCGGCGAGTCTCCGGCGCCGCTCCGCTCGGCCGCGTCTCCCGCTGCCCAGCCGCGTCCACGCCGTGCTCCGCCCTGGCCTGCCTCCTTCCTCCCCTGGCTCCGCCTCGCCGCCTCGTCGCGCCGACGCCGGCCTCCCTCTCCTTTCTCCTCCCCCATCAAGACACAGTCACCGCCCTAGCCACCTCCCTGCCCGACGCTGCCACCGCCACCGCCTTGCCGTACCACCCTGCCCGACTCCACCTTCCCTCCTCTTCCTCCTTCCCTTCTCCTTCCTCGACGCCAGGCCGTCCTCTCCGGTCATCCCCCCCAGCCTTTATACACCCCCAATTCCCCTCTTCTCCGGCCAGAATCCCCCGCCGTACCGCGCCGCCCCGGCCTTCGCCCATCCCCAGACCTCACCGCCTCCCGCTTTGCCGCGATGCCGCCCCTGCCCAGCTTCCTCCTCCCCCGCTGCCTCCAGTTTCCCCGACCCAGCACAGCCCCGAGCGGCCCGTCCCCCGCCCGCTCCGGCGCGCCGTCGCCGCCGGACAGCGCCGCCACCCTCGCCAGCGCCGCCGCCTCCGGCCAACGACTCCCTCCAGCAGCAGCCGGCCGCGTCAACTCCAGCCAGCGAGACCCCCTGTCTCCGGACACATCAAGCCCTAGACCAGGACACAGTGTCTCGTGTCGACACGCGAGGACACGAAGAATCAATCTTCACGGAGCCCTGTTCAGGTACCCGTTTCTCTCTGCTCGTTTATCCGTTTTCGATTCCGTCAGTTGCGTCGCGTAGACTGTATGACCCTCTCGGTGCTTGTGCAACCCGCTCGGCGCATCACGTCCTGTGGTGATCGCGAACCGCGATCCAAAAACAGGAAAATCAATACCATGTTTCACCCCGGAACTGAGTGTGCCCCGCCAAACGGGACGACTTGGTCGCACGCGGTCTTTACCGATACGTGCGTGTCGTTGATACGGACGTGCAAGATTTCGTAGAAGTCGATTCGGATGTGCGTGCACACCGGAATCAACGCGTATCCGCGGACAACGTCCCGTATCCGTCGGTTCTGGAATACGCTGTAACTTGGTGTACACACATCAGACTCGTAGCAATACGTTGGTCCTGTGACCCAAGTTTGGTTCGATTCTGAGAACGTTGACAAAATCGCGTATCGTGGGCCCTACAAGCTCCACTTGATGGGCGATTTTGTGATCGGCTCATCGGAATCCAATTTTGGAAGTTCCGTTGGGTTCGTATCATCGTTCCTGACCTGTTGACACTAAGTTTGGCGAATTTGGAGACCTTTGACCCTGACACGCTTTTCGGTGCAAAGTGGCCCACAGGTGAACCCCGCTTTGGCCCAGAAATATCATTTTTGCCCTTGTGTCCAAATTGGATGTAAGGACAGGCATTTCTAGCTATTTGATATTTTCTGAATCTAATGGGATATTTATTTCAGCAACCGGAGTGGTACCTGCAGATCACACTGAGACCAGAGCTACAGTTGGAGCCAGAACCCCAGGCAAGTGTACCTTGCCAAAACTTGCAGTCCTTGTTACTTATTTTCTTGGCTTATATATATGTATATATTGTGGTTCATGCTTGACCTAGGGCCGTGTGACTTTACTTAGCGTCCGATTGATAGTCGGGTGCCAACACCGTACGCGGTGTTGTGTATTGTCATCTAGACATGGATACCGAGACCCCTATTTCTCGTACTTGTCCTATCAAGTACATCATTACCCAGGATACTTGATACTATTCATGAGACATGATCTTCCCGAGATATTCGTGGTGATTCTGTATAGGATACAGGACTTGACAGAGATACTATATCCATAGATATTTATGACTTGTTGCATTTAGCTATGATCGTGCGTAACATGGACATGGGGCCACATGGACATGATGTAACACCCCGTTCCGCTCAAGCGGACTGCCGTCTCAAACGGCAATAGTGCAACTGTCCCGACCCGCTTTGCCTCGATCAAGAAGCAAAGGATATCCAGACTTGTCCCTACTGGAATCCGTCTTGGACTTTCAGAGGCTCGCTCAGACGTATCGCTCTACCGAGACGAATCATCGCTAAGATGGGTGGCTACGGTGAACTTGTCTTTGCTTAGCCAGCACACATAAAATCTGGAATATTCATGCTAGTCGCTAGGTGATTCACCCCCTGCATGCTAATAAATCCAACGCACCTAGCTAAGGGAATAATCCTAACTTGTATTGCTTGCTAGAACATGGAAATGAAATACTGCTTATATTCTGACCCTCGCATGCTAAGTCCCTTAACGATTTCAACTCTCGGCTTACCTTCGGGTCCGAGCAACGTGCCTGCTTATGTTTCTTAGAAATGCATGCTTGTCTGCTTGATTGTTACCGTGTTTTCATCCAAACTCCGGGAGACTACTACGTAGTCGTTCCGTGCCTGAATGTTCCTGCAAGTATCCGGGACCGTTAGGTCACCCAAGGCATCCCCGAACCAGGGGAATGCATCAAGACAGTAATCACTGTACAGAATCATGATTCAAGCATCTCCTGTAATCGTGCACTACTGTACTACTGTACTACTGTTCTACTGTACCACTGTACTCCTGTTCTACAGTACTCGAGTATCACGTGAAATTGGAAAAGACCCTGACCTGCATGTCGCGGACAACTCGGAAACGAGGCATAGTTCCACGGACGGTCTCCAGGGCACTGGGGCCGCTCCGATCCGGATGGAACTCCACTGTTTCAGCCAACTGTACTGGACGAGATGGTGTGCAGCGCCTACCGTTCTTTCGCTGCATACCATCCGCTCCATGGCTGAACTTACTGTATAGTCTACTGTACTAAACGAGATGGCTTGTAGCACCACTGTACTTTCGTTGCAAACTACTCTCGTTTAAGACTAGTGTCCTTTATGGCTATGCCAGCGACTCATGTTCATATAGATAAGTCATCCTCGCTTAGCGGCTATCCGCGTGCGAGTCACTGCATCGCATTAAATGAACAACTGAACACCTGAACGATCATGTTAAAATGACCCTCGTGTTTGCATATGCTTTGCCTCCTGAATGTTTATACATGCCTCTGCTCGAATTAACAAGTTGCCTTAATGTTTGCCTTGGACAGGGAAGGAGATGGTAAGTTGGTAAGTCTCGCCGTGTTTCCTCTAACATCGCAACGCGCACTGCCCGACACGTTAGGCTATTCAATGTTTGCATGAAACTGATCCTAAGGCAACTAGAAAGACAACTTAATAGTTGTGCACGAAACCTGTATTACGTGTTTGGATTTGTCGAGCGGGCGAGTAGCTTCCCCACCAGTGCATTCAATGTACTGATAATCCACCAGTTTGTATGCAGGGTGTGGGAGAACCTCGTTCGGTGCGGACGCCTCCTTCGTGCGTGCTAAGGCCAGGAGTTCCCTCTGAAGCCTTGCAACGGTGCGTCCGGGACTGAAGCACATATATAAGACATAATGTTGGAGCGTCGCCTGACCATCGCCTGTACAATCATTCCACTGTTGTAGCCACTTGGCACGCTTTTACTGTTTCAGAGAGAGAGGCTAGAGTGACTTGTAATCTCGGCTATACGCCGCCTGTAACACATGTTCATATCAATAAAAGAGTTGCTTTACCTCAACTTGTGTTTCAATGCTTCCGCTATATTTGTCAACTCAGTGAACCTGTTACCGATCGCCGATGCGTTCATGACTCCGCTACACTCGGACAATCTGTGCGACTCTGTGGCTTAGAACTCTTGCCGCCATCCAATGAACCCTGGCCTTGCACGGGCGTGGATCACGCTCGTGCGGCATCACGCCCGGATGGGTCAAGCGATCGTTCCGCGGGAGCGCTGGCGAGGGTGATTCCCGCCTAGCGGGAACGGCCGAAATAGCCTGCGGGAGATCGGGGCGTGACACATGAGACGTATGATTACATTGGGTGGGGAGAGAAACACAGGCTACAGGTTGATTATATATATTATGACGGCATCTCAGTCTCACTCTGAGCTAGACAGCTGCCGGTGTCTCAGTCTCTCGCTGAGCTAGACAACCACATGATATCACTGCTACCGGCTCCCCTACACAGAGCTTGTAGTAGTTTCAGCCTGAGTTCTAGTGCTGCTCTCATCTTGCATTTCACTTTGCTGGTTATATAGTGTTCCCATCTTGTTTCATTTATTGCTGGAGAGACACACAGGCTACAGGTTGATTATATATATTATGACGGCATCTCAGTCTCACTCTGAGCTAGACAGCTGCCGGTGTCTCAGTCTCTCGCTGAGCTAGACAACCACATGATATCACTGCTACCGGCTCCCCTACACAGAGCTTGTAGTAGTCTCAGCCTGAGTACTGGTGATGTTCTCACCTGCATTTCACACAGATGTTTACATACTTGCCCTATTTATTCTATTTATTTTCTGCACTGCATTTATTTTGGCTTGAGCTTTCTTGTACCTTGCTATGTCCCCTGAGGACCTGGATCCGGATTATGTCCCCAGGATTTGCAGAGGAGATCTATCCCGAGGTATACGGGACCGCAGCAGGAGCAGATACAGGAGCTGTACCGACCTTCGAGGACGAGATCACACCAGAGGACTTCTCCAGAGTATTGGCTTTATATACTCATTTATTTCTATTTCCAGTCTATTGCATTTATGTATCAGACTTGTTCTCAGATTGTTCTCCGAGACACTTTTATTGAGATTTGTTAGTCATTCCTATTTGCATTATTCTGGCATTTGATCTGTGATTATCTGTTGTGGATGAGATTAGCTTAGACTGTGACTAGTATATTTGGACCCCTACTGTTATTTTACAGCTTAAGTGCGCCCGATGGATCCATTAAATTGGAATTGTCCATCCGTGTGTGCTGCTGGCCATTGCCACGCGTCCAGTCCCTCGGTATTTTGGGACTGGGGCGTGACAGGTTAGTATGTCTAGGCCAAGTATATGGAATTTGTTTCAGGATAACAGCTAGTATAGGGTCCTAAATACTGGGACAACGGTAAGGCGTCCTAAGTAATAAAATCACTGAACAAATATTTAATACTCAATATAATAAATTCTAATTAGGACCAAAATAACCCTAATCTCTTTTTCTAGTTAATTAAAAATAAATTTTTTGGTCTAGGGGGTTTACATCCACTCCTGCCTGTGTTTGTCTTATGTAGCCTCTAATAAACTTTCGGGTTCTCCCTCGTAGTCAGTAGCACATACTCACCCGGTGAGTATCTCGTAGATGGTCGATGTTCTCTATCGCTCCCCCTCAACGAAACTACTGGTGCTGACTGTATATCTACAGCCTCCTCCCCTTCATGAATTGCCTCCTCGACATTCTCATCCTCTTGAGGGTCATCCTGACCACCATCAGCAGGCTGATGATCAAGGTTGGGAGAAACTCCATGTACTGGCTCCCCCATAACTGGATCCTCTGCGATTTCCTCTGGAAACTGCTCGAAGCGAAATGACTCTAACTCAGGCAATTCCTCATCCTTAGAAGGCATCTCGGAATCCTAAGTGTTGGTCATGGTCTGATCCTCGACGAATACCACGTCCCTGCTTCTGTAGAGATTTTTTTCCACTGGATCGTAGAGTCTATAGCCAAAGTCATCCTGACCGTAGCCGACAAAGATGCACCGCCTCGTCTTTGGCTCAAGTTTGGATCTCTTGTCCTTCGGTAAATGCACGAAGGCCTTCTAACCAAACACTCTCAGGTGATTGTATGACGGCTCTTTGTCGTACCATACTTTGTCAGGCACATCACCCTGCAAAGGAGAACTAAGAGATAAATTAATAACATAAGCAGCTGTGTAAAGTGCCTCACCCCAATAGCTTCTCAGCAAGTTTGCTTCTGACAGCAAATACCGCACCCTCTCTATTTATCCGCTCCGCTACACCGTTGAGCTGCGGTGTCTTTGGTGGAGTCTTTTGGTGTCTTATCCCTTGCTCTCTGCAATAAGCATCAAAGAGACCGATATACTCGCCGTCATTGTCCGACCGAACACAAAGTAGATTCTTGCCCGTCTTCCTTTCAACAAAGGCCTGAAACTCCTTGAAAGTGGGCAGCACCCGATCCTTGGTCTTTATGGTATAGACCCAAGCCTTTCTGGAACTCTCATCAATAAATGTTATAAAATAAGAAGCATGCCCTGGAACTCACTCAAGTGATCCATAATAAATGCCCCATCTTTGTACCGCAGACCCATCATCACCCGGATCAGGAATAATTTATTTACCCCGGTCTTCTTTGCATACAAAGATTCTAGCTTATCCCACAATGTCCTCGCGTGCTCAATACTGGAAACGTGGTTGTACACGTTCTCGTCAACGAACTGCCTGATGTACCCACACACCTATATTTGCTCGAAATTCCAGTCCTTTTTGGATTTGTCTCTGGGCCTCTCGGAAGCAAATATCGGCAGATGCAGCTTCTTGAAAAATAACAGATCCTTTATCTTGCTCCTACATTAATAATAGTCGTACCGTTCAGGTTTACCATGCGCACCGGCTTCGCGTCCATTTCTCCTCCCTGGTTTGCCTGTCAACTCCTAACACCCTTCTGAAATTCCAGAACCTGGCTCTGATACCACACTGTTGGAAAAGAAGCGCGGAAATCTTCCCCCAAACCAGAGAGTACCTGCAAGAGAACCGAGAAATACAACGCACAAACCAAACACCAAACTATAGAAAAATAATCCACGCAGACACAGAGAATTTTGACGTGGAAAATCCTTGCTAGAAAAAAACCACGGGACGATCGGAGTCCATCCCTGAAGAACCTCCACTAATAGAATAAAAAGAATACACCCTCTACAAGCTCCTCCCGATCCAACACAGATCACCACAACACTTAGGAATAGAAAATAGATCACACCACGAAGATAGAAGACAATGAGAAATTACCCAAAATGATCTCCTACTCCGAAACGGCCTTCATTCCTTCTTTCTCCTTCCTAAGATTGCAATGACACTCTTGCCTCTTTTTTCTCCTCTTCCTTGAGATAATATGTTATGTGTTAGATGGAAATTAGGGTTAGGAAAACCTAATATATACCCCCTAATCCCGCAGCTAATCCTGGACCGTAGGATACGATCCAACGGTGTATAAAACACCTCTTAATTTTCGTCCAGCCCACCGACCGAACTCTGACCGACTTTGATTTCGAGGTTCTAGAATACCACACCGAGTTCGGCCCGACTTCGGTTTTGAGGTTCTGGAACACCAAATCGAGTTTGGACCAAACTCTGCCCCCTTTAGCAGACTGCTCCCCCTTCCTCTCGAGTTTCTTCGAACTCTCGAATGGCTCTCGTCGCCTCCCCGAGCTTCTCTGACCACAGACGACGCTCGTCGCTCCTGGGTGTTCTCTACATAGGATGGAAATGCCACCCACTCCAACACTTCCATGAACTATTTGGAGGGGGGCACCAGTTTTAGGAATTGCAGGAGGGACTATGGTTGTCAGCTGAATGATTACCCTGCTTGTTGCAAGCTTCATATTTCTCCAGCAATCTTTGAGCCTCTTCAACAATTTTGCTAGTATTGATAGATTGTTGTTCGAATATAAACTTGTTTCTTTCTTTCCAGATGCTCCATATAAGGTGTAAACTGGATGAAACAGTCTCCATGACACCTTCTCTAAGAATGCTTGTGATAAATGTAGATGTAGTGGATTGCTGATGAATATGCATTGCAGCTCCTTGTACTTTATGGCAAGAAGGACCTGAAATAGGACGGTGAAAAAATAGATGGTCAATAGTTTCAGTATTTACCTGGCAAATAGGACATTTGGGGTCTATGTTTTGGATCCGTCTGTGGATATTGTCATTAACAGGTAGAGAGTTTGTGAGAGCCCTCTAAGCAAAAATTAAGACCCCCGGCATAATGTCATGTAGCTTCCAAAGGCTTTTCCAGTCCTCAAAGCTTCCTGGGTTATCTGGATCATGGTTATGATTAAATCTTTCATGAATCAATCTGTAAAATGATTTGCAATTCAGTACTCCATTCTTGGTGTGTATCTACATCAATTGTTCCATTCCACAAGCTTCTGATAGATCAATTTTAATGATAGCAGCAGCCTCATGGGGAGGGAAAAGTAGAGAAATCAAGTTGGTCTTCTATCGGAAAGAGTCACTATTAATAAGATCAACAACTACTTGAACTCGATGATAGGCAAACGCATTTCTTGATACTCTGAAATTCGGTAGGGATGGCACCCAAGGGACATCCTATATATTGATGCGAGTTCCATCCCCAACCGACCATAAAACATTGTCAAATAGGACATTTGGGATCTATGTTTTGGATCCGTCTGTGGATATTGGCATTAACAGGTAGAGAGTTTGTGAGAGCCCTCCAAGCAAAAATTAAGACCTGCGGCATAATGTCATGTAGCTTCCAAAGGCTTTTCCAGTCCTTAAAGCTTCCTGGATTATCTGGATCATGGGTATGATTAAATATTTCATGAATCAATCTGTAAACTGATTTGCAATTCAGCACTCCATTCTTGGTGTGTATCCACATCAACTGATCCATTCTGCAAGCTTCTAATAGATCAATTTTAATGATAGCAGCAGCCTCATGGGGAGAGAAAAGTAAACAAATCAAGCTGGTCTTCTATCGAAAAGAGTCACTATTAATACGATCAACAACTACTTGAACTCGATGATGGGCAAAAGCATATCCTGATACTCTGAAATTCGGTAGGGATGGAACCCAAGGGTCGTCCCATATATTGATGCGAGTTCCATCCCCAACCGACCATAAAACATTGTCAAATATGGTATTTGGGGTCTATGTTTTGGATCTGTCTGTGGATATTGGCATTAACAGGTAGAGAGTTTGTGAGAGCCCTCCAAGCAAAAAATTAAGACCCGCAGCATAATGTCATGTAGCTTCCAAAGGCTTTTCCAGTCCTCAAAGCTTCCTGGGTTATCTGGATCATGGTTATGATTAAATCTTTCATGAATGAATCTGTAAAATAATTTGCAATTCAGCACTCCATTCTTGGTGTGTATCCACATCAACTGATCCATTCTGCAAGCTTCTGATAGATCAATTTTAATGATAGCAGCAGCCTCATGGGGAGGGAAAAGTAGAGAAATCAAGTTGGTCTTCTATCGGAAAGAGCCACTATTAATAAGATCAACAACTACTTAAACTCGATGATGGGAAAAAGCATATCATGATACTCTGAAATTCGGTAGGGATGACACCCAAGGGTTGTCCCATATATTGATGCGAGTTCCATCCCCAACCGACCATAAAACATTGTCAAATAGGACATCTCTGCTGCTCATAATGCTCTTCCAGATGCATGAAGCAGAAGAAGGAAGATTAGCTTCCCAAAAGCTACATGTAGATAGGTATTTGTGATTTAAGAGTCTGACCCAGGAAGAGTTTGGACTGGTGAGAAAGCGCCAAGTTAGTTTGGTTAACATTTCTATATTGCTTATATGAGGATCCCTGATTCCTAGCCCACCTTGGAATTTAGGTCTGGTGAACCTAGACCAAGCCGTGAGATGGATTCTCCTGCCAGATTCAGAGTTACCCCACCAAAAATTTCTTTGATGTTGGGATAAGGTATGGGTAATTTTCTTTGGTACTGGGTAAGAGGAGAGGTAATAAATCGGTAGGGATGGGAGAGTAGATTTGATGAGTGTTGTACGACCATCGTGAGAAAGACACCTTCCCTTCCATCCAAGAAGTTTCAGATTACTATAGTGGAGAAGGCCAGCGAAAGTAGAGGCTCTGTTTTTGGATAACAAAATGTGGTGTCCCAAATATTTTTCATTAGGCGACATAGGTTTAACACCCAATATATCAAGATACAGTTGGCGCATGTAACAATCCAGGGATTTGGAAAAGAACATGGACGATTTGTCGAAGTTTATATGTTGACCTGACCACGATTCAAAGGTATGTAGTATATGTTTAATCTGAAACATATTATGAATGGAGCACTGTCCGAATAATAGAAGATCATCGGCAAAAGCCAAATGAGAGAAGGTGTCAGTGATATGATTGATTTTAATACTATCATATAATCTATTACTCTCCATGACCATCATGAATTTGGAAAGGATTTCTCCTGTCATGATAAAAAGATAGGGAGAAAGGGGGCACCCTTGTCTAATTCCTCGATCAGGGAAAATTGTTTTTGAGAGTGAGCCATTGACTAAAATGGAGAAGGATATATACAGTAGAGATGCATTGCATGATAATGTCATGAGATTTCCCACGAATATTGAATCCAAGAAGAGCTTGACTGATAATACTCCACCTTAGCCTGTCATAGGCTTTGGACAAGTCAATTTTAAGCGTGAATGCACTCTTAGGGACTAAACTTTGATATGGAGTGAAGAAGTTCCTGTATCATGACAAAATTATCTCCAATATATCTTCCAGGAATAAAACCATTTTGATTAGGACTAATAATTCTGTTGAGAAGAGGTCTAATTCTATTGGCAATAATTTTTGTGATGATCTTGTAGACCACATTGCACAAAATAATGGGTTGAAAGTCGACTGGCTTTATAAGATTGTGGACTTTTGGGATAAGAGTTATAAAAGCATGGTTTAAAGAAGGAGGCATTGATCCAGTTTCGAAATTTTTTCTGATGAGTGATATTACACCTCTTGACCAACAATGTCCCAGCACCTCTGAAATAAAATCGCAGAAAAGCCACTTGGTCCCGGAGTTTTGTATGGGCTCATTTTCTTGATTATGGTTTTGACTTCCTCTGCAGGAGTAGTAGAAGATATGGCTTGATTCTCACTGAGGTTAATACAGTTGAGCACTTGAAGAATGTTATGTAGTAGTGTCCTGGAAAAGTGTGCTGAACTGAGTAATAAGAGTATCCGCAATGGTATCATGATCCAGAGCTTGATCCCCATTTTCCTTCAAGAGGCTATGAATGGAGTTCTTTTGTTTCCTAGTGATCGCCATCATATGGTAAAATTTAGTGTTTTTGTCCCCTTCTTTTAACCAGGAAATGCATGATCTTTGCTTCCAATATAGCTCTTGTTGCAGTAACAATTTATTGAGCTTCAGTTCGGCGACTTCTCTTCTACAGAGTTTGGATAGGTTAACGATTGTTGTTGGATATGCAGAAGTTGGTTCTCAAGTTGCTTAACGGAATTGTTGAGGTTAGTTATGCATTTATTGCCCAGTTATGAAGTTTAGGCTGTAGTCTTTTAAGTTTGTATTGAAGATCAGCTGAATTGGTGGTTCTCCAGGAGGCATTTAAAACATTGCTGAAATCCATCTCTTCGATTCGGGCTGCTTCAAACCTGAACGGACGTGTTCTCTTCTTCATAGAGATGTTCTCCTTAAGCAAGATTGGGTTGTGGTCGCGCTATTGAGGCAAGGTAAATGCAGAATTCCAGACTTTGGATAAGGGGATCTCCATTGTGTGTCGACAATGGCTCTGTCTAGTCGCTCGGCTATATTTTGAGCAGTTGAACAACGATTGTTCCACGTAAATTTCGGTCCAGAGTACCCAACGTCCATGGTTGCTGTTCGGTTGAACCAGTGGATGAAATCCTTATAGTGTTGGTAGTTGAATTTGTTGCCACCACACTTTTCTTCAGCCGAGAGAATGGAATCGTAGTCACCAATACAGACCCACGGCTCAGTGAGAGAGAAGATTTTGTTTTCCATCTCATACCAAAGGAGGGCCATACACACAGAATTTGAGTGTTAACGTACGTGTTATGGATGTCCAGAATTTGAATACAAAAAACCGCATGATTTTGTGAGTTAATGGATGTTGTGGACCTCTGGTAGACCGTTTGATGAATGATTTAGATAATCCACATCGACAGAATTAGTGCATTATACATACAGTAGCAGATAATAATAAACTATTGGGATATTTTAGCAAATATCTCTATTCAAATGGTATAAAACAGCATATATTTTCATTTTAAAAAAAATCGCAAATTCTCCCATTATTTGTACGGAACAATTAGAATTTTAAGCTATACCTCCACTTTTTAAATAAAAAATTTATTGTTTCACACATAATAGGGTATATGCTAGTTTTTTGTAAGTGGGAGTATATGTTAGTTTATACATTCTAAATGGAGACATTTGCTAAAATATTCCTAAATTATTCTATGTAAAAAGAAATAGAGAGACTTTACTAAGCAAAATAGTAGTCACTTACCCAAGTGTGAAATTTTTTCTTTTGGTCTGCATGAATAAAAGATGAGACATACACAAGGGCAGAACCAGAAATTTGAACTTGGGTGGGCTAAATTTGGTTTGGGTAGGCTTGGAGTAGAGTGACTCACATGAAAATAAATAAATATATCTACATGGAAAATAAAACATAATTTTTTTGGGGTGGACTAGAGCCCACCCCAGCCCCCAAAGTATGCCCGTCATTGGACATACATAGTTTCTTTTTTATTCTTAGCAGGAATCGATATGTTCAACAATATAATACAATCTCGGTCAGCCAAACTACATATACACAGTAAGTATTAGGCTGGTCTAATGGTAAGTCTGACAAGACTTCTTAGGGCAACCCTCCAGTCCATTGCGACATGCAAGAGCTAAGAGACAGAATTGTGGATGACCCCCTGTGAGACTTGTCTTACAGTATTTGTATTTTATGCGGATACATATTTTGTACTGTTTATTGCATTTATTGGATCTCGTGGAAGCTCAAAAATTCTCAAAATTGGAACTTTACTACCCGACCAACATACCGGCGGTATACTCCAGTATACCAACGGTATATCGCTCGGCAGATATTTGTTTTACTTTTGAGATATTTTTGAGATATTTTTGCGAGATATTTTTGAGAGATATTTTATAAATAGTATTTGAAGCATTCTATTATCCATTGGTTTCTTGATTTTATTTAGAGAGGTTGATATTAATTTAGATCGAGTCGTGGATCGCTGACGAGGCAGATCCAACAGTCACGATTAAATCACCTCTTCTATTTATAGAATTCGATTTTCATTCTTTTTCTATTTTCTCTTTCTCTCTTATCTCCCCACCCTTTCTCTCTTAAGCTTGGAGCTTGGTCTTGAGACTTGGAGTGTGGTTTCTGAACTCCTTCTTGGTGGTGGATTAGAAGATTTAGGCTGGGAGCTCGCTTTAGGAAAGTACACCTTACCGATTTCGTGAACTTCTTTACTTTCTTGACATTTTTATTTTTTGGGCTTTGGTAGTTGCTTATTTAGTTTAACTTGTTTTACTATAGTTGATCATTGCATGGTTTCTAGTATTGTGACGATTTCGGTTTTAATTTCTGGTAGAATCTTGTTCCATCCCTTTTAGGTAACTCGGTATCGAAAACGGTACCGGAGTTGTGACCGTGAGTTTAGTCCATATTGTGATATGAGACTTACCTTAGACTTGACTCATGGTTAGACTTGGTTTTGGTAATTTTTAGGATTTGATTTTGGTCCCGAAAATCAGATTGACTTGACTTTCGTCTTATTTTATCTTGGAAACCGGAATACCGACGGTATACTACAGTATACCGATGGTATACCGATTTTGACCGACTTAGAATTCCAAAATCTTTTGTGAACTTTATTGGCATACCGACGGTATACCGATCTTGGCCGACTTTATTAACCGACTTCAAGATATTTGTATTGGCTGGCATACCGATGGTATACTTTAGTATACCGACGGCATACTGATTGTGGAACTTTGTTTTCCAAAACCTTTCTTGCCTACTTGGAACGGCATACCGACGTCATACTACAGTATACCGACAGTATACCGGTTTGTTGGAACCTAGAAATTGCTGTGTTTTATCTATCTCTTGGATGTCATACCGACGGTATACCGATCATGATCTTTCTTTTGTATTTCTTAATTTTTCGTGATTTTTATTTGATTCTTCTAGCTTTTTCTTGGACACGTTGTAACTTGACCTGACTAGACATGGCTTCAAATCACTTGACTTGACTTGGCCTTACTCGGTTTCACCTGGCTTTACCTGGCTAGACGTGATGACTTGATTGACTTAACATGATTTTTCATGGCTCCATTCGACATGACTTGACTTGGTTTCACTTGGCTTTACCTGGATTCTCTTGGCTTTATATGGTAATACTTGGTTTCACCTGACTTCACATGTCTTGACTTGGCTTCTCTTGGTTTTACTTGTTATCACATGGCCTTGTTAGTTGTCGTGGCTTACACGAGTCTGTTTGTGCATTCAATATTAAACCTTGTCTAGTTTGCATTCATGTCTAGGATGGATTCTGCGGAATGCCACACCCAAAATTCTACAAGAAAATGCTCAGGGTTAATAACTAGAGTTTCACATAGTTCTTGGCTAAGGATTTTCCTAGGATGCGTGCATTCCCGGTTCCCCCTAGCAAAGGGTTGAGGAGTATCTTGTGGAGTATCTTATGGACTATCGTGAGGAGTATTTGTGGCTGGTTTGCGTGAATGGGTAACCCGGATGGACTGCAGGGACATGCGATATGAAGGAACTCTAGTCTCGCTTAGCATTTTATTAGTAATTAGGACTTGTGATAACCCTAGTTAGTTAAAGTATCAAACCGTACTTATTCGATTTGCCATAGTTGATGGATGATGTTAGTCTAGGCTTATGTATGAGATTACACCCTTTTACTTTCTGTACTCGATATTCTTATTGGCTTACATGTTCAGGATATATCACATTGCATGCTTATAGTTTTTCTTTTATGCTGAGATCATTTACTTTCAGTCATTTGTATAGCCTATATTGTTGGTTTAAGTTCCTAGTTTGGATTCCTTTGTAGTACTTGCTATTTGGGGTCTGATCCCCCTGGTTTTGCATGATCAGATCCAGTAGCAGCACCGGAGGATCTTCCATACCTTCCTAAGGATGATGACCACCAAGAGCACCATACCTCTTGAGTGGATTTTCTTTTTCACTCTACTGTACATTCTACTTTTGTTGGCGTTCAGCCACCGAGCACGTGTTTAACTCGTATTTTGGATTGACTGCTAGCCTACGGGTAATAGCATGATCGGCATATCCTAGGGTTGATCTTGTATGACTTAGACTCTGGCTATTTTATTCATTTTGTGTTTACTAGCATCATGATCATCTATGTATATACAGTTTGAGACGCTTTATTATTATATGTCAGCTGATCTTATATCTTGATATTTCATACTATTGAGCTTGTGATTGAGACACTAGGGTTTGATGGACCTAGGCTTGACTGATGATTGTCGTACTAATCCCTCATGTCTTACAGCTTCTCAGTATATACGGAGTACCGGTGTGCTCTAAGTATACGTAGCTGGCCGTTGTCTGCCTCCGCTCTCCAGTATTCTGGTTCTGGGGCGTGATACCCTCAAGGACATATAGAAGTGTCTCACAAGAGATCGAGTAAAGGGTTAACCAAAATTAGTTTTGACTAGGATAATCCAGACCGATGTATATGAAGCTGATCGTACATTTGGAAGCTGAGTAATAATATGAATTCTGAAACTATTTTTCTCGATCAAATGAATCAAATGGCAACTTGATCAAACAATATAGAACACCTTTGTTATGGCATAATTAGTATCTAATGACCATTAGAGTTTCTAGTTATAATAATATTCTTCTCGTCTTTGGATAAGAATACTTGATGAAGAACAAAGCAATCGATTCGACTATTATTCCTACTGATGTCAGCCAAAATGTCAATGAAGCAACATTTCAACTTTTAGGTACCAACAAAGGATAAGCCGGTATGCTCGTCATTGCCAAAATCACCAAACAAACCATGCAAAGTCAATTTATGTTAGACTGATAAAAACAAGGATTAGTTCAGTGTTATTATCACTTATGTTCTTTTATGTAGGATCTCTGGTTCATTCCAAATATCCCTGCAAAAATGGACAGAAGTAGGGCTGCAAATGAGCCAAGCCGTTCGCGAGATGCTCAAAGCTCGGCTAGATAAAAGCTTGTTTGAGCTCGGTTAGTTTAGTAAATGAGACAAGCTCAAGCTTCTTTTTTGAGCTCGTTTAATAAATGAGCCAAGTTCAAGCTTAGAAATACTCGGTTTGTTTAAGCTCGCGAGCTGGCTCGTTTAGAAGCTTGTTTAGGAGATCCTTAATAATTGATATTAAGGAACTTTTTTAATTGAATTTTTAAAAATAAATTGTTAATAGTACAGATACTTGAATTCAAGTCTACTAGATTGAAATCGAGTTCGTTAAGATTGAAATCAAGCTTAATGAGCTTGAAATAAAGTTGAATGAGCTTGAAATCAAGCTTGATTTTGAGCTTATCGAGCTTGTTTATCAAGCTTGAATCAAGTTTGCTTATCAAGCCAAGCTCGAGCTCAAACCAAACCAAGCTCAAGCTTAATATAAACAAGCTCGAGCCAAGCTCAAGCTCTAAAATAAAAAAATTTATCAAGCTCGAGCTCGAGCTCGATTAATTTTAGTCAAGCCAAGATCAAGCTTATAAAAGCTTGGCTCAGCTTGGCTCATTTGCAGCCTTAGATAGAAGAAATCTAGTGAATGCAAGCTCAAGAGAAGAGCACTAAATGATGATTTCCATAAAACTGTGGTGACAATATTGACTATATGAGGAAAGCTCCCAACAACTCCCAATAAATGGGAACTTACACTATAAATCACATAATCTGGAATTACTGGTCCATAAAACATACTAACTCCACCATTCTGCATTTACTAGATCAATACCCCGGAGTGATGCTACTGGGGCATGTACTTCTGCTCTGGCCTACATGTCGATAAATGTTTTGACATGACACGAAAACGGCAATCGATGGACCAACGACCCAGATTATGAGGACTAACACCTTAATTCTCTAGACGAGAATCAAAAGTGAGACAACTCTCTTGGAGTAACTCATTAATCAAATCAAACGATCATAAGATTCTTTCTTCTTTTCTACGTCAACCTATCTATAAGAAACAACCTACCTTAAATCCCAAGAAATTAAACTTAATTAAACCAGGAAAACAATAAAAGATAAACATGGATTTTAAATACATAATCTCATTTGAATCTTCCCAAAAATCTGCCAAAAAACTATTCTAAAAGATTGAAGCATGATTTGATTAAAATTTATAAAAATCAGCCTAAAATAGACTTGAACTAGTCTACACTGTGCATGAACCGGAATTTTGGTCCAATTGAACCGAAATTCTAGTTTTTTTTAGCCCGGTGCTTGCAGGAATCAAAATTCTGGTTGTTCTAGATCAAAATTCTGGTTCTAGATCAGTTCAACATGAATTGGACCTATTGTGGACTAGTTCAACATGCATTAGACCGATTTAGTTTAGTATGTATGGAATCAGTTTAGGCTATTTTGGACCGGTTTGGCTTCAATCTTGTTTATTGTGCCTCGGAGTCTCACGATGACATCCGAACCTCTCCTTTTGCAGAAAACTAGACCCGAGTTCTTTGTGCCGATGTCTAGATAAAGTTCTTTTGTCTCCAGTCACCACAAAGTTTATTGAGATTTTCTCTCCCAAACTAAACTTCTGCTTCCTCAATACTTTTGAAGGACCGTGATGGCACCTCTAGAGGGGGGGGGGGTGAATTGAGTGCAACAAAATAATCTACCTAATTAAAAATTTATCCAAAGTAAAGACAGTTAACTACTAACAATAATATGCAAGACAAATATGTAGAGAAGTATGGGTAAAAGAGAGCAAACACAAACACCGAGATTTTATTTGGGTTTTCCTCTGAGAGGACTAGTCCAGGCCTAGTAACTCTTGCTCAGTATTGTATCAACTATAATCACCAATAATGAATCACAAGCATTGATCCAAAGGCTTGCCACTTCTTTACAACCACAAGCTTTGATACGAAGGCTTGCAACTTCACAGCTAGAGAGAGAACACTTGCTGAGCCAAGCTCTTACAACTCTGATAGACTTCTAGATCGAGATCGCACTGGACTCTTAGAAGGCTAAGGAGTTGATCTTGGAGATGGGAAGGTTAAAGGCTCAAGGTATTGCTCACTAGAAGATAGAAAGATAAAGAGAAGAGAGTGAGTTGGATGATTTAAAATGTAAAAAATCCATGCCTAATTATAGGTTGTTACCAAATCGAGTTCGGCCATAATTCGGTATAGGATATTCAAATTTTTGAACGTTAGGGGCCACAAAATCAGATATTTTTATAACTATTCATATTTCCAAAATATACTGACCGAGTTCGGTCAGAATTCAATCGGTCAGAATTCTGTTTGAGTTCGGTTGGTTTATTTTGGCAGGATTTTGGGTTTTTGTGTGGCTAGTTTGGGTTTGTATATGCTAGATATTTTTTAGGCTATTTGAGTAAAATTGAGTTATGCCAGTGCGACTCGATGTACATTAGTCCTAAACTCAAATAAAGTATATAATTATATTGAGGAAATACAAAATAACACAGTATAACCAACAATCGTCGCAACATTATTGAGTCTTCAGTTGTATCATATTGTGACATATCGAATTATGGTTAAGTTAATTATCAGAATCAAGTTGACTGAGACCGAATGGGTCAACAATCTCTCCTATTTTTATATTTGATAAACTATGAATGATACGGCAAAACTTGTAAGTGTATAGCTCCCCCGTAACTCGTGGAGTAATTTGATACAACATTGTCAAGTATCATGTTGCATGTCATATTGCATGTCTCTTCTCCCCCATTGTCATTTGATCGAAATGATGCGCTCTCCCAAAATTGGTAGAGGTTTATATTTGACAAGAAATAAGAGAGTGAAACATCACAGATAATAATAATACTATCCAATAGTCAAATGTTGATAACATTGCATTTATTGAGTTCAAAAATTCCAAACTAAAGCATACAAAGAGTTTAAAAATTCTAAAAAGTGATGTGAACATCATAGTAGAGCATACTTTTAAGCTTTAAGCTAAAAATCCATTATAACATCTAATTGTCATCTTCATCATCATCAGGTTCATATATTCTATTATGATCATAGAAGGCGTCGGCTGGATCTAAGTATCTTTGAACATAAGCATGATCGATGCAATAACCTAAACGATCGGGATATCTGAGAATCAGAAATGGTCCGACTGGATGCTGAGAGAGAGTATACTGAATATCCATCAAAGTGTTTCCAAGAGCCTGAGTTTGGAGAGTCTGACGATGGTCAAAAGCATGATAACGTTCGCCTTACATTTTGAAGCGATCACACAACAAAGTAAGGATGGATTCCAAGGTGGTTGGTAGCTCAGTAGGAGGAGGTGGATCAGCAGGGTGTGTATTAAAGTTGGAGGACGAGTTATATGGTAAGAGAAGTGTAGGTTCAATTCTACGAATGCAATTCAAAGATATGGTTCATCAAGATGTGGACAAGTGTCCAGAAGAATGTCAAAGTAAAAAAAATAGTTGGCAAGTATATGGCACAAAGTAATTGACGCCCTTTCTTGCAACATTGAACCATTTACGATATGATAGTTTGTGGAAGGTTGAACGGAATGGAAAAACACAGATGATATAATGCAGACATTTCTAAATAATAAACTTCATCATGGTATATCTTCTTAGATAGAAACGTGAAAAAAATGATGTGATGCATTTCATAGAAATAATTGTTCAAATATCTAGTATGGAAACGTCCGGATGGACAGATATGTGGGGCACAAAGATGGTTTTTTAAAATTTCCATAGTAACATTGTCTTCAAATTGGACTTGAGTAATATTGACGAGGGGTCCACCTTCAGCAATAATGCGTAGGATTTTACCTAAGTAATTTGCGTCAAATTCAATATGATTACCGCGTACCTTTGATGAAATGATGTCATTGTTATATGCTAAGTTGCAATAAAATATGCGGACAACATTCAAAAAAATACGATAACGTGTAGCAATAAGTTCTTTAAGTTGGAACTTTTGAAAAACAGATAGATAATCATTATAGTGGAGAAAATCAATAGGGTTATCAGAACAAATGGTACATTTTGAGAAATTATTAAATCATTCAATGGAGGTTTCGAGGTTGCTAAAAAGAAAGCCATAGAACTCGCCAATGTTTGGCATAACAAAACAGAGGATCAGGAGAGGTTTCTAACTTCCACTTAGGAGCCATGGAGAGAAAAAGAAAATTTTTGTGAGAAGGAAGAGAGAAAAACTAGGGTATTTGAGAGGAGAAGGTAGTTTTTCATTGGTCTGGATGGTTTAACCACGAAAAGATATATTTATAGAGGAGTAAAATCCTTAATTAGTAAGTTGGCAATTAAAAGAATATTCTGGGATAATACGGACCGAGTTCGGTCAGAATTCGGTCAGAATTATGTCAGAATTCGGTTCCATTATGAACCAGGACACAATGTCAACTCTATTCGATAATTTGGTTTCCTGATTTAATAAATATATAAAAAATAAGTGCTAAATAGACTTTATCATATCATAAATTCTCGTAAATCGGATTATTTTGGAGTAGCTTTAGGGGTCGGATCCCAGCTAGCGGTGGTCCGAAGACACTTAAGTACCGTATCGCTTAAGGTTATTTATACCTCATTGATAGAAGGGCCATTTCGGCTTGTATCCAAAATTATCAAAACTTGAAAGAACTTAGATTGAAAAAGAATTTAAAGCGACTTATATTCTTATATTTTATCAGAATCGAGAAGTCATAATTCTCGACGGATAAAGTTGAATCGATCTTCAACCAACGGTTTTGTAAATATGTCTGCTAATTGATGTTCTCTGTCAACAAATTCTAAGCATATATCTCCGCGTTGTTGATGATCCCCGAGAAAATAATGCCTAATCTCTATGTGTTTAGTGCGTGAATGGCATATTAGATTTTTAGTGAAATTAATAGTGCTTGGGTTATCATAGTAAATAGTAATATTTTTGTAGTGCAGATGAAAGTCTTCTAGTGTTTGCTTCATCTACAAAATTTGGGCACAATAACATCCTGTGACGATATAATCGGCCTCAGTTGTTGATAAAGCAACATAATTTTATTTCTTGTTAAACCAGGAGACTAGAGACTTTCCAAGAAAATAACACGTGCCACTGGTACTTTTTCGATCGACTTTCCATCCGACAAAATCAACATCAGAGTAACCAATAAGGTCAAAGGACGTGGTTCTGGGATATCATAAGCCTACCGATAAAGTTTCTTTAAGGTATCGGAAGATATGTTTAACTACGCACAAATGTGATTCCTTAGGATTAGCCTGATATCTAGCATAGAGACATACATAAAATATGATATCTAGGCGACTAGTAGTTAGGTACAATAAACTATCAATCATACCTTGATACTTACGTATATCTGTAGGTTTACCACTTTTATCTAGGTCAAGCTTTGTTGATGTTTCCATTGGAGTTCTGATAAGTTTTGCATTATCTATGTCAAACTTTTTGAGCAAATCCTTCGTATACTTAGCTTAATTTATGAATGTTCCTTGTGAATCTTGCTTGATTTGCAATCCTAAAAAGAATGTTAGTTCTTCCATCATGCTCATTTCAAATTCACTCTGTATACACTTAGAAAACTCGTTACATAGCATCTCATTAGTATATCCAAATATGATATCATCTACGTAAATTTGCACTAAAAGCATAGAATCATCAGAGGATTTTATAAACAGGGTATTATCAAAATTTTCTTTTGAAAAACTGTTTTCAAGTATAAAGGAGCTGAGGCGCTCATACCAAGCTCGTGGGGCTTGTTTGAGTCCATATAGAGCCTTTCGTAGCTTGAATACGTGGTCAGGATATTTGAAATCTTCAAAACCGGGAGGATTATTTAACAAAAACTTATTCTTTTATAAAACCATTTAGAAAAGCACTTTTAACGTCCATTTAAAAAATTTTAAAATTATAAAAACTTGCAAAAGCATAGAGCATGTAAATAGATTCTAGTCTAGCAACCGAAGCATAAGTCTTATCGTAGTCAACACCTTCCTCTTGGTTATAACCTTGACCTACAAGACGCGCTTTATTTCGTGTGACTGAACCATTCTCATTTAATTTATTTCAAAAAACCTAGTGTCAATAATTGAATAATTATTAGGTCTGAAAATAAGTTCCCAAATTTGATTACGTTCAAACTGGTTGAGTTCCTCTTGCATAACAGTAATCCAAAATTTATCAGAAAAAGCTTCTCCTATATTTTTAGGTTCTATTTGAGAAATAAAAGCAACATTTGCAATAATATCTTTATTTGAAGAGCGTGTACTTACACCTTATGATACGTCACCTATTACCAGGTTATGATCTGTAGAGAATCTCAATCTCTTGGGCAGACTTTCCAGATAACTTGTACCGGCCATATCTTCTGGGGCCTTGTTGGATATAGGTCTTATATCTTCGTCATCGCTGTCGTTTGGTACTTGATTATTGAGTTCATCAAATGTAACATTGATTGATTCTTCAACAATCATCGATTGCTTGTTGAATACTCGATATCCCTTGCTTTTGGCGGCATAACCTAGAAAGACACCTTCATCGACCTTGGAGTCAAACTTTTCGAGGTTATCTTTAGCATTGAAAATAAATAAATGTAGCCCAAAACCTTGAAATAGCTAATATTGGGGATTCTATAAAACCAGAGCTCATAGGGGTTTTTCTTTGATATAGGTCGAATATGCACCATATTCAAAACATGGCATGGTGTATTTACAGCTTCAGTCCAAAATTATTTCGAAAGGTTATACTGATTTAACATGACTCTAGCCATATCGCCGAGAGAATTCATAAAAAAAATATTTTTATTGCAAAATCTTTTGAAATCACCATTTTCAAACTCGTCTCCAAGATCACTTTGGATGCGAGTAATCATGAAACCTTTTTCGTTTTGAATATTTTTACAAAAAGTAACAAATTCAGAAAATGCCTTATTTTTGTTTACAATAAAATAAATACATGTATATCTAGAGTAATGATCAACAATCACATATTCATAAAGCTTACCACCAAGATTGACAATTCTATTAGGTCCAAACAAATCCATATGCAATAGTTGTAGTGGTCTAGAGGTACTTACAACGTTGATTGACATAAAAGAAGATATAGTAACTTTATTCTATTCACAGTCAGCACATACCATATCTTGCTTGAAAGTAATCTCCAGTAAGCCTCTTACCAGCTTCTTCGTGGATAGTCTAGCAATAGTATCCATGTTGGCATGTCCTAGACGCATATGGCATAGCCAGTTATCATCTTTGTTGGCATATAGACATCTGCCTGCATTGTTAATGTCCTTTGTATATATATATATATATATATATATATATATATATATATATATATATATATATATATATATAATTTTTCCTAATACCTTCAAAAATGATATTACCTGTAGATCTTTCATAGATAAAATATTTGTCTTTTACAAAGTTAATACCATAACCATGGTCAGCTAGATGACTGATGTTGAGTAGGTTATTTTTTAATTCTGTTACTAGACAAATATCTTTAATAACAAGATATGAAGGAATACCTACATTACCATTATCAATGATATATTCTTTGAGGTTATACCGAATGAGACATATCATTCTTTCTTCATCGATAGCGTTGCAAATAGGTTAGCATCACCGGTCATATGTCGTGAGCAACCACTATCAAGAATCCACTTGCTTCTAGCATGAGAGGGTGGTTCCACCTACAAGACGAGTTGTAGATGTGATCCTTGGTACCCATTTTCTTGAGGGTCCAGTTGTATTAGTCTTTGGTACCCATGCATAAATATTCATATCTACTAATTTTCTAGTTCTATAAAATCTAGATATATATCATTTCTTACCACATTAGTGACATATAATAGTGTTATTGGTGTTTGGTGCAGTATGACAGATATGAGTGTGTGAAGCAATTATTTGTATTTTACATGAATATCTATAGTAGTAAGCATAATTGTGTGTAGTTGTATGTTGTGTTCTTCGTGCATGATAGTGTGAAGTGTTGCATGCATGATTGTGTGAAGCATTAGGTTTGCTTATAGATGTCTTGTTATGTGTGTTCACTTGTTTAGATACGTGTCTCATGTTAGGTTGTGTAGTGGGTTGTTCAACTTGTTTACCCAATATAATCTCTAATCTTTTAGAGGTAGCATAAACTTTATTATATTTAGCAGTCAAAGCATCCATCCTACGAGCAGTAATATAATATTTCTTCTTTTCTGATTCAAGTTTCTCTTTAAGTTTAGCATTCTCTTGAGAACTCTTGTCAATATTGTCAAGTGCCTCATGAATACTAAGTTAAGTATGTATATCTCGTCTGAATTATTACAAGTAGAAGTATCCTTTACTTCACTTAGCAAGTAGGTAAGTCTTTCTACTTCAGTTTGATAGGTGTGAACATCTTTCCTAGGACGCTTGTATTTATCTCTAAGTTTTCTAAAATCTTCAAGTAAATTACTGAAAGCATTGCCTAGTTCATCAAAAGTAAAATTATTATAGGAATTTTTATCTGTTACCTGATCAGTCAGTGCCATGAAGAAAAGGTTTGCCGTGTCTTGAGGCTTTTCTTCTTTCTCAGATTCACTAGTTTTGCTTTTATGCCAGATACTTGTATTCGCGTATTTCCTTGATGATGTCCTTCTGGATGAGAGATCTTGACGATTCTCTTTCTTTATTGTTGGGTAGTCGCTCTTTATGTGACATGTCTTCTTACAGTTGTAGCACACCGGTTCATCATCACTATTGTCGTTGTACACCTTCTTCTTTGATCTCTCGATCTTTAGAACTTTTTGGAAGTTTTCGGGGATTAGGGCAACTTCTTCATCTTGAGATTCATCGTCTCGGAGTCACAGTTGGAGACTTTCTTTTGATGTGCCTTGAATGCAATCGTATTTTATTTTGACGTGGGATCTTTGAATTCCTTGAGATCCATCTCGTGAGTCATGGACTTGCCCATGAGCGTCTCGAGGGTCATCGTGGTAAGATTATTCCCTTCTATGATTGCAGTATCCTTGGAATTCTAGTTCTTGGTGAGTTCTCTAACCACCTTGCGAATCTTCTCGTGATTGCTGTACTTCTTGCCAAGAGAGGATAGAGGGTTGACAATGTCGAGGAATCTTGTAAACGTTTGAGTGATTGTCTCATTCTGCTTCATCTTGAATGCTTCATATTCTTGTGCCAGTCGACTTATTTTTTGTTCCTTCACCTGTGAGGTTCCTTCATGTGTGACCTCAAGAAGTTTCCATACTTCGCATGAAGTGCCACAAGTGAAAAATTATTAAATTATGTTCTGTTTACAATAAAAAATAGAGCATTAATAGCTTTAACATCAAGACTAGCTTTCTTTTTTTTATTGTTCGTATATTTGTCATGGGGATTATCTACACGGTTGCCATCTATGACTATTCTAGGTGGTTTCTGGTAATCATCTACTATAACAGCCCAAAGGACAAAATCAAGTAACTTCAGATAAAAGCTCATACGTGTCTTCCAGTACATGTCGTTGGTACCGTCAAATAGGGTAGCCTATTTGTGGACTGGCCTTTACCATTGTTGGTGTTAATAGATCTAACATATGTCATAAATTTCTAGGAAGGTTAATCTGGTAATAAAAAAATTACTCTGATACCAATTGAAGGACCGTGATGGCACCTCTAGAGGGGGTGAATAGAGTACAACGGATAATTTACCCAATTAAAAATTTATCCAAAGTAAAGGCTTTTAACTACTAACAGTAATATGCAAGACAAATATGTAAAGAAGTAAGGGTAAGAGAGAGCAAATGCAAACACCAAAATTTTATCCTAGTTTTTCTCTGAGAGGACTAGTCCAGGCATGAAAACTTTTGCTCGGAGTTGTATCCACTATAATCACCAATAGTGAATCACAAGATTTGATCCAAAGGCTTGCCATTTTTTACAACCACAAGCTTTGATACGAAGGCTTGCAACTTCACAACTAGAGAAAGAGAACACTTGCTGAGGCAAGCTCTTAAAACTCTGATATACTTCTAGACCGAGATCGCACTGGACACTTAGAAGATTAGGGAGTTGATCTTGGAGATGGAAAGTTTAAAGGCTCAAGGTATTGATCACTAGAAGATAAAATGATGAAGAGAAAAGAGTGAGTTGGATGATTTAAAATATGAAAATCCATGCCTATTTATAGGTAGTTACCAAACCGAGTTCGGCCAAAATTCGGTATAGGACATTCAAATTTTTGAACGTTGGGGACCAAAAAATCATGGATTTTCACATCTGGTCATATTTCCAAAATACATTGATCGAGTTTGGTCAGAATTCTGTCTGAGTTCGGTTGGTTTGTTTTGGCAGGATTTTGGGTTTATGTGTGGCTAGTTTGAATTTGTATATGGTGGATAGGTTTTATGCTATTTGAGTGGACTTGAGTTATGCTAGTGCGATTTGATGTACATCAGTCCTAGACTCAAATAAAGTATAAAATTATATTGAGAAAATACAAAAGGACGCAGTATAACCACCAATCGTCGCAACATTGTTGAGTCTTCAGTTGTATCATATTGCGACATATCGAATCATAGTTTAGTTAATTATGAGAATCACGTTGACTGAGACCGAATGGGCCAACTACTTTGACCGACTTAAATGTCGTCCGTGAAGCTTGTCATAATACCCTTTGATATTGCCTCCTTCCGAAAGTACATCATGACACCGTCATTGAGGTTGATAACCTTGTGCCTATGGTGTTGATACAAAAAATATCTTAAGTAATTTGTACCACCTTGCATGTACATCACCACTTATCATATCTCATAACATCCTATTTTAGGTGGACCACTTCCATCGTGTGCCACTAAAATCTTCACTGAATAAAATCGTAAGTTGTAGTTGAGCAACAACATCGCGCTTATGCCAACATTGTCGGCATCGCCCTTGACTACGAAGAATTTGTCAAATTTAGGTAAAACCAAGGTTGGTGCCATATAAAGCTCCTCCTTGATCATGTCATAGTAACCCATATCTTTATGAAAGAATAATATCGCAACATGAATCTCATCCATCATTCTCTATAAGACATGAAAGGGATCATTTCTAGAACTAGTCCACCACTACTGTGACGACCCGTTCCGTTCAAGCGGCCAGCCGATTCAAACGGCCAAAGTGCAACCACCCGACCTGCTTTGATCAGCGAGAATACTCATTTGAGGAAAAATATTTTCCAGACTTGGCCCTTCAGGAGTTCAGACTTAGACTTTCAAAGGCTCGCTCGAAGTATCGCTCGACCGAGGCGAATCATCGCTAAGGTGGGTGGCTACGATAAACTTATCTTTGCTTAGCCAGCACACTTAAAATATGGATGATACATGATAGTCGTTAGGTGAATCACCCCCTGCATGTCACGACCCAATTCCGTAGAATCAATTGAGGCGTCCCCCGAATCGTGACTGCCGTGCGGGCCTGGAGTTGCGCCCGCACAAGGCTTTAATAATTTGCATAACAAGCACATATTCAGATTACGCAGATAAATTGAAACACAGATTGAAACATGGAAAAGTTCTCTTTATTGATAATGAACATCTATTACAAACTCCTGAACGAGTCAGCTAATATGCCGAACGGCTTACAAAAGTGTTGACTCAAAATGAGATAGCAGTCCTGTACATTACATCCTTTTATAAACTCAAAATGATAAAGATCACCAGGCTGGAGGATAGCTTTGCCACGGAGCTGTATTTGTGTATGAAGAGTTGCAAGCTCCTGTCTTCAAAATGCTTCAAGGGGCGCGGTGAAGATGCGCCAACAGCTGGACTGGATCGGGAAGACGACTTCGGCTCCTCGCTCGGTTCGCCTTGGTGCGGAGAACCTGTTTCAACGAGGGTCAGCATGTCGAAATATACTGGTGAAGGCGAGCTAGCCGAACTATACTAATCAACATATTGTTTTAATGAAGCATGTATATTTGTGGGTTTCTATCTTGCCTTAGTTTATTTACAAGTAAGCAGCATATAGAATTTTCTGAAATAAACGTGCCACCATTCGGTGGATTTTACCTGCCCGTCTGAATTACCCGCACAATACTTACCATGCCTTCCCTGCCACGAAGACACAAGTTAGTTTGCAACAGGTTTAAATATACACGATGATCACTGGCGTAGTGCCATAACGGACGATAGTCTTTGACGAGAATGGTTTGCAACAAAAGTACAAGAGGTGCTGCAAGCCATTCCGCCGAACAAGAGACTAGAACAATAGGTCTCGCCCGGACCGGATCGATGCCAGTGCCCCAGCATCGTCCGCAAGACCGTTACCCTGTGCCCAAGTTGTCCATGATCTAACAATATACAAGTAACAAGTTATTGCAGTTGAGGCAACAAGAGTGCAATTTGAGGCAACAAGAGTACAAGACAAGCAATTGTACAAGACAAGCAATAATTTACGATTTATTTCCAAGCGAACAAGCATGCCATTAAGTATCCGTTCGTGCAGTTATTGACAAGTATATATACCAAGTCTATTCTCTTTTATCTTGGTTTCTTTTATTATTACTTGGTATCGTTTGATCGGGGCAAAGAAGAATGCAGATTTTAGGGTGTGAAGCTTGGAAGCAGGGCTAGCTAATCGGGTTGGTAGCCACTCACTTAGATTTTGGAAGGGAGAAGGAAAGAGGCGCTTCACGACTCCGCTCGCAAGCCGCCTACTGCTCGTTCACCTACATCACGAATAGCTTGATCAATACTCCTTCCACTCTTTCCAATCTCGGAATTGAAGTACAGTTCAATGAATAAAAATAATAAAAACCATCGAAACCGTTCAAGAAAAATAAGCAAATCCCAAAACTAACTCAAAGCACGAAAGCAACAAGAGACATCAAAAATCGAGGCAATAAAAGATAGCAGCGGAGAGGTCCCTCCTGACTCTGCCGCTAAGCCGATCCTTGGGGCGCGGTCCACTGAATATGGAAATTGATTCCGAAGAAACAAATCCATAACGAGGACGAGTTCTTAATTCAATCTATCCCGATCGAACGATACTGTCTTGTGTTTCTTAGCCGCGCTCTCCACACCGGGAGAACGGGGCGCTACATCCTACCCAACTAATTGGAAGTTTCGTCCCTAAACTTAGGAACAGGACCTACCATCAGGGGTTATTGCATTCAGGACGGCGATCAAGACTCAAGGAACAATCACGAACAGAATGGTCTGATCCGCCACAGGCTAGGCATAAACCAAGTTTCATACGACATTTGTCGATTGCATGCCCTGACTTTTACAGAATTTACAGTAGGGCATTGTGTTCCCTTTGTGAGAACCACCGTCGTTTTGTCGCTTTGCCGTATTGTTTCCTCTCTCGTCGCTTTGGCGTTTGTGACTGGATGTATGCACAGCGCCGGCAGGAACGTGAGGATAGTGTGGCTCAAGAGATAGGGCGTGATTCATGACTTCACGCATTGTCCGATACTGATGAACGGCTACGTGCGCATGGATGGCAGGGCGTAGTCCACCTTCAAACCTTCTTGCTCGACTCGCTACATCAGGTAAATAGGCCCTAGCGAATTTGGAGAGTCGGTTGAATTCGACGGAGTACTCTTTAACTGTCAAGCTGCCTTGCCTCAGTTGTACGAACTCGTTGTCCATTTGACGTTGTACTGGAGGGGGTACAAACTCCTCTTCGAACGTGGCACGAAAAGTCGTCCACGAGATCGCCTCCTCTCCGTGATCAAATTGGAGAGATCGTCGATGCACGTCCCACCAATCGTGCGCGTTGAGGCGGAGTTGTAGCTACGTGCAGGCGACGCGCTTTTCTTTGGGGACCTCTAGCAGAGCGAAGTGATCTTCAAGTTCGGCCAACCAAATCTAGAGCTACGACTGGGTCCTCGGTCCCGTTGAATGGGGTGTTGCAGACTTTCTTGAAGTGGCCAAAGTCGAAGGCAGTCACGTCCCTCGCCCTTGGAATATGCGGTATCTCTACTTCAAGCACGGGCTGTTCCACCGGAGTCGGCGCTCTTGTCGTGGAATGGTTGGAAGCCAAAGTCTGAACGATCTGTTGTAGGGCATCCACCTGCTTCTGTTGGACTGAGAATCGTGCTTCTATATTGTCTTGAAACTTGAGCTGACTCTCTTCCGCCCGCTTCTCGGCCCGTTCATAGCGAGCCTCGTCCCTTTGTTGGTTTGCCTCCAACATCTGCAACATTCGTTGGACGAGATCGATGCTTGGCATGGCTCGCTGGCTATCTGAACTTTCCGAAGTGCCCGAACTGCTTTCTTGTGTTTCGTTCGGTGCTTGCGCTGCAGATTGCGCTGGTACCATTCCTTCAAAAGAAGGTAAATTATATTAGAATCATAATGTATTATGGACTTATTGTATGAACGTATCTCATTTTGGCCTAATGAGTTCAAGAGTTCGCATAGGAATTTGATCGTTAAAGGAACTTTTCCAGCACGAAGTCTAAGAAACTTTGAATCTGTGCTCTGATACCATTATGTCACGACCCAATTCTGTAGAATCAATTAAGGCGTCCCCCGAATCGTGACCGCCGTGCGGGCCTGGGATTGTGCCCGCACAAGGCTTTAATGATTTGCATAACAAGCACATACTCAGAGTACGCAGATAAATTGAAACATGGAAAAGTTCTCTTTATTGATAATGAACATCTATTACAAACTCCTGAACGAGTCAGCTAATATGCCGAACGGCTTACAAAAGTGTTGACTCAAAATGAGATAGCAGTCCTGTACATTACATCCTTTTATAAACTCAAAATGATAAAGACCTCCAGGCTGGAGGATAGCTTTGCCACAGAGCTGCATTTGTGTATGAAGAGTTGCAAGCTCCTGTCTTCAAAATGCTTCAAGGGGCGCGGTGAAGATGCGCCAACAGCTGGACTAGATCGGGAAGACGACTTTGGCTCCTCGCTCGGTTCGCCTTGGTGCAGAGAACCTGTTTCAACGAGGGTCAGCATGTCAAAACATACTGGTAAAGGCGAGCTAGCCGAACTATACCAATCAACACGTTGTTTTAATGAAGCATGCATATTTGTGGGTTTCTATCTTGCCTTAGTTCATTTACAAGTAAGCAGCATATAGAATTTTCTGAAATGAACGTGCCACCGTTAGGTGGATTTTACCTGCCCGTCTGAATTACCTGCACAATACTTACCATGCCTTCCCTGCCACGAAGACACAAGTTAGTTTGCAACAGGTTTAAATATACATGATGATCACTGGCGTGGTGCCATAACGGACGATAGTCTTTGACGAGAATGGTTTGCAACGAAAGTACAAGAGGTGCTGCAAGCCATTCCGCCGAACAAGAGACTAGAACAATAGGTCTCGCCCGGACCGGATCGATGCCAGTACCCCAGCATCGTCCGCAAGACCGTTACCCTGTGCATAAGTTGTCCATGATCGAACAATATACAAGTAACAAGTTATTGCAGTTGAGGCAACAAGAGTACAATTTGAGGCAACAAGAGTACAAGACAAGCAATTGTACAAGACAAGCAATAATTTACGATTTATTTCCAAGCGAACAAGCATGCCATTAAGTATCCGTTCGTGCAGTTATTGACAAGCATATATACCAAGTCTATTCTCTTTTATCTTGGTTTCTTTTATTATTACTTGGTATCGTTTGATCGGGGCAAAGAAGAATGCAGATTTTAGGGTGTGAAGCTTGGAAGCAGGGCTAGCTAATCGGGTTGGTAGCCACTAACTTAGATTTTGGAAGGGAGAAGGAAAGAGGCACTTCATGACTCTGCTCACAAGCCGCCTACTGCTCGTTCACCTGCATCACGAACAGCTTGATCAATATTCCTTTCACTCTTTCCAATCTCGAAATTGAAGTGCAGTTCAATGAACGAAAACAATGAAAACCATTGAAACCGTTCAAGGAAAACAAGCAAATCCCAAAACCAACTCAAAGCACGAAAGCAACAAGCGACATCGAAAACCGAGGCAATAAAAGATAGCAGCGGAGAGGTCCCTCCTGACTCTGCCGCTAAGCCGATCCTTGGGGCGCGGTCCACTGAATATGGGAATCGATTCCGAAGAAACAAATCCATAACGAGGACGAGTTCTTAATTCAATCTATACCGATCGAACGATACCGTCTTGTGTTTCTTAGCCGCGCTCTCCGCACCGGGAGAACGGGGCACTACACTGTATGTTAATAAAGAATACAATAACACCTAGCTAAGGGAATAATTCCAACTTGTATTGCTTGTGTTAGAACATGAAAATAAAACTTTGCTTATAAATGGACCCTCGTATGCTACCTTTGACTTGTGCAACTAGACCCCGCTATGCCTCGAGCAGATTGTTATATACTCTTCGTAGTGCACTGCCTCACTTGTTTACACTGCTTGTCCCATAGATAATGTCACTCGATATGTCCCTTTATGGTTACACTCCTCGCACTACCACGTAGACCATGCCAAAGTAAATGCTTATGTTTCATACGAATGCAATGCTTGCCTGCTTATATGTTAACTTGTATTTATTGCCTTTATTCTATGCTTGTCACATAATTCATGCAATAATCAAGTAAACACTATCTTGCCTTGCATTCATCCAACCCACTGGAAGACTATCTAATAGTCATTTTCGTACAAGTATGAACCTGAAAGCATCCGGAACCGTTAGGTCGCCAAGGCATCTCCGAACCAGGGGATTGCACCATGTCAAGTTTAACTCTGAACGAGAAGCATGTAAATATCACAACTCGTGGAGCATACTCGTTCTGAACAAAATCAAGAATTTACATGTCATGTCAAGATCCTGTGAACCTGAGACCCAAGACTTGCATGTCACGGACAACTTGTGCACAAGGAGGATTTTTGAATCTCATTTCGCGGACGGTCTCGCGGCACTGGGACCGATCCAGTCTAGACGGACTCCATGTTGTCCTCTTCCTTGTTATGGGGATGATGCGCAACGCCCATGTTATTTTACGTTCGTCCCATTCCTATTGAAGAGGCAGTCTCTAATTGTTCGACAAAATAGCCTGCGATGCCCTGTTTCAATGCGTTACACCCATTCCACTAGTGAGACATCGTCCATTATGGCTATGCCAGTGACCCTCCATATAGATAAGACATCCTCGCTTAGCGGTAATCCGTATGCAAGTTATTGCATCACATCCAGAAATCGAAAACACCTGAATGATATGAATATGATGCACTTGTACATGATTGAACACATTGAACATTCAATATAAAATGCCTTATAATCCGTATAACTCGTGCACTGGAAACAATATCTCGCACATGACACTTTGATTGCTTATGCTACTGCCGCTGGATTTTATTATAAATGCTTGTATTGGATTTTAACTTGGTTTGCCTTTGACAGGGAAGGACGGATGGTAAGTTGGTAAGTCTCGCCGTATTTTCTTTTATATCGCACGGTGCACTGTCATACGAGTTAGGCTGTTCATCATTGCCATGAAACTGATCCTAAGGCAAGACTAGAAAGATAACTTAATAGATGGTGTACGGAACCTAAATAACGTGTTTGGATTTGTCGAGCGGGCGAGAAGCCTCCCCACCAGTGCATTCATGTACTAACAACCCACCAGATTGCTTGTAGGGTACGGGAGAACCTCGTTCGGTGCGGATGCCCCCTTCGTGCGTGCTAAGGCATGGAGTTCACTCTGGAGCCTTGGAGCGTTGCGTTCGGAACTGAAGCACATATACAAGACATAATGCTAGAACATCGCCTATGTATCATTCCACAAATGTAGCCACTTGGTACGCTTTTACTGTTTCAGAGAGAGAGGCTTGAGCGACTTGTAATCTCGGCCTACGTCGCCTGTAACACTTGTTCAATATCAATAAAGAGCTTGTCTTATTTCTATACTTGTGTTATTCAATGCTTTCGCTATTGACGACACTGTGAACTTGTTACCAATCGCCTGAAGGTTTCTTATTCCGCTGCACTCAGACTATTTGTGTGACTCTGTGGCTTAGACATCTTACCGCTTATTCGGATCATGGCCTTGCATGGGCGCAGCTTACGCTCGTACGGCATCACACCAAGATGGGTTAGATCGTCCAGCGGGAGTGCTGGCGCGGGAATTCGTGCCTAGCGGGGATAGCCGATTACCTGCGAGAGATCGGGGCATGACAACTATGAGCAATGAGTCAAAGCTCTGTGAGCCTTGGAAGCTCCAATAAGAGATTCGTAGACAAGCCCAAATATTTTCTGGGACATATAGTAGGGTGCATAGATCCAAGTCGGACCCCTCTTGTAGAGAACTCGGTCACGAGTTCTTTTGCATCAAGTATCATATTCTCTTAAGAATTTTGTTCTCTCGTGGTAGTCATGTGATAAGTTCGGTCAATACGTCCCCGAAATAAGATCGATTTGTTGGATCGTATATGATTGGTAGCCATCTAGGAAACACCTTTGGAAGAATACCGTGACACTTGTTATAAACCCCCTCCAATTCTTTTTATATAATATATATATATATTGGTATTTATTATTAACTTTAGAAATCTTTGAACTTATAGTTGCATAAAAGAAATCAACTATAATAGATTATAGTGTAGGCTAATAGTTAAATTGTTATTATAGAAACGTTTAAATAAATCCACGTTATAAACTATTAAACCAAACTGTGCACAGTTGGTGAGCCGAGCCACAATTATATGGCAGCAATCTTGCTTGTGCGGTTTGTTGTGTTGTTCCCACACATACTTTTCTGGCCCACCCACTTGTAAACCAACAAAAAATCAATTGCTCCCACTTTTGCTTGCTTGAGCCTTTGTGTGAGAATTTTTGTTCAACACAAAGCCACTCCATTGCTTAACGAGAACAATGTATTCACTTCTTTTCAATTCAAAATATTTGTCTGCATACTACTATGCGGATAGCAGAGCACGCGGTATGACGACAGTAGGCCAACGACCACCCTCTCCATTGGCAGCCCTATCCAACCGTCCATCCCACATACACCTCCTTGAATATATACATCTCTTTCATTATCCCACAACAACCCTAACCACTTCTATATATAATGCCATGATCTTCTCCATTCCCTAACCCTAGTAGCCGCCTCCCCCCTTCTTCTCGACAACATCACCCCTTCTCAAACCCAGATTTCTCTTCCGTTGGAGAGAAGGCATCGTCTTTGTCGGCTCGAGGCAGGACCTGCCAAGTATCGACGAGGCCAGGAGGGCAAACCGACGTTTAGCCGAGCTTCCTCCCTCCACCGTTCCTTCCTTGACCGCCTTCCCATTGATTCAGCTTTTTCCTTTCCTTGTTTGGTAAACTTCTTGCCGTTCCTTTTTTCCTTTCCTTGTTACAGCTGATCTATAGGTAGTTAATATTCAGTATATCATCAGATTCTCGATCCATATATGTATATGAATGTAGGCTGGGTATGTGTAGCCGTTGAATGAACAGAGCATTAGGAGATGCTAATAACAAATGAAGATAATTAGCATAGAAGAAAATACAAATGGTATATAAAAGTGTTATTGTATTGTTCACCTACTCATGGTCAATATATTCTGTGAAGAAGAGAGGCACACCATATTATTATTATTATTATTTGTTGTGTAAAAGAATGATGAGATGTGAGTGGTTTCGAAGAATGGGTCTTGGCCAAGTAGTGAGAAATGGCCGAAAATATCACTTAACCATATGCACTATTAGCATGGAATCTTTTGGAATGCAAGTGTGCTCATTTTAGGTGCATGGGTCTAGGTTTTCCCTGTAAACAATGTGTGCACGTGTCTTGGTTTTGGAAACAATGTGCATAGTGGCATCTTGGTGGTGAAATAATATATATAAATAATGTAGCAATGGCTGGAGTGTTTGGAGAGTTCATAGATTGTGTATGTGTGTAAGATTGATGTAGTGTGCTTAACAAAAGGACCAACGAATGATCATGGAGAAATATATATGCCAGAACAGTATAATATGTGGGCATCCTTGGAGATTCATTTAAGGAGTAGTGACAATGATATACTCTTCGGTTGTCTTCCTTGACATAGTAGCAGCACTATGCGTATATGCATGGTGGATAGTAAGGAATGTATAGATGGATGTTGTGTACACTGCTTTTATGATATATTGGGTATTCTTTGGGAAAATGGAGGTCTAACTAGCTATATTTCCATGTGGGATTTACATTTAGGAGAATGGGAAAGTCTGTGGAGGAAGGAGGCAATATCAAATATTGAGTGCGGGTGTTCTTTATTACTAAATACTAATATGCTACAACAGTATACCATCGGTCACGTCCCGATCTTCCGCAAGTTAATAGACCGTCCTTGCTAGGCGAGAATCACAGCGCCAGTGTTCCCGCGGGACGATCGCTTGACCCATCTGGGCGTGATGCCGCACGAGCGTAAGCCGCGTCCGTGTAAGGCCGTGGTTCATGCTGGCGGTAAGAGGTCTAAGCCACAGAGTCACACAGATTATCCGAGTGCAGCAGAATTTATAAGCGCATAGGCGATTGGTAACAAGTTCACTGAGTCGTCAATAGCGGAAGCATTGAATAACACAATTATAGAAGTAAAGCAAACTCTTTATTAATATAAACAAGTGTTACAGGCGGCGCTAGGCCGAGATTACAAGTCACTCAAGCCTCTCTCTCTGATACAGTAAAAGCGTGCCAAGTGGCTTCAATTGTGGAATGATGTATAGGCGATGTTCCAACATTATGTCTTGTATAAGTGCTTCAGTTTCGGACGCAACGCTCCAAGGCTTCAGAGTGAACTCTACGCCTTAGCACGCACGAAGGAGGCATCCGCACCGAACGAGGTAAGCAATCTGGTGGGTTATCAGTACATGATTGCACTGGTGGGGAGGCTACTCGCCCGCTCGACAAATTCAAACACGTAAAATAGGTTTCGTGCACCATCTATTATGTTATCTTTCTAATCTTGCCTTAGGATCAGTTTTATGGCAATGTTGAATAGCCTATCTCGTGTGGCAGTGCGCCGTGCGATATAAGAGAAAACACGGCGAGACTTACCAACTTATCATTTGTCCTTCCTTGTCCAAGTCAAACCAAGTTAATTCAAGCACAAACAACATATATAATAAAGTCCAGGGGTAAATAACTTATGCAAACACAAGTGTTGTGAACGGGATTGTATTTCAGGCGCACGTTTACATGGATTATCAGGTATGTTACAGAAGATGTTGAAGTATTCACATATACAAGTATTTTACTCAAGATCGTTAAGGTGTTTCTCGATTTACTGGATGCGATGCAATGACTCACACGCGGATTGCCGCTAAGCGAGGATGACTTATCTATATGAACATGAGGTCGCTGGCATAGCCATAAAGGACGGGTCATTGGCGAGAATAGAAAGCAACAAAAGTACAGGGTGCGCTGCAAGCCATCCCGCAAATACAGTGGACCTCGGGTCATTGATGAGAGTGGAAAGCTACGAAAGTACAGGGTGCGCCGCAAGCCATCCCGCCAATACAGTGGACCCACTAGCGAGGATGCTGTAGCGTAAAGCGCATACACGCCATCCTGCTATATAGTATGTTCCATCCGGATCGGATCGGCCCCGGTGCCCCAAAAATCGTCCGTGGAACGAGATCCGTAGATCACCTTTTTCAAGATGTCCTCGACATGCAAGTCTGGGTCTTCCAAATTTACCAGCTTGACAAGACAATCCATGATTCAAGATCTGAACGAGCATTGCTCCACGAGCTGTGATTCTTGCTTTACTAAACATGATTCTTTTTCAGATGTAAACTATACATGATTCTCGTTCAGATGTTCAACTTGCCTCGATGCATTCCCCTGGTGCGGGGACTGCCTTGGCGACCCAACGGTCCAGGATACTTGCAAGTTCACATTGCACAGAAGAGCTATTTGATAGTCTCCTGGCTAACTAGATGCATGCTCGATACGCGATAGTGTTACTTGATTGTGGCATAAGTTCGTTGTGGCAAGTATTGGATTGAGGCAACATTACAAGTTAAGATATAAGCAGACAAACATTGCATTCATAAGAAAACTTAAGCATTCACGTTGGCTCGGGCCCGAGGGTAAGCCGAGGAGTGAAACCGTAAAGGGACTTATCGAGCGACATAATCTAGAGTCGTGCAGTGTAGAAAGTAAAGCAGTGCACTACGAAGAGTATAATGTTCTACTCGAGGCATAGCGGGGTCTAATTGTACAAGGCAAAGGTAGCATGCGAGGGTCTACATATAAGCAATATTTTATTTCCATGTTCTAACACAAGCAATATAAGTTGGAATTATTCTCTTAGCTAGGTGCGTTAGATTCTTATTAGCATATAGGGGTGATTCACCTAGCGACTAGCATGAAACGTCCATATTTTAAGTATGCTGGCTAAGCAAAGACAAGTTCATCGTAGTCACCCACCTTAGCGATGATTCACCTCGGTCGAGCGATACTCCGAGCGAGCCTCTGAAAGCCTAATTTATCGTACAAGTTCAAGCACAGGGTCGTCTGCCTAATTTATCGTGCAAATTTGTCGCACGATGCTCGTCCCAAATCCTAGGGTCAAACCATTGTTCATTTGCATGGGGTATTCTACCCAAGCTAGTTTTACTCAGATTTCTATACATCGAGCACGGATCATCCTACTCTCATTAGCACGTTTGTTTGTACGGGGGTTCGAGTTAAGTTCAGTCAAATCCAAGATATATCCAAGTTGCAGGATAAGCCTAGTATTTTGCATAGTCTATCTCCTCAAGCATATTTTGATAGAATTTCTATCCATTCCAAGTCTAGACCACCAAGCCAAGATTCAATTCTAGACCTTTTGATTATAACTCCAAGTCGTTCAACCTGATTCACGTATCCGTTCACGAAACCATCAAGCATGATTCATTTCAGGTTCTAGACTGACTTATCCTCAAAACACTTTTGATTCACTTGCATTCCAAATTTGTCTTATCGTGTCGAACCAAAAGTCAAGACGATACATAAGTTGTCATGCTCCGGTCTCCCGTAAGTTCGATCATCCTCGTTGGACGTGAAATCACCACGTCAACGCTCCCGCTGGATAATCGTCCTAATCCGGACGTGACGCATACACGAGCATAGAGTTACGCTCGCACAAGACAAGAACGTTTGAACGTTATGGTTATCTTCGGCACGATCTAGACACCTTATGTTTCACCCTGCTTCATCCAAGTTATATTTATAATCCATCAAGTCATGTCCGTTCATGCAGTGATTATAATTCGTCTAGCAAAATCTTCCAACTTTAATATTACCGTTCGGTAAATTCATAGTCTACTTCTAGCATTTCTCAAGAAACTAAGTTTCAAATATCCAAGCCCAAATCTATTCCATCTTTTGATACGTTCCATTTATCGGTTCGTTTGGAATAATCACCGAATATGTTCCTGTGAGTTCGATCATCCCCGCCATACGTGTAATCACCACGCTGGTGCTCCCGCAGGATAATCGTTCCCGTTGGGACTGATTTCAAAGGTTATCTTTCCGAACTTGATTTCAAGATCGTTCTTCCAAACTCCAAGTCAAATCCGTTATCGCTTACACTTTCATCGAACCATAATACTCTTTCTCGGATTAACTTCTATTCGAGCGATATTGTATTCAAGTTCGATTCGTTTGATTTAATCCGAAATTGCTTGCATAATCCTCAAGTTTCCAACAAGTTTTTCCTAACCGAGATATCGATTTCCATTTCCGTGAATCTCTATTCGATATAAGCCTTATCATTTTATTCAAGACATTCATAATCGTTCAATCCGACTATCGCACGAGACCTATGAATCCGTTTGAACATTTCTAAATGATCTATACACCACTCGAAATTGAGTCAACCAATTAAATCCATATTCGATTTGTATCTTCTGACATAAAATACCGTTCGAGCTATTTCCCAAAAATCCAAGCACGATTCGCTATATTCGCCTAAAAGCTATAATCTGATAATGTTTTTATCGATTGGCATTCTAAGTCTGACTTGTCTTGTTCCTGAACGATATCACATTCTCGTTGCAACTTAGCTTACACCAAAGGGTCTTTATGCGCGATACTCAACCCAACTTAGCCGAAAGGTTGTGTGCATAGCTAACCGTTTGGGTGATATTATATTCCGTATACTAACCAGTTGGGTAATCACGTATAAGCATTTCGGGTTTTGCACATATTTTGCAAATCTAGCACGGGTCTACTCCTAAAGGGTCTAGCACAGGTCAGCACAAAGGCCTAGGCATCACAATCTCGTACAAGCAATTACATCATTCACATGCACTTTTTGAAAGTATATAGACTCATTATTGGGACATTGAGAGAGAGCGTGCACATAACCCACGAACGAGCTTTCGAAACTGAGAAAATTGAAGTCCAAAGGCGTAAAGCCATGCTCTGATACCAATATGTCATGCCCTGATCTCCAGCAAGTTAATCGGCCTTCCCTGCTAGGCAAAAATTACCGTGCCAGCGCTCCCGCCGGATAATTGCTTGACCCATCTGGGCGTGATGCCGCACGAGCGTAAGCCGCGCCCATGCAAGACCGTCGTTCATGCTGGCGGTAAGAGGTCTAAGCCACAGAGTCGCACAAATTGTCCGAGTGTAGCAGAATTTATAAACGCATAGGCTATTGGTAACAAGTTTACTGAGTCGTCAATAGCGAAAGCATTGAATAACATAATTATAGAAGTAAAGCAAACTCTTTATTGATATAAACAAGTGTTACAGGCAGCGCTAGGTCGAGATTACAAGTCGCTTAAGCCGCTCTCTCTGATACAGTAAAAGATTGCCAAGTGGCTTCAATTGAGGAATAATGTATAGGCGATATTTCAACATTATGTCTTCTATAAGTGCAATAGTGTTACTAGATTATGGCATAAGTTCGTTGTGGCAAGTATTGGATCGAGGCAATATTACAAGTTAACATATAAGTAGACAAGCATTGCATTCATAAGAAAACTTAAGCATTCACGTTGGCTCGGGCCCGAGGGTAAGCCGAGGAGTAAAACCGTAAAGGAACTTACCGAGCGACATAATCTAGAGTCGTGCAGTGTAGCAAGTAAAGTAGTGCACTACGAAGAGTATAATGTTCTACTCAAGGCATAGCGGCGTCTAGTTGCACAAGGCAAATATAGCATGCGAGGGTCTATATATAAGCAATATTTTATTTTTATGTTCTAACACAAGCAATACAAGTTAGGATTATTCTCTTAGCTAGGTGCATTAGATTCTTATTAGCATGCAGGGGGTGATTCACCTAGCAACTAGCATGAAACGTTCATATTTTAAGTGTGCTGGCTAAGCAAAGACAAGTTCATCGTAGCCACCCACCTTAGCGATAATTCGCCTCGGTCGAGCGATACTCCGAGCGAGCTGTCACGCCCCAATTTCCATGGAATTGATAATCGTCCCCCGGGCGTGACGCCGTGCGGGCCTAGATTGCGCACCGCACAAGGCTAACTTTTTTTTGCATAACGAGCACATATTCAGAGTACGTAGATAAATTGAAATACAAAGTTGAAACATGGAAAAGTTCTCTTTTATTGATAATGAACATCTATTTACAAACTCTTGAACGAGTTAGAAGGTTGTCGCACAGGCTTACAAAAGTTAACACAAAATGAGATAGTTGTCCTGTATATTACATTCTTTACTAAAACTTTAAAATAAGAGACCTCCAAGCGGGATGATGGCTTTGCCTCTGAGCTGCATGTGTTAAGTTTTCTAGCTCCTGGGCATCAAAATGCTTTAAAATAAGGACGATCAGGGCGTGCCGACAGCTGGACTGGATTGGAAAATGACTTCAGCTCCTCGCAGGATCTCCTTGGTGCGAGAAACCTATTTCAACGAGGGTCAGTACATCGAAACATACTGGTGAAGGCGAGCTAACCCAACTATATCAATCAACACGTTTGTTTATATGAAGCATGCATATCATTTGTGGTCTTTCTATCTTGCCTTAGTTCATTTTACAAGCAAGTAGTATATATATAGAAACTACTGAAATGAACTTGCCACCGTTTGGTGACTTTTACCTGCCCGTCTGAACCACCTGCACAATACTTACCATGTCCTTCCCTGCCACGAAGACACAAGTTAGCTTGCACATGTTTAAATATACATGGTGATCACTGGCTTGATGCCATAATAGACAATAGTCACTGGCGAGAATGGTGTGCAATGAGAGTACAGGGTGCGCTACAGACCATTACGTCAAGTACAGTAGACTACACAGTGGAGTTTTGTCCGGATCGGATCGGTGCCAGTGACCCAAAGACCGTCCGCAGGAACTATGACCTTGTGCACAAGTTGTCCGTGATCAAACGACGTTTATACTAAGTTATCTATCTTGCAGTTCAGGCATCATGAGTACGGGAGAAGTAACATGGCATAAATTATTTTGCATAGTTTTCCTGAACAATTATTGCATAACAAGGTATGTTCCATACTTAACACAATTTATAGAAGAAGTATGCATTTCTAACTAAAATTAAAGTATGTATAGAACATTCTAAACGAATTAGCATGCAATAAGATAACCGTTCATAAGTTGATTGACAAGCATAAAGTATTCCAAGTATATTCCTTTTTATCTTGACATCTTTTAGTTATTACTTGGTATCGTTTGATCGGGGCAAGCAGAATACAAGGTTTTTAGATATGAAGACTTGGAAGAAGGTTCAACTGAATCGAATATAAGCCACTCACAAGTTGGTTGGAGAACGAAAGGAAAGATATGCTTTAAGACTCCGCTCGCACGTAGCCTACTGCCCGTTCACCTGTATTGCCACGAACAGCTGATCAACAACTCTTTCACTCTTTCCAATCTCGGAATTAAAGTACAGTTAAATGAACGAAAATAATAAAATCCATCAAAATCGTTCAAGAAAACGCAACAAATCCGAAACCCAACTCAAAGTACGAAAGCAACAAAGCGATAGCAAAAATGAGACAAGAAAACTTGCAGTGGAGATGTCCCTCTTGACTCTGCCGCTAAGTGCATCCTCGGGGCACGATCCACTGAATATGAGAATCGATTCCGAAGAAGCAAATCCATAACGAGGATGGATTCTTGACTCAATCTATCCCGATCGAACGATACCGACTTGTATTTCTTAGCCGCGCTCCCCAAATGGGGGGAACGGGGCACCACATCCTAACCAACTAATTGGAAGTTTCATCCACGAAACTTAGGAATATAATCTACCACTAGGAAACAATGAAGAAAATATTTCTCTCATCTCAGATTCAAGCTCCCAAGTGGATTCTGCGACCGAATAATTTCGCCAAAGCACGCACACAAGAGGAACCGAACGTCTTCGAAGCAGCTTCTCCTTACGATCCAAGATTTGCACAGGTTGTTCAACATAAGTCAAGTCTGCCTTAAGATCCAGTTGATCAAGATCTACATGACTCAGGTCGTACACGTACTTCCTAAGCTATGAAACATGGGAGATATCGTGCACTTCAGATAGTTACGGTGGTAGGGCAATCTGATATGCGACCGAGGCAACTCGCTTTAGTATCTCGAACGGACCGACAAATCTTAGACTTTACTTTCCCTTTGCTCCAAATCTGGTGACTCCTCGCATGGGCGAGACTTTGAGAAATACCCGATCGCCTTCAAGGAACTCAAGTGGACATCAATGCGTGTTTGAGTAGCTTTTTTGGCGACTCTATGCTACCTTTAGCCGTTCCTGGATCAAACAAATCTTTTGGACGGTTTGCTCCAGGAGCTCCGGGCCAAGAATTTGTCGTTCTTCAACTTTGTCCCAACAGATCAAAGATCTGCACTTCTGCCCATACAATGCCTCATACGGCTCCATCTGAATGCTGGATTGAAAGCTATTGTTGTATGCAAATTCGGCTAACGGTAGATACATATCCTAACTCATCTTCAAGTCCAAGGCGCAGAGTCTTAGCATGTCTTCGATGATTTGGTTGACATATTCTGTTTGACCATCTATCAGTGGATGGTAGGCGGAGCTGAACTTCAACTTTGTCCCCATTGCTGACTACAGGCTTTCCCAAAATTGCGATAAGAATCGACCATCTCTATCGGAGACAATGGATACGGACACGTCGTGGAGCCGAACGATTTCGTTGAGGTAGATCTGAGCCAGGCAGTCGGCACTCCAATTACTTTTGATAGGCAGAAAGTGAGCTGACTTGGTGAGTTGATCCACGATAACCCAGATGACATCATTCCTCCGTTGCGTCTTCGACAAACCAACAATAAAATCCATCGTTATATATTCCCATCTCCACTCCGGTATAGCGAGGTTCTGTATCTCTTCTCCCGGCTTCTGGTGCTCGGCCTTCACCCTCTGACAGGCCATGCATTACGACAAGAACAGTGCCACATCTCGTTTCATGCCGTGCCACACAAACGTTGTACGTAGATCTCAATACATCTTTGTGCTACCCGGATGCGAAGTATAACCAGCATAATGGACTTCCGTGAGTATCTCTTTTCTGAGGGATGCATCATTTGGAACGCACAATCTTCCCTTCACTCGGATCATCCCGTCCGTGCCCACCGCAAAGTTGGTTTCCGTTCCTGCTATGATAAGACCTTGCATCTTATGCAGGAATAGGTCATCCTTCTGAGCGGACTTGACCTTTTCTAATAAGTTAGGTTCGAGGCGTAGCTGAGCCACTTGTGCCCCCTTTTTGTATCTGATTATAAGTGTAATACCCAAAGATTCAAGATCCTAACGTAGCTTGTCATCAATAGCCAAACTTCCAATGAACACTCGACTCAGCGCATCAGCTACAACATTACCCTTGCCAGGGGTGTATTTGATCATCAAGTCAAAATCGCTAAGGAGTTCAAGACAGCGCTGTTGTCGTAGATTCAAATCCTTTTGGGTAAATTCTTTTGGGTATATAGATATTTTAGGCTCTTATGGTCTGTATAGATCTCGCATGACACACCATAAAGGTAGTAGCACCACAATTTTAGCGTGAACACCACTACTGCGAGCTCCAAATCATGGGTTGGATAATTCTTCTCGTGAGGCTTCAACTGCCTCGATGTGAAGGCTATCACTTTGTCCTGTTGCATAAGGACACATCTCAATCCCTTTCCTGAGGCGTCACTATTTATTTTAAAATCATCGGGTCCGTCTGGAAGGATAAGAATTGGTGTTGAGACAAGGCGCTGCTTTAACTCCATAAATGAAGCTTCAAAGTCGTCCGTCCATTCGAACGTTACCCCTTTCCGAGTGAGCTGAGTCAGAGGAGAGGCGATCCTCGCAAAATCTTTAATAAATCTTCTATAGTAGCCCACCAGACCAAGGAAACTCTGAATATTGCTAGCTGACTCAGGCCATTTTCAGTTCACGATGGCTTCTATTTTCTTAGGGTTAACTTAGATTCCCGTTGTAGAAATAATATGCCCGAGAAAGGCTATATTGTCCAAACAGAACTCGCATTTACTAAGCTTCATGTACAACTTATTGTCTCGAAGGGTCTGAAGCACCATCCACAGGTGTCCTGTGTGTTCATCCCTATTCTTCGAGTACACTAAGATGTCATATATAAAAATGACCATAAATTTATCGAGGAATGGTTGGAACACTCGATTCATCAAATCCATAAAAGCAACAGGGGTGTTCATCAGTCCAAACGGCATGACAGAGAATTCGTAATGTCCATAGCGAATTCAGAATGCAGACTTGGGCATGTCCTTAGGCTTAATCTTTAGCTGGTGGTAGTCCGAACGAAGATTAATTTTTGAGAACACCGTTGCCCCTTGCAGCTGATCAAAGAGGTTATCTATCCTGGGCAGAGGATACTTGTTTCTGATGGTGACCATATTCATCTCTCGGTAATCGATGCAGAGTCGCAACGTTCCATCCTTCTTCTTTACGAAGAGTACAGGCGCGCCCCAATGAGACACGCTCGGACGGATGAACCCACGATCCAGCACTTCTTGAAGTTGGCACTTTAACTCCTTCAGTTCAGTAGGGCCATTCTGTACAGAGCCTTGAAAATTGGTTGAGTATTTGGAAATGTGTCAATGTGAACTCGATCTCTCGGTCAGGTGGCATGCTTGGTAGTTCGTTCGAAAACACATCAGGGAACTCCACCACAACGGAAGAAGACTCAACGTTTGCATAATCAAGCTATGTCCCGAACCGATGCTAGGTATCCCTCGCAGCCAGAGTGTAGCATTCGCCGAGCAGATATCGTAAAAATTACCATGCAGGCCCTGGACGCATCAGTTGCTGGACTACTCGTATAGCAGAATTCAGCTTCTCCAGGCAGGCGGAAGATGACTCGTTTCTCTGCACATTCGATAGTTTTCGAGAAAGCGCCAAGCAAATCCATCCCCAAAATGATGTTATAATTCCGAACATCTAGGACTAAAACATCTAACCATAGCTTCCTTCCTACAATACAGACGTAACCACCTTGGCATACTGAACGGACAAATATTTTTGTGCCTGATGGAGTGCTAACACTAAGGTCTAGATACAACGGTGTCATATCTATGTTATTTTCCAAGGCAAAATTTGTAGATATAAAACTATGCGTTGCACCAGAATCAAAGAGCACACGTGCAGGTATATTATTAAAAAGCAATATACCTGACACAATGGTGTCTGAGGCCATGGCTTCTTCTCGTGTCATTGTATACACCCGACCTTGATCTTGACGTCGCTCTTGCTGCGGAGTGGCTCGATTGGCTTGGGTTGCTGTAGCCTCATTTAGATATTGAGGGAGGCGAGTAGAGCGGCACAGCGGACATGTACGTATTGCATGATTTGGATCACCGCAAATGAGGCATAACCCATGTTTTAAACGACACTCGCTTGTGGCATGCCCTGTCTTCCGACATAAGTTACATATTTGGTCTGCATTTGCTTTCTGTTGATCGTCGATATTTGGGCACTTTGTAGCGGTGTTTTCTTTCTCGTTGCTATGGCATTTGTGATTGGAATGCACAGTGTCGGCAGCAACGGGAGGATACTGCGGTTCAAAAGAAAGGGCATGATTTAGGACTTCCCGAATCGTCTGGTACTGAGGAACGACCATGTGCGCATGGATGGCAGGACGTAGACCGCCTTCAAATCTTCTAGCATGACTCGCTGCATCAGGTAAATAGGAACTTACAAATTTGGCGAGCCGGTTGAATTCGGCGGAATACTGCTTAACTGTCATTCTGCCTTATCGTAGTTGTACAAACTCGTTCTCTTTATGACGATGTCACGCCCCAGTCCCAAAATATGTAGGACTAGGAACACGTAAGCATGTCAGCCGTATGTATATGGCAACTCCAATATATGGATACCATAACACACGTACGCTGTAATATGAATGACAATTCACAAGTGGTATAAATTTTATCACAAGTCACAGGGTATAATCTAAATCTCATCCACAGAATCATATATAAATAATGAACCAATATCTATGAAACTAGATCTCAATATAAAGTATCTAAGGATGATAGTTGGGTGGAAACAAATCCACTATCAACTAGAATATAAAAGTAAATACAATATAAGTACAACACAACAAACATAAAATTAGAATATCAACTAACGACCACGGGGCTCGAAGAGAAGATATCCTCGAAACATATGTAACCATCCAAATCTGCGCTCCTGCGAATACTCAAGAACAACGACACCTGGAAGGGCTAGGTCCTCAGAGGGACATAACAAGATACATAAAAGCATGCCAATAAAGTACTAAAATAAATATCCAATGGGTCGCCTAACCGTCTAAGTGAATGCAGTTTAAGAACAACTTTCCCCACAAGTGGGCTATCTGGCTGAAAACTGGGATTGGCATGGTTCTCTTGGAGATCCAGGGGCCTAAAAAGTATGTCATTTTTTGAACGCCAGAGGCCGCCTGATAATATATAATATATAGTGGTCATCACCACCCGTATCTCCGGCGGAGAATCCGGGCGCACAATAGGAAAAGTGCAAAGGAGCCCAAATGCGACACTTGTTGTTCTCCCCACCCCATGCTCTAAGTATGTCACATACATGACACAATTTGGTTCATAGCCTATCTTTAGTACCCTAGCCCAATCTTGCAACCAAACAAGGACAAGAATTAGACCACCGTACTATAATAGGCTATGTCCATGGACCTCTAATAACTGCTAAGTCTTCTAGCATACAAAGTTTCTATCAGCAGTCATCCCTAACGCACGGCCCATACGTACAGGAGGCTAGACCTATCATGCAGTCCGTGATCTATATGAGACTCACACTCGTGTAACAACTGTGTCACGGCCAATGAAACCTAATAATGCTTCATGATAATGGAGCAGTCTCATAAACAAGGTCAATGCATATACATAATAAAAATATATCACGACGACACCGTCGCGCGCATTTTATATAACAGTTAAAATATATGAACTAAAGATAGAAAATAAAAATGCATGCAACATATGGAATATGAATAACAGTACAATGGCAAGGATATACTTGCCTGGCAAGAAGCTGCAAAATGTAACGTCCAGATGTCCAACACACAGGATCAGAAGCTATGGCCTCAGAACAAATATCTCCAGATGCTGAAATAGACATCACCAACGTTTCCAGAATAAGCGAAATAGATAGAAAGCACTTCCCTTTCGTCCAATTTGGATACAGGGGCAAAACGGTAATTTTTGATCGAAATGGGTCCACGTGTGGCCCACTTTGCGTCGAAAAGCATGTCAAGGATAAATGTCTCTAAATGGGACAAATTATAGGTCAAACAAACTCTAAATGTCAGTACAAAGTCAACGGTATGTCCAAATGTGGATTCCGGTGAGCCGAACACAATTTTGCCCAAAAAGTCAACCGTGGGCCCCACTAATTGGTGACTTGGTCAACTATCTCAAAATTGCGTAAAAATTGGGTCACAGGACCAGCACGTTACCACAAGTCCAGTGGTGCAAGTTTTGTTGTATTCTGACAAGCGAGCACTAAATACGCATGACTTTTGCAAAAGTTGCGACATAGGGAATTTGCTGCGGATACGTGCTGATTCCGACGCGCACACGCGTCCAAATCAGTTTTTGCAAAATCTCATACATCCGGGTACACTGTGTAAACCTTTTGGTATACTTGGTACACGATGGGGCGGTCCCGTTTGGCAGGGCGCGCTCCGTATCGCAATTTCTGGAAATGGCCTAAAAGTATATTTTCGGGTTTTTTTATCTGATTTAATTCTACAAACAGCAACTAATAAATTAATGTATTTAACAGAAAATAAAATAGGTCAAGTGGTCTTTGCATACCAAAAAGAAAATTCGAATTCGGATCTCTATGGTGGGAGATACGAATCCGGGAACATAGGTAGTTACTGCAGTTTTCTGCGATACCCAAAAGTTGTCATTTTTTGGCAACTTGGACGTTATTTTTGCCTAGGGTTACGCATTGTTCGAGGTCAACTATCATACAGATATTGAAGGAGGATAGGTGAGGATCATACCGGAGGAGACGGGGTCGAGTTTGGTTGAGCGAGGTGACTAGAAACACGTTGTGAACACAGGTAAGTTGCAATCGAATCTGCCGCGCGCGGGGTCGCGGTTGATCGTGGTCGTCGGCGGGTTTGGTTTTCCGACGGGCGGCTGGGCTGCGCGGCGGCTGGGCGGTGTGGTCAGGTACGGCGCTCTGGCGTCGGGGGATGGATGATCTAGGGTTAGGGTTAGGGATTGGTGAGATGGAAATATATATATATAGAGAGAGAGATGTCGAGAGAGCGGAGGGGGGGGTAATTCCAGCGCGCGGGGGACTCCGTATGCGGCTGTTGCTGCTATTTAATTCCCATTGCTGGTGCGGGTAGATAGTTAGGGTAGGGTTTGGGTAGGTATGGTTTAGGTCCATTAGTAATTCAAACCCATTTCTTTTCTTTTCTTTTTCTTTTTCTTTTTCTTTTTCTTTTTCTTTCTTTATTCTAATTCATTTTTTATTTCTTTTTCTTTTCTAATTAAACTATATATATATATATATATATATATATATATATATATATATATATATATATATATATATATATATACCTAAAAAATTCTAGAAAATATATTTGTACATACCATAAAGCTAGCAATTGTTCAAAGGGTCTCCTACATAAAATAAATTAGAAAAAAAATTTATAATTGCTCCATAAATCCCCTAAATGCACAAACACCTAAAATAAAAATTAAATAAAATATATTTTCCCTATTTAGCTCATAATTACTATAATTCAATTAAATAATTCATAAAAAACTTAAATACGGTTTTTAGGATTAGGGGTTTTACAGACGACGTACGGGAGGGGGTATGAACTCCTCTTCAAATATGCCACAGAAGGTAGCCCATGCGATCGTCTCTCCTTCATCGTCAACTGGAAGAGATCTTCGATGCACGTCCCACCAATCGTGCGCGTTCAAGCGAAGCTGTAATTGGGCGCACGTGACACACTTCTGCTCGGGTTCCTCTAGAAGTTTGAAATGATCCTCAAGTTCGGCCAACCAATCTAGAGCCACTATTGGGTCCTCAGTCCCTTTAAATGGCGTGTTGCAGACCTTCTTGAAGTCGGCCAAGTCGAAGGCAGTCACTTCCTTCTTCCTTGGAGTTTGAGGCATTTTGACTTCAAGCATGGGTTTGCTCCACCGGTGTCGCTGTTGTTGTCGCGGACTGGTTGGAGGCCAAAGTCTACACGATCTGTTGCAGGGTATCTACCTGTCTTTGTTGGACTGAGAATCGGGCTTCTAAATTATCTTGGAACTTGCTCTGTCACTCTTTCGCTCGCTTCTCGGCCCGTTCATAACGAGCCTCCTCCCTCTGTTGGTTAGCCTCCAACATCCGCATCATCTGTTGAATGGGATCGACACGGGACATGGATCGCTGGCTCCGAGAACTTCCTGATGTGCCAGAACTGCTTTCTTGGGCTTGTGTCTCACCCGGTACTAGCGATGATGCTTGCGCTTGTGCCATTCCTTCAAAAGAAGGTAAATTACATCAGGATCATAATATATTACGGACTCATTGTATGAACGTATCTCATTTTGGCCTAACGAGTTAAAGAGTTCACATAGAGAATAGATGGTTAAAGAAACTTTTTCGATACGAGGGTCAAAGGAACTTGAAGCTGTGCTATGATACCAATATGTTACGCCCTGATTTTCGTAGAATCGATAGTCGTCCCCGGGCGTGACGCCGTGCAGGCCTAGATTGCACACCGCATAAGGCTAACTTATTTTGCATAACGAGCATATATTCAGAGTACGTAGATAAATTGAAACACCAAATTAATACATGGAAAAGTTCTTTTTTATTCATAATGAACATCTATTTAGAAACTCTTGAATAAGTCAGAAGGTTGCCGCACGAGCTTACAAAAGTTGACACAAGATGAGATAGCTGTCCTGTGTGGTGCCCCATTCCCCCTATTCGGGGAGCGCGGCTAAGAAATACAAGACGGTGTCGTTCGATTGTGATAGATTGAAACAATAACTCATACTCGTTATGGATTTGCTTCTTCGGAATCCATTCCCATATTCAGTGGACCGTGCCCCCAGGATCGACTTAGCGGTAGATTCAGGAGGGACCTCTCCGTTGCATCTTTTGTTGCCTAGTTTTTGCTGTCGCTTGTTGCTTTGTGCCTTGAGTTGGTTTTTGGATTTGCTTACGTTTTCTTGAACGTTTTTGATGCATTTTATTATTTTCGTTAGTTGAACTGCACGTTAATTCCAATATTAGAAAGAGTGGAAGAGGTATTGATCAGCTGTTCGTGGCAATGCAGGTGAACAAGCAGTAAAAAACGTTCGAACGGAGTCCTGAAGCACCTCTTTCCTTCTTTCTTCCAATCAACTAAGTGAGTGGCTCATATTCGATTCAGTTGGCCCTTCTTCCAAGTCTTTACATCTAAAATTTTGTATTCTTGTTTGCCCTGATCAGACGATACCAAGTAATAACTAAAAGATGTCAAGATAAAAAGGGAATAGACTTGGATAACTTTGTGCTTGTCAATCAAACTTGTGAACGGTTACCTATCGCATGCTAGTTCGTTTAGAATGTTCATCATATGCTTCAATTTTAGTTAGAATGTTTATTTCTTCTATAAATTATGCTATGCATATAGAACACACTTTGCTATGAAATACATTGATCAGAAAGACTATGCAAAACCGTTTATGCTATGGAACTTGTATCGTGCTAGTATTTGCTTAAATTCAAATAAATGACGTTTGATCATGGACAACTTGTGCACAAGGTTTTATGGTTTCCGCGGACGGTCGTCAGGGCACTGGGACCGATCCGATCTGGGCGAAACATTATGTATAGTCGTATGTTATGGACGAAGTGTTATGTAGCGGGGCTCGCCACCTGCGTTGCATATCATTCTTGTCTCGATACTTTAACCCGTCCCTTCGTGGCATTTAAGCCAGTGATCCCTTGTATATTTAAACCTGCCGCAAGCTAACTTGTGTTTTCATGGCAGGGAAGGACATGATAAGTTATGTGCAGGTGGTTCAGACGGGCAGGTAAAAATCACCGAACAGTGGCAAGTTCATTTCAGTAAATTCTATATACTATTTGCTTGTAAAAATGAACTAAGGCAAGATAGAAAGACCACAAATAAATATGCATGCTTCATCTAAACAACGTGTTGATTGGTATATGTAAACCCCCTGATTTTTTTAATTTTTTTTAATAATTTTTAAACAATTTTCGATAATTTTCTGGAATTAAAACTAAGGTATTTTGTATTTAAATAATTTTTAAATGATGTTAATTAATATTAAAATATTATGAAAATAATATTTTCTGGTGTAAAATGAAAAACTAGACATAGGGTAATTTTTCGGGAATTTATTGGACCCCAGAAACATTTTTAAAGCCCTAAAAACCAAGTCGTAATTAACCCCAAATTAAACCCCTGAAATAAACCCGGTTCAATTGAACCAAACCAACCCAAACCGGACCCGGTTCAACTGAACCAAACCCAACCCAACCCTGTGGGTCGGATCCGGGTCTAACCCGTCGACCTGAAACCCGCCTACCCGAACCCACACTTAAACAATAGCGGATCGGACCGGATTCATATTGAACCCGACCCGCTAACCCGACCCAAACCCGATCGGAACCAAAACCCTAATCCTAATCCGACTACTATTCCGACCGGCGGCGACCCCTATATTAACCCCCGACCGCCTGAACCCTAGCCCTAGCCTCGTCGTCTCCTCCGCCCAGCGCCTCCGCTCCTGTCACCCCCGACCGCCTGAACCCTAGCCCTAGCCCTCGCCTTCCTCCTCCAGAACCTCCCCGCACCACCACCGTCGATCTCCCATAGCCCCCTCGACCACCACCGTCGAACCCCAGCCCACCACCACCACCACCACCATCAACCTCCTCCCATATCTCCACCACCTCTCCGCCTTCCTCCTCCTCGCTCCGCCGACGAACTCCCCAAAACCCACAGCCCTCTCCCTCCTCCTTCCTCCTCCCTGAGTCCCCGCCGTCTCACCACCACCCTTTCCCCTCTCAGCCCCCTCAGCCGACGACTCGACGTCTCCCCGTCCTCCGCCCTGACTCGACAGCCTCCCCATGAGCAACGCCGCCTCTCCCCGGCCACCAACGAGTTTCCCGAGTTTCGCCTGAGCGCTTCTGCCTGTCGACCCGTCCCCGGCCGTCTCCGCCCTCCTCCGGCGAGTCCCCCAACCCCAGCATCGAAACCCTGGCTACACAGCCCGGACACAGCCCGGATACGGTGTCGTGTCGTGTCAAGATGACTCACGGACACGGGAATTTCAGTTTCCACGGAGCCCTGTTCAGGTAATCCGTTCTCTCTCCTCGTTGTCCCATTTTCAGTTCTGTCAGTTATGACGCGTAGACTGTGTAACCTTCTCGATGCCCGTGCAATCCGCTCGGTGCATCGCATCCTGTGGCGATCGGGAACCGCAATCCAAAAACAGGAAAAATAATATCCCGTTTTCCCCCGGAACTGAGTACGCCCCGCCAAATGGGATGACTTGGTCGCGTGCGGTCTTTACTGAAATGTGCGTGCCGTGGATACGGACGTGCAAGATTTCGCAGAAGTTGATTTGGATGTGCGTGCACACCGAAATTAACGCGTATCCGCCGACAACGCCCCGTATCTGCCTGTTCTGGAACACATTATAATTTTGTGTACACATGTCGGATCGAAACAAAACTTGTGCCATCGATATCATAAAAATACGCTGGTCCTGTGACCCAAGTTTGGTTCGATTCTGAGAACGTTGACAAAATCGCGTATCGTGGGCCCCGCGGCTCCACTTGACGGACAATTTTGTGATCGGCTCATCGGAATCCAATTCTGGAAGTTCCGTTGGGTTCGTATCATCGTTCTGGACTTGTTGACACTATGTTTGACGAATTTGGAGACCTTTGTCCCTGACACGTTTTCGGTGCAAAGCGGCCCACATGTGGACCCCGCTTTGACCAGAAACTGCCATTTTTGCCCCTGTGTCCAAATTGGACTCAAGGACAGGCATTTCTAGCTATTTGATATTTTTTGAATCTGATGGTGATGTTTATTTCAGCAACCGGAGTAGTACCTGTAAATTACACTGAGACCAGAGCTACAGTTGGAGCCAGAACCACAGGCAAGTGTACCTTGCCAAATCTTGCAGTTCTTGTTACATATTTTCTTAATTTATTTATATCTTGTACATGCTTGACCTAGGATTGTGTGACTTACTTAGCGTCCGATTAATAGTCGGATGCCAATACCGTACGCGAAGTTGTATAACGTCACCTAGAGATGGATATCGTGACCCTTTACATTCTCGTACTTGTCTTATCAAGTACATAGACCCAGGACACTTGACACTATTCATGAGACAGAATCTTTCTGAGATATTCATGGTGATTCTGTATAGGATACAGGTTTTATGACATAGACATTATATTCATAGACATTATATGACTTGCTGCATTAGTTTTGATCTTGCGTGTCATGGATATGAGACGTGTGATTACATTGGGTGGAAAGAGATTTACCATACAAAAAGGCTAATTATATATATATATATATATATATATATATATATATATATATATATATATATTATTTTAATGGAAGTGCCTTAGACTCTGGCAACAGAGCTTTGGTACCGTACTGGCCCTTCGAGAGAATACTGCTATGGGTTTCCCCGACACAGATCCTGCAGTAGTCTCAGCCCGAGTATGACTAAAACTCTCACTTGCATATCACTTAGTTGGTTACATAGTTTACCTTATTATTTCATTTATTGCTGCACTGCATTTATTTTGGCATGAGTTTTCTTGTACCTTGCTATGTCCCCTGAGGACCTGGATCCGGATTATGTCCCCAGGATTTGCAGACGAGATCTATCCCGAGGTATACGGGACAGCAGCAGGAGCAGGAGTTGATACATGAGCTGTACTGATCCCCGAGGACGAGGTGTTAGCTGAAGACTTTTCCTGAGTATCTGTGTTCCATACTCAGTATCTACTTTATTTAGACATTTATGTTTTGGTCTGTTGAACCATTATATCATATCTATATCAGGTTGTTCCCCGAATTACTTTGTTGAGACTGGTTATTGATTTACATTTCTTATTGCCGTTGATCATATTTATCTTCTGTGGATAAGATTAGTTGTGGCATATTTTAGTAGACCTTAGTTTACAGCTTAAGTACGCCCTGATGGATCCATTAAATTAGGTTTTTCCATCAGTGTGTGCTGCTGGCCATTGTCACGTGTCTAGTCCCTCGATATTTTGGGACTGGGGCGTGACATGGTTTTTGTGGTGGCCCATGCAGGTCAAGAGCATATTGTCTCGGTTACGTTACTGTACCGAGCAAGCCTGCAAATAGGACTAGAGTATAGGATCTCATCCACAATTGACTATAATTTATCTTCCTCCTATCTGTTCTATTTGAACAATTGTATCCTGCTTGATTCCTGTACTTCCTTAATAGTTATTTGAATATAGCCTTCTACTCGAATATAGAAATCCATGTTATTAGGATGATAATTAGGGTAGCACACCTATTAAGAATACAACGAGAATATAGACACACCACTAAGTTTAGAATATCTAGTGAACCCTAGAATTCCTTATCTCTAGAGGTGGTTTACCATTACCCCCTGATGTATTATGAAGACTTGAGAGTAGTATAGACACTACTAGAGTTAGTTAGAAGTTTACCATAATGGTTGACCCTAGTATTGAGGAACCAATAGAAAACCAAAATTTAAAATTTGGACTGAACCTAACCTTCATAGTTAGATAGTATTGGAGAACTATAAACTTAGATCATTATCTTATTATTAGTAGACAGCACCTCAGGAAGACTAGAGGAATATTATCAATATTTTTCCCTCTTCATCATGCCTTGAACATAGCAACTAGTACCCCACTCCCCTTTAGAAAACTATGATGGTATTTAGAGCCCATATTTTAAATTTCATATATTGTTCCTCTGTGGCCGTAACGTTCGCTAATTGCGCGACGAATAAATTATCTTCTTCTTTTCTTCATCTTTCAACTCGTGCCACTTAACATCTCTAATTATAGACCGAGTGATTATATTCTACGATGGGATATATAGTTTGCTATAGTTATAGTTATAATCTTGAATTTTGAATTATGTACCTTGTAGTTAGAACCTAATAGTTGAGTTATTCAATTAGATTGTGATGATTATCCCTATTCGTAGACCACGTAATTGGTACCCCCACCTCGATACAAGTTAGATCCATTTCCCCTTAACGGCTAGTAACTCTTCTATTCTTACTATTGACACTTGATCTATAAGCACTATGACTAAGACTTAAGACGACCATGACCTATGTAATATAGGAGGATACCCTAATAGGTACTAAGACCCCTTCTCGTAGACCTTAACAGGAGCTTCTATGGTATCCTTAAGACAATTACAATAGTAGTTCAATTATAAGTTAGGTAGTATACCTCACACCCTAGTATCACATAGTATTTTGACCCATTGTTGAAGTGTAACTAAATGACATTAATTGTATGCTAGCATAAGACGACAGTGTTTATTCAGACAATAGAATTTAGAGGTCCTTGCCCCTATTTGGTCAACTAGCAACTTAGACAAGGAGGTTGTATGATAACTGTAGAGATTGTAAAGTCTTTTATTATTATTGCTTATTTTGTTTTTGTCTTTGTGAACTTGAATTAATTTGTACCTCCTTTCATCATCATCTAGCGTATTTATATTATTGTACTACCTTGACTTATGCTGCTAATATAGCCTAGTTTTGCAAGCTTAATCTTCTATTGAGCTTGATCATAATATATGTATTAGTAGGTTAACACACTGATACATTTCAGAATTAGTGTACTACGGTCTGATCAACCATAGTGCGCTTGGTTCACCCCTTTGCATAACTATCGTACGTGGATTGAGATATATAATGATTAGTAGACGAATGTACTTGCCCTCTAGATATGTCTGAGTATATTGTATCTGCTACATAACTGTACCGATGTGAGCATGTGAATAGGAATTACCAAATTATGATTTCAATCCACAACTGTCTTGACAAATCCTATTTGAATTCTTTAAACGCCTTGATCCCGATACTTCTATTCTATTACCTCCCCCTTGAACTCTTTATTATTGATCTTCGTCTCCCCTTATTTTGAAAAGACGAAACATCTTGCTTGGTATGAGTTTGATATATAGATAGTACTAGATATACCCCGCAGGCCAGTCGCATTGTTTGGTGACTCTCTTTTATAAATGATTAAGGGCATATCATAGATGATATGGCTGGTGTTAAAAAACTTTGAGGATTCAATAACATAATTTGGGGCATAGCTTTCTTAGATGTATAGCCTTAGATAATAGATGGGTAAATTCTAAGTTGGATAGAGAACACAATGTTCACTTGAGAGAAATTCTTTAGACTGTAATCAAGTGAGATTTGATAGAGAGACCCTACCCTAGTTTAATTTCAAGGACAAAATTGTTTTAAGTTGGGTAGATTGTAAACCCCCTGATTTTTTTATTTTTTTTATAATTTTTAAATAATTTTTGGTAATTTTTTGGAATTAAAACTAAGGTATTTTATATTTAAATGATTTTAAATAATGTTAATTAATATTAAAATATTATGAAAATAATATTTTCTAGTGTAAAATGAAAAACTAGACATACGGTAATTTTTTGAGAATTTATTGGACCCCAGAAATATTTTTAAAGCCCTAAAAACCAAGTCATAATTAACCCCAAATTAAACCCTAGAAATAAACTCTGAAATAAACCCGGTTCAATTGAACCAAACCAACCCAAACCGGACCCGGTTCAACTGAACCAAACCCAACCCTGCGGGTCGGATCCGGGTCTAACCCGTCGACCGAAACCCGCCTACCCGAACCCACACTTAAACAATAGCGGATCGGGCCAGATTCATATTGAACCCGACCCGCTGACCCGACCCAAACCCGATCGAAACCGAAACCCTAATCCTAATCCGACTTCTATTTCGACCGGCGGTGACCCCTATATTAACCCCCGACCGCATAAACCCTAGCCCTAGCCTCGCCGTCTCCTCCGCCCAGTCCCCCCGCTCCTGTCACCCCCGACCGCCTGAACCCTAGCCCTCGCCTTCCTCCTCCAGAACCTCCCCGCACCACCACCGTCGATCTCCCACAGCCCCCTCGACTACCACCATCGAACCCCAGCCCAGCACCACCACCATCAACCCCCTCCCCCATCTCCACCACCTCTCCGCCTTCCTCCTCCTTGCTCCGCCGACGAACTCCCCAAAACCCACAACCCTCTCCCTCCTCCTTCCTCCGCCCTGAGTCCCCGCCGTCTCACCACCACCCTCTCCCCTCTCAGCCCCCTCAGCCGACGACTCAACGTCTCCCCGTCCTCCGCCCTGACTCGAGAGCCTCCCCACGAGCAACACCGCCTCTCCCCGGCCACCAACGAGTTGCCAGAGCTCCGTCTGAGCGCCTCCGCCTGTCGACCCGTCCCCGGCCGTCTCCGCCCTCCTCCGGCGAGTCACCCAACCCCAGCATCGAAACCCTAGCTACACAGCCCGGACACAGCCCAGACACGGTGTCGTGTCGTGTCAAGACGACTCGCGAACAAGGAAATTTTAGTTTCCACGGAGCCCTGTTCAGGTAACCCATTCTCTCTCATCGTTGCCCCGTTTTTAGTTTCGTCAGTTGTGACGCGTAGGCTGTGTAACCCTCTCGATGTCCGTGCAACTCGCTCGGTGTATCGCGTCCTGTGGCGATCGTGAACCGCGATTCAAAAAAAGGAAAAATAATACCCCGTTTTCCCCCGGAACTGAGTACGCCCCGCCAAACGGGACGACTTGGTCGGGTGCGGTCTTCACCGAAACGTGCGCGCCGTGGATACGGACGTTTGGAATTTCGCAGAAGTTGATTTGGATGTGCGTGCACACCGAAATTAACGCGTATCCGCCGACAACGTCCCGTATCCGCCTGTTCTGGAACACGTTGTAACTTTGTGTACACATGTTGGATTGAATCGAAACTTGCGCCATCGGACTCATAGCAATACGCTGGTCTTGTGACCCAAGTTTTGTTCGATTCTGAGAACGTTGACAAAATCGCATATCGTGGGCCCCGCGGCTTCACTTGACGGGCGATTTTGTGATCGGCTTATCGGAATCCAATTCTGAAAGTTTTGTTGGGTTCGTATCATCGTTCTTGACTTGTTGACACTAAGTTTGACGAATTTGGAGACCTTTGTCCCTGACATATTTTCGGTGCAAAGCGGCCCACATGTAGACCCCGCTTTGACCAGAAACTGCCATTTTTGTCCCTGTGTCCAAATTGGACTCAAGGACAGGCATTTCTAGCTATTTGATAATTTCTTAATCTAATGGTGATGTTTATTTCAGCAACTAGAGTAGTACCTGTAAATCACACTGAGACCAGAGCTACAGTTGGAGCCAGAACCATAAGCAAGTGTACCTTGCCAAATCTTGCAGTTCTTGTTACATATTTTCTTGATTTATTTATATCTTGTACATGCTTGACCTAGGACCGTGTGACTTACTTAGCGTCCGATTAATAGTCGGGTGCCAACACCGCACGCGGAGTTGTGTAACCTCACCTAGAGATGGATATCGTGACCCTTTATATTCTCGTACTTGTCTTATCAAGTACATAGACCCAGGACACTTGGCACTATTCATGAGATAGAATCTTCCTGAGATATTCATGGTGATTCTGTATAGGATACAGGTTTTATGACATAGACATTATATTCATAGACATTATATGACTTGCTGCATTAGTTTTGATCTTGCGTGTCATGGATATGAGACGTGCGATTACATTGGGTGGGGAGAGATTTACCATACAAAAAGACTAATTATATATATATATATTATTTTAATGGAAGTGCCTTAGACTCTAGCAACAGAGCTTTGGTACCGTACTGGCCCTTCGAGAGAATACTGCTATGGGTTTTCCCGAAACAGATCCTGTAGTAGTCTCAGCCCGAGTATGACTAAAACTCTCACTTGCATATCAATTAGTTGGTTACATAGTTTACCTTATTGTTTCATTTATTGCTGCACTGCATTTATTTTGGCATGAGTTTTCTTGTACCTTGCTATGTCCCCTGAGGACCTGGATCCGGATTATGTCCCCAGGATTTAAAGACGAGATCTATCCCGAGGTATACGGGACAGCAGCAGGAGCAGGAGTTGATTCAGGAGCTGTACCGATCCCCGAGAACGAGGTATTAGCTGAAGACTTTTCCTGAGTATCTGTGTTCCATACTCAGTATCTACTTTATTCAGACATTTATGTTTTGGTCTGTTGAACCATTGTATCAGATCTATATCGGGTTGTTCCCCAAATTACTTTGTTGAGACTGGTTATTGATTTACATTTCTTATTGCTGTTGATCATATTTATCTTCTGTGGATGAGATTAGTTGTGGCATGTTTTAGTAGACCTTAGTTTACAGCTTAAGTACGCCCTGATGGATCCATTAAATTGGATTTGTCCGTCAGTGTGTGCTGCTGGCCATTGCCACGTGTCTAGTCCCTCGATATTTTGGGACTGGGGCGTGACAGTATAGTTGGGTTAGCTTGCCTTCACCAGTACGTTTCGATGTACTGACCCTCGTTGAAACAGGTTTCCCGCACTAAGGAGAATCGAGCGAGGAGCCGAAGTCATTCCCCAATCTAGTCCAGCTGTAGGTGCGTCTTGTTCATGCCACCTTTGAAGTATTTTGAAGCAAAGGAGCTAGCAACCCAAACTCAATGCAGCTCCGAGGGAAGGCCATTATCCTACCAGAAGGTCTTATATTTTGAAGTTTAGTTAAGGATGTAATGTACATGACAACTATCTCATTTTGTGTCAATATTTTCTAAGCCCGTGCGGCAACCCTTATGACTCGTTCAAGAGTTTGTAATAGATGTTCATTATCAATAAAGAGAACTTTTCTATGTTACAACTTGTGTTTCAATTTGTTTGCGCACTCTGAATATGTGCTCGCTATGCAAAAATACTTAAGCCTTGTGCGGTGCGCAACCTAGGCCCGCACGACGGTCATGCCCGGGGAACGACTATCGATTCTACTGAATCGGGGTGTGACATTCTGTACATTATATCCTTTACTAAAACTTCAAAATAAGAGACCTCCAGGCGGGACGATGGCTTTTCCTCTAAGCTGCATGTGTTAAGTTTGCTAGCTCTTGGGCTTCAAAATGCTTCAAAATACGGTACGATCAAGGTGTGCTGACAGCTGGACTGGATTGGGAAATGACTTCAACTCCTTGCAGGATCTCCTTAGTACGGGAAACCTGTTTCAACGAGGGTCAGTACATCAAAAAGTACTAGTGAAGGTGAGCTAACCCAACTATACCAATCAACACGTTATTTATATGAAGCATGCATATCATTTGTCGTCTTTCTATCTTGCCTTAGTTCATTTTACAAGCAAGCAGTATATATATATATAAATTACTTAAATGAACTTGCCACCGTTAGGGGACTTTTACCTGCCCGTCTGAACTACCTGCACAATACTTACCATGTCCTTCCCTGCCACAAAGACACAAGTTAGCTTGCACATGTTTAAATATACGTGGTGATCACTGGCTTGATGCCATAATAGACAATAGTCACTGGCGAGAATGGTGTGCAACGAGAGTACAGGGTGCGCCACAGACCATTACGGCCAGTACAGTAGACTACACAATGGAGTTCCGCCCGGATCGGATCGGTGCCAGTGCCCCAGCGACCATCCGCAGGAACTATGACCTTCTGCACAAGTTGTCCGTGATCAAATGGTGTTTATACTAAGTTATCTATCTTGCAGTTCAGGCATCACGAGTACGGGACAAGTAACATGGCATGAATTATTTTGCATAGTCTCCCTGAACAATTATTGCATAACAAGGTGTGTTCCATACTTAGCATAATTTATAGAAGAAGTATGCATTTCTAACTAAAATTGAAGCATGTATAGAACATTCTAAACGAACTAGCACGCAATAAGATAACCGTTCACAAGTTGATTGACAAGCATAAAGTATTCCAAGTCTATTCTTTTTTATCTTGACATCTTTTAGTTATTACTTGGTATCGTTTGATCGGGGCAAGCAGAATACAAGGTTTTTAGATGTGAAGACTTGGAAGAAGGATCAACTGAATCAAATATAAGCCACTCACAAGTTGGTTAGAAAAGAAAAGGAAAGAGGTGCTTTAAGACTCTGCTCGCACGTTGCCTACTGCTCGTTCACCTGCATTGCCACGAACAGCTGATCAATAACTCTTCCACTCTTTTCAATCTCGGAATTGAAGTTCAGTTCAACAAACGAAAATAATAAAATCCATCGAAACCGTTCAAAAAAATACAACAAATCCGAAAACCAACTCAAAGCACGAAAGCAACAAAGCGACAGTGAAAACGAGGCAAAAAAAACTTGCAGAGGAGATGTCCCTCTTGACTCTGCTGCTAAGTCCATCCTCGGGGCACGATCCACTGAATATGGGAATCAATTCCGAAGAAGCAAATCCATAACGAGGATGGGTTCTTGATTCAATCTATCCTGATCGAACGATACCGACGTGTATTTCTTAGCCGTGCTCCCCGAATAGGGGAACGGGACACCACACGAGCCTCTGAAAGCCTAAGCCGGAACTCCTGAAGGGCCAAGTCTGAAAATTCTTTTGCCTCAAATGAGTACTCTTACTGAGCAAAGTGGGTCGGGACGTTGCACTTTTGCCGTTTGAATCGGCAGTCCGCTTGAACGGAACGGGTCATTACACCATCAAGCCCTCTTGAATTCTAATAAAGGACATATATATGATGTATGTGTGCTATGTTGGAGAGATACCAGCTTAGACTTATTTATGCATAGGTAAGTGTGTGTTAAGCCAATGATATAAAACTGTTGTGTATAGGTGGGTTATTACTGCCAGTAATAAAAAATGAGGATTTACATATAATTATGTGTTGATGGTTGCCATGTAGGGAATCATTTTCTTTTGTTATACGCATATGGGATATAGACATGCACACTGAGTAGTAGTCAGTATAGAGAAAAAAATTAAAATGAAGATGGGATAGCTAAAGGAGAAATAGTGGATGTGAACAAGAACGTTGTCCTTATGGAATTACAAGTACTAAAAGAGAAGTTATTGCATGGTTACGGATTAAAAGAATATAAGGATGAAAATAGTCAAGTGGGTACTTACTCATAGTTATATAATATATAAATATTTATATATATATATGTAAGTGAATAACATTATTTATCTTAATGATTAGTTAAGTCTAAATTATTTCTCTAGGTTCTTTGGGCTCTTCAAACTTGGACATTGGACCGGCTATATTTTCTCAGCATCCGGAATCAGGCAAGCGTACATTGCCATATTGTATTTCAGTTTTCAGATATACTTTTATTATTTTATCTGTATATTATGTTATGTCCTTGGACCGAAATTGTTACTTAGCGTCCGGGTCATATCCGGGTACAGACGTTCGTCGGTATCGTCTAGTATTGATTGTTAGATTTTTTTTCGATACCTTATATGTACCTACTTGGTTACATCAGAACCCTAGGACACTTTCAGATACTGTCGTCTTGCGAGACTTCATGTATCCTAATAGTGTCAGCGTGACTGGAACCTGTGATGATTATAGGATCGCGATTGGATTTCATTTACTTCAGTACGACCAGACTGTATAGATAGTGGTTCAGGTCCAGCGGGCTGCGGATGCGACTCGTTCGACCGTATTGGGAGGGGAGGACAACTACTAGACACTTGGGCTACTATACATACAATATATATATATATATATATATATATATATATATATATATATATATATATAGAGAGAGAGAGAGAGAGAGAGAGAGAGAGAAAGAGAGAGAGAGAGAGAGAGTGTTACGCCCCAGTCCCAAAATACCGAGGGACTAGACACGTGGCAATGGCCAGCAACACACTCTAATGGGTAACCCAATTTAATGGACCCATTAAGGTGTATTTAAGATGTAAAACATCAATAAAAGTCTACTAAACATGTCTAATCTCATCCATGGAATATAAATACGATCAATATCAGCATAATGAAATTTAAACCAACATCAAGTCTCAATAAAGTATATCGGGAAACAACCCGATGATAAGTCTGATACAATAATTCATTAGACAATAAATAAAGGAGTCTAATAATAGCAAAGACTGAGTATAGATAAACAAATACTCAGAAAAAATCCTCGACAATCACCTCATCCTCAGGTATTGGTTCAGCTCCAGCGTCTACTCCTGCTTTTGCTCTTATCCCGTATACCTAGGGATAGATCTCCTCTGCTATACCTGGGGACATAATCCGGATCCAGGTCCTCAGGGGACATAGCAAGGTACAAGAATAACTCAAGCCAAAATAAATGCAGTACAATAATAAATGAATCAATAGGGTAAACTATGTAACCAGCTATGTGATATGCAAGTGAGAGCATCACTAGTACTCAGGCTGAGACCACTACAAGCTCTATGTCGGGGAGTCGGTAGCAGTAATATCACGTAATGTGCCTAGCTCTGATGTAGAGTCTACGACCTCACAATAATAAATATATATATAATCAGCCTGTAGCCTATGTGTCTCTCCCCACCCAATGTAATCACACGTCTCATGTCCACGACGTCTCATGTCCATGTCACGCAAGATCATATCTAATACAGCAAGTCATATGTTAGCTATGGATATATATAAAGTCTATGTCACAAATCATGTAGCCTATACAGAATCACCATAAATGACTCAGGAAGATTCTATCTCATGAATAGTGTCAGGTGTCCTGTGGTATGACGTACTTGATAATGCAAGCACGAAATATATAGGGTCTCGATATCCATCTCTAGGTGACGTTACACAACTCCACGTACGACGTTGACACCCGAATATTATTCGGACGTTAAGTAATGTCACACGATCCTAGGTTGAACATTTATATCATAGAAATATATCAAGAGAATAATATGAAACAAATTACTACAAGTATGGCAAGGTACACTTGCTTGGGATTTGATTTTCAATTGTTACTCCGGTATCCGAGGGATCTTCAATTACTCCTCCGATTGCTGAAATAAATATTACCATCATATTCATAAGATATGAAATAGCTAGAATTGTCTGTCCATAAGTCCAATTTGGACACAAGGGCAAAATTGACAGTTTCTGATCAAAGTAGGGTCCACATGTGGCCCACTTTGCACCGAAAAATATGCCAGAGACAAGGTTCTTCAAATTCATCAAACTTAGTGTCTATAAGTCCAGAACGATGATACAAACCCAACAAAATATCCAGAACTAGATTCCGATGAGCAGATTACAAAATCGTCCGTCAAGTGGAGCCGTAGGGCCCACGATACGGGATTTTGTCAATGTTCTCAGAATCAAACCAAACTTGGGTCACAGGACCAACGTATTGCTATGAGTCCGATGACGCAACTTTTATTTCGAAACAACGAGCGTGCACGAAGTTACGAGTTTCAGAACAGGGCCGATACGTGGCATTGTTGACGGATACGCGTTGATTCCGGTGTGCACGCACATCCAAATCAACTTTCGCAAAATCCTACATGTTTGTATTGATAGTGCGCACCTTTCGATAAAGTTTGCACACGACCAAGTCGCCTTTAGCGGGACGCACCCAGTTCCGAGAAAAATAGGGTTTTAAATACCAAACGTTTTGGTTAATTTTACCCGCGAATTAATTATAAACTACAACACCATAAATTAAACTAAAATAGGGTTTTAAAACTCGGTTATGTAGTCTAAATAACTGTTCAAGTAAAATTTAGAATTATTACACAGGTTGGTCTTAAAACGGCCGTGAACTTATGAGTTCGGGCCAATTTCTAAATTTTCAGAAATAGGGGTTTATTTTCCTGATTTTGTGTCGTATTTTGCGACTGAAACAGGACGCGATATCCCGAACTATTTGTACGAGTTTCGAGAGGGTCACGCGGTCTACACGTACGATTCGACAGAATGGAAAATAGATCAATGTACAGAGAGAAACACAAGTTAGAAGGAGGATACCTCGCGGATGCTGTTGACGCAATAGGAGGCGGCGCGGCGGGGCACAGCGGCTGCTGCGGCGGTTGCTGTGGGGCACGGTAGCTGTTGCGGCCGTGGGGATCATCGCTAGCGGTCGGGGAAGTTATCGGAGAAGTCGTCTGAGTTCGTGGTGGTGTGCGGGGGCGGTGACCGGAGCGATGGCGGAGCCAGTGTTGCTAGTGGTGATTGCGGCTTCGTGATGGAGGTGGTGGTGGGCTTTATAGGAGAAGAGCTGAGCGGGGGAAGGGAGATCGGGTGGCAGCGGTTACAGGAAGGTGGTGAACGACCGTGGGGAGGGGAGTAACGGCCGGCGGTTACGAACGGCAGGAATCGAAACGGCCGCGGGGGGTCGGGTTGGTTTCGAGGGAAGGTCGGGTTGGTTTCGAGGGAAGGTTACTGTGCAATTACTGTAGTGGTTACAGTAACGGGTCGGGTAGTGGGTCGGGTCGGGTTCTGGTTGTGGATCCGACCCGACCCGTTGGGTTCGATTTATTTAATTAGGGTTGGTTCGGTTGAAGATTTGGTTTGGGTTGGTTCAGGATTGATTTAACCCAGTTTATTTAAAAACTTAGTTTTTAGGTATTTAAAAATAGTTCTGGGGTCCAATAAATTCTAGAAAAATTATACACTGTCTAATATTTTATTTTACACTCAAAAATATTATTTTATAATATTTTAATATTTAATAAAATCACAAAATTAATTAATTCCCGAAAAACATTTCTTTTAATTATTTAAAAATAGCAAAAAAATCCATAAAAATTTATTTTAATTTTTTTTAAAAATATAGGTGTTTACAAAGAGAGAGATCATGTATCTGGAGTTGTAGTACCTTATTTACTGTGTGTCTTTGTGCTCGGAGCTACGGATATGTACCGCGTGTCTCTTTGCTTCGGAGCTACAAATTTATATTTTTGACAGCCCACATGTCGAACATTGTCTTCAGGTTGTATCTCATTTAGGAGGTTATTCTAGATTACCACCCGGCGTATTATATATTTTATTACTGCTTTATTTTGGCATGATGTTCTTTTTACTTTGTTATGTCCCTCTGAGGACCTGGTTCCTTTCCAGGCTTAGGCGAGGAGGATTAGCCGGAGGAGTACGAACCAAATTTTTTTTCTGGAGCAGGACTAGCAGCAGAGGACGAGATTCTTCCCGAGGACTTCACCTGATCTTGGTAGAGACTTCACCTTGGACCCGATATCATTATCAAGTTAGCTGATATCGGATCTAGTTATCTTATTGTATTTATTTTCATTCAGTACCGTATTAGAAGGTTTGTCCCCACGTGACTCTTTCCGGATTGTATTATGATATATTTTTAGACTTATTTCTTTTCTGCACATTAGTAGACTTGATTTCTCTATGTGGTTCATTACTTGTATCTCTGGATGAGATTAGTTATATTACTTGTGAAAATATTGGATTATTATTGTACTTTACAACTTAGGAGCACTCAAACGGGTCCATTAGATTGGATGCCCATTGGAGTGTACCCGCTGTCTATTTCTACGTTACTCGGTTCCACTGAGAAGTCAGATTGTCTTTACGAAAATAAAACCAGATAGATTCATTTTGGAAAGAGATAGAGGTGGTCTTTTAGAACCAGTGCGTGATACTCGTCGAGAATTGGTTGTACCTCTGCTAGACTCATGCCTTCCTTCATTAACTCTTCGGCCTCCATGCCTTCCTCCCTTAACTATGAAGTCATGTATCTCACAAGAATCCTTGAAGTTCGCTCTCACTTCCTTCATGGAGACCGTCAACTTGACGATTGAGAAATATTTCTCTTCTTGTAAAGACTTGGTTCGAATGCTTTTATATAAATACTTAATTTTTTACTTCACCCTCCACACAAGTCGATACTTGCTGCACCCATCGTGCTTCGCACAAATATCGAACTGTCATGGCATGCCCAGCAGCATATGGCAACGTCGGGGCCATTAATCACGTCGTAGTAGACTTCGTTTCTATAAGCTTTGATAGAAAAAGAGACTTTGCAATGCTCGGTCACCCTGATGTTCAACCACTCATATGGAGTATGGGTTATTGTGCTTTTCCAACATCAACCTTGCATCTTATACCAATTGTCGGCTAATGACGTTTACTTGATTATCGTCATCGATTACGACCCTAAATCTTCTATCGTTGACGGTATAGTACGTTCGAAATAGCTTATTCCCTTGCAAGGAATAATTGTGTCCTGGTTTGTGTTTTAAAAGGTGTTTGCCTCACCGCCTTAGATTACTGGTGTTTCATATTCCATATCATCCAGGCAACTAGTATTTAGACGATGAGATCTGAGGCACCCTTCTTGAACCACCTTAGAGAACCTCAACCTGTCTTTGGTCGCCTTCGGCACCTTGCCCTACCTTCTTAAATATAACAAGACCTAAACCATTCTTGGATTTGGAATCTGACTTAGGCCAAATAAAAGTTATAGATATTATTAAGTATAAATTTTATATAACTTGTGAGGAACAATAGTCTTTCCTTTTTTTGGTTTCTTTCCATGTGTGTTTGTCCTATCGTGTTTTTCGTAACCCGTTGTATTTCATCTCTATTTCCAACTCCAATAGATGGTGGCACCAACCAATATATAAAATTTCCCATCTCTCGCAGCCCATTTTTTACATACTTTCTTTTTATTTTATTTTTCTTATGCCAAGATCTAAGGATCTCCATGCATACATATGACATATGTTGATTTCTCCGATAATGTCTCACTTTTTCTTCTTCTTTTGGTTTTTACTTATTTTTGTTCTCTCTCAAATAGGGTATGTCGCTTTTTGACTCCTTACATGCAGTTTAGAAAGCACAAACAGTCCAAAAATTCCATGTTGTGTCTGTGTCATATTTGACACATATTAGACACACGAAAAACACTCTAAAATGCACTAGGACACCATAATAAGTATTGAATTTATGTTATCGTGTCTGAAACTTGTTGAGTCATATTCGTTGCTGTCACGCCCTCGGCCCCGCAGGGCCGGACGTCCTCGCATGGGCCTTATGCCGTGTGAGCCTAAGTTGCGCCCGCGCAAGACAAACACCGAAACGACCGACGAAATGCTAAGCCACAGAGTCACACAAATAGTTTCCAAGCAGTGAAAGTTGAAATAACACAAGTATGAAATAAAACCAAACTCTTTATTGATAAGAAGAAGTGTTACAAGCGGTGCTAGGCCGAATATTACAATCGCTCAAGCTCTCTCTCTCTCTCAAAACAATAAAATGTGCCAAGTATCTTACAACTTTGGAATGATAACATGTGCGATGTTCCAATACCTTATATCATGTATATGTGCTTCAGATCCAACTGCAATACTCCAAGGCACTAGAATAAACTCCTTGCCTTATCGCACAAAGGGAGACTCTGCAGCGAACGAGTTACTCTCGTACCCTACAAGAAATAGGGTAGGTTATCAGTACATTGAATGCACTGGTGGGGAGGCTTCTCGCCCACTCAACAAAACCAAACATATTGATTTAGTTATCTGCACCATCTATTATGTTGTCTTATTAGTCTTGCCTTAGGATCGGTTTTATGACATATAATATAAAGCCTAACTGGTGTTGCAAATATGAAGTATCGTATAAGATATGGGTAATATGGCGCGATTTACCAACTTACCAATCATTCCTCCCTGTCCAAAGATGAATCAAGTTAACGAGCAAATATATATAAAGAACCAAAAGATCGCATATGAAACTCAAATTGTCTTGAACGTGTTTTTGCTACAGTCAGGTTATGCTTGAACTATATAGTATATCGTGCCTTCATTCTCTAAATATGTGTCATGTCGTACGTCCTTTACTTGCCTCGAGTTCAATAACTCGCAAGCGAATTTCCGCAATCGAACCAAACATAATATATATAAAGTGGTCAATGGCCTACAAGCCATCCTAGACATAGTCACAGTAAGACGGTAGTCCTTGCAGTCGCAAGTAGCGAGCTCCGCTATAAGTCTCGAACTTACCCGTGCTACCTACAACTAGCACAACTACCGGGGTTCTGCCTAGGTCGAATCGGGCCATGTGCCCCAACGGCCGTTCATAGGAACCTTAAACCTTGTGCACAAGTTATCCTTGACTATGAATGTTCTCTTCTTTTATCTTTCTTTTACTTCTCTTTTCTCAAACTTTTACTACGGACTCCCCGAGCCATTTCTTTAGTGCCACTTGCTGAGCTCCCAAAGCTATCTCTTCTTTATATGTTTCATTGTCTTTATGTAGTTTCCTAGTTCGGGAATTGCCTTGGCGACCGAACAGTCTCGAATACTTTCCTTATTTTCATTACTTGGCTCGGAACGACTATTTTGATAGTTATCCTTCCTCAACTGAGTGAACCATATTAAGTGTAGTGCTTTAAGCCGTGGTGTGGTCTATGTGATATGCATTACAACATAGCGTAGATAAATACTATTGAGACAAGAAAATTCTCTACTTGTACAATGGAATGCATAATGAAATTTCTATCTTCTAGCAGCAGGTTATATTCCATGTTATATGCCAAGTAACATAAGACGGAATTATTCCCTTAGCTAGGTTGGTTCACTTCTTTTATTAGCATGCATCAAATGTTTTGACTAGCGTCTAGCATGTATCATCCATATTTTAAATGTGAAGGCCAAGTAAAGACAGGTTCATAGGAGCCACCCACCTTAGCGAGAATTTGCCTCGTCCGAGCGGGACTTTGAGCGAACCGCTAAAAAAATCCAAGTCCAAGTGACATTGTGCCGTTTGAATCATCTTGCTGAACTGAGCAGAGCGGGTAGTTACATAATACACCACTTAGAAAAAGTTTTATCCTCAAAACTTTCTGAGCGCACTCATCCATCTATGAATCACTATCGCTCAAACCACTAAATATTTTGCTCTATTTCTAATCGATCACGTCTTGTCGAACTACAAGGATCGCTCGTATAAACTCTTCGATCATTCCTCAATCTGCTCTAAGCTCATGCCTTAGCCAAATTTCTCGAACAACTATATCATTCAATTCCATATGACTATCTCTGAAACCTAACCATTAAATCTCTTGCCACAATCTATACTGTGCCTTACACAGATCTGTACTACTCAAACACAGGGTATACTATAACTCATCGCATAAGAAAGCTTAGGGCTAGGAAAAACCCATCCAAACTCTATACCTCTCTTCTAAATCCTGAACATATTCCAACCGATTACTCGATGTTGTCTAACCGAAACAAAAGTGCTACGCCTAAACCAAACCAAACAAATTCAACTTTGCATACGAATCTAAACCAATCTTCCAAACTTGTCTACATCAAGATCTAAGTTCAATTGTATCTCGACACGCGATCCCCAATCTCGAGCCATCGCTCGATCCCGCTAAAGAATTTTTTCTATATTCCAAAATTATTATTTGATTCAACTACGTTCTATCTTCTGAAACTTTTAAACATTATGAATCAATCGACTAACCAAAATCCAAATATATTACTTATGCATACCTCGATCGCACTATAATTCCTCTTTCCTAAAAATTCAATAAAAAAAATCTAATAATTCCTACTACTGATTTTTTAGTAGTGCTAATAATAATAGTTTTGGATAAAAGAAACAAAACCCTTTTGTAATAATAACTAACAATAAAAGCACAAAACACAATAATAAAGAACACTAAACTAATCAAACCCTAACCAATTTTTGAGATCCATAGATAAGAAGTGATTTATAAGTAGAAAGTGGATTGCTTGCAAATAAAATAATGGGCTATTTGATATTACCCCCCTCTTAGATTAGGTATATTGATATTACCCCCCTGTTAGATTGAAAGTTGAGAATACCCCCCCCCCCCAGAAAGTGCCGTTAAAAACTGTTTAAAGACACTTTCAAAACTCATTAACGATAATTTTAGGTTTTTAACGACACTTTCAGGGAGGTATTCTCAACTTTTAATCTAACAGGGTATAATATCAATATACCTAATCTAGGGGGGGTAATATCAAATAGCCTTAAAATAATCAAATTTAGTATATCCCTCCACCATTCTCAGCCGACTTCATTATAACTCCTCTTTCCTAGAAATTCAATAAAGAATTTTCTAATAATTCCTACTACTGATTTTTTAGTAGTGCTAAGAATAATATTTTTGGATAAAAGAAATAAAAACCTTTTGTAATAATAATTAACAACAAATGCACTAAACACAATAATAAAGAACACTAAACTAATCAAACCCTAATCAATTTTTGAGATCCACAGATAAGAAGTGATTTATAAGTAGAAAGAGGATTGCTTGCAAATAAAATAATGGGTTATTTGATATTACCCCCCTCTTAGATTAGGTATATTGATATTACCCTCATGTTAGATTACAAGTTGAGAATACCCCCTGAAAGTGTCGTTAAAAATACTTTAACAACACTTTCAAAACTCATTAACGACACTTTCAGGTTTTTGACGACACTTTCAGGGAGGTATTCCCAAATTTTAATCTAACAGGGGATAAAATCAATATACCTAATCTAAGAGAAGGTAATATCAAATAGCCCTAAAATAATCAAATTTAGTATATCCCTCCACCCTTCTTAGCCGACTTCATCACTACTCTCTTTCTTTCCTTTCGCCGCTAAGCCAACCGACCTTCCCTCCCCTCTATCTTCCTCTAGAAGCTCCCGGAAAGCACCTCTCACCACCGACTTTTCCCAACCACCTGACAGATCTAGGAGTTTCCTGCAGCTTCCCGGAGCCTCCAGCACCACCTACCCTCCACCGCCTTAACCGCCTCTCCTCCGCCTATAAATAGATGACCATACCCCCCTTTATTTTTACCACTACCTCGTCGGTGAAGCCTTGCCTAACTCCTCCCTCACCTTTCTTCTTCCCCTCGAGCTTACGCTCCAATCGGCCATGGCGATGATGGCGGTAGGCGACTGAAGACAGAGTTTCCGTGGCTGAAACCCTCTGGAGGCAGTGAGCGTAGCTGAGTGTCGCCATTCTTCACCAACGCAGGGAGATCATAGACGGGCAGAGACAATTTTGCCACCACAAGGTTGATGACACTTCGCTGGAGATTCGAGATCGATTTTGAATGACTGTGAGAATTATATGCTTCCTCATCCGTGTTAGAGTGGGTAGGATTTTCATCCTATATGGAGAACACCATGTAGTACAACGAGCGTCGTTTTTGGTCAGAGAAGCTCGGGGAGGTGACGAGAGCCATTTGAGAGGTCAAAAAAACTCGGAAGAAAGGAGGAGCAGTCTTCTGTACAGGGGGAGACAGAGTTCGGGCCGAACTTGGTCCGAACTCAGTGTGGTATTCCAGAACTCAGTGTGGTATTCCAGAATCTCAAAACTAAAGTCGGTCCGAGTTCGGTCGACGGGCTGAACGAAAATTCAGAGGTATTTTATACACTTTTGGATCATATCCTACGATCCAGGATTAACTTCCGGATTAGGGGGTATATATTAGATTTTTTCTAACCCTAATTCCCAATCAATCAAATAGGACACATAATATATCATCTCAAGGAAGAGGAGAAAATGAGACAAGAGTGTTATTGCAACTTTGAGAAGAAGAAGAAGGATTGGAGGCCGTTTCGGAGGAGGAGATCAATTTGGGTAATTTCTCATTATCTTCTATCTTCGTGGTGTAATCTGTTTTCTATTCTTAAGTGTTGCGGTGATCCGTGTTGGATCGTGAGGAACTTGTAGAGGGTGTATTCTCTTTATTTTATTAGTTGTGGTTCTTCAGGGTTGGACTCTGATCGTCCCGTAATTTTTCTCCCAAGGGTTTTCTACGTCAAAATTCTTTGTGTCTACGTGGATTATTTTACTGTGGTTTGGTGTTTGGTTTGTGCGATATATTGCTCGGTTAACTCGCAGGTACTCTCTGGTTTGGAAAAAGGTTTTCGTGCTACTTTCCTAACATTGTGGTATCAGAGCCAGGTTCTGAAATTTTTAGGAGGGTGTCAGGAGTTGACAGGCAAACCAGGGAGAAGAGATGGACGTGAAGCCGGTGCACTTAGTAAAACTGAATTGTACAAACTATTATAACTAGAGTAGCAAGATGAAGGATCTGCTATTTGTCAAGAAGCTGCATCTGCTGGTATTTGCTTCCGAAAGGCCCAATGACAAATTCGAAGAGGACTGAAATTTTGAGCATATACAAGTGTGTGGATACATCAGGTAGTTTATTGACGAGAATGTGTACAACCACGTTGCCAGTTTTGAGCATACGAGGATACTGTAGGATACGCTAAAATCTTTGTATACGAAGAAGACCGGGGTAAATAAATTATTCCTGATCCGGATGATGATGGGTCTGCGGTACAAAGATGGGGCGTCTATTACGGTTCACTTGAGTGAGTTCCAGGGCGTGGTTGACCAGCTATCCTCATTGGGAGTCAAGTTTGACGATGAGGTTCAGGGACTATGGCTGCTGTATACATTGTCAGACTCATGGGAAATCGTACGAGTGTCTATGATTGCTTCTGCTCTGGAAGGCGAGATAAGTCTGGAGTTTGCAAAGAGCAGGGTACTGAATGAAGAGATGCAGAGACGTTCTCAGGATACTTCATTCACATCCCACTCAGAGGCGCTTGTTTCAGGGATGTCAGTTAGATTTTGTTAGCTGAACCCGAGATATTTCGATGGCACGGAGGATGCTATCACGACGGATGCTTGGCTCCAAGACATCGAGACAATTATGGCAGCGACCAAGGTTCTAGTATAGGAGCAGGTTGATCAAGTCTGATTACAACTTCAGGACCTTGCACGTGATTGGTGGGCATCGAAGGAGGTTGTCTTGAGGCATCCTATCACTTGGAACAGCTTCAGGACCAAGTTCAGGGCCAAGTATTTTGGGGTAGTGGATCAATATGAGTAACAACAAAGGTTTATTAGCCTCAAGCAGGCCGGTAGGATAGTGGATGGATATGCAACAAAGTTTTGTAGGCTGAGTAGGTTTGCTCCAACGATAGTGGTGACAGAACCGGAGAAGGCTATGAGGTTCCAACAGGGGCTTCATCTCGAGATTTTACAACTGGTAGAGGGGAATGAGTTGCATGACTACTAGACTTTTAATTCTGTAATAGTGGCAGCTAGGAGGCACGAGCTTACTATCCAGAGGTTGGTGACTAGGACTAGAGGCCATAAGACGTCTTATGCCCAAAGTACAGGTGGAGGACCAGTACCTCGGACATCAACACCAACACCTAGCGTTCGTATTCGTGATTTAGTACCATGGGGGCCAGTGCCACCAGTTGTGATGACACAAACTTGGCAACAGTAGCCGAGGCAACAACAACAATAACTCCCGAATAATCCAGTGGGTTGTACCAATTGCGGCAAGGGAGGTCACACTTGGGATATATACAGGATGGCGAATGGGCGGTACTTGAGGTGTGGGGGTCAGACCAAATGATAGCTACATGTTCGCAGATGCAGAGGCAAGGAAGGCCATTTCAATAGTTTTCGGCCTTGCCAGCTCCCTGGGCAGTTTCGTATCAATCAACAACATTAGTAGTGAGACCATTAGCCCAGCGTCCATTGCCGACAAAGGCACAGATGTTTCATTAGAGGCCACAACATCATGGTCAGGTCAGGGTTGCAGCAGTCCCGAGGCGTGGGCAGGCAGAGCTTGGGGTGTTAGAACAGATGTTAGCCGAGGACGGTCATATTATAAGTGTGTTTTGAGCTTCCTTCAGTCTTATCTCCCTGGGTTCCATATATTCTGCTAGTGAAGATGAGTTTCTCGTCCCACTCTTCTGCCTTTGTATCTCGTGATACGTGATAATTGTTACATATCCCGACTATAGAGGTACGTCTACTAAGATGGGTAGATTGTAAGCCCTCTCATTTTAGAATAGGAATAATTTGGTATTTTATAATTATTTTTATTATTTTATTTAATTAAATAGGTTAAAGAATTAATTTCTAAAATCTTTTTATATATATATATATGACACTTTGTCATGGCTTGGATATTTTAAGCAATGCACAATATTTTTTCTTCAAACAAAATTCATATTAATGACCTTGATTGTACCTAATACACTTAGGACATAGGTGTTGCATTTGTTTGATCTCTCTAATGCTCCAAAAATATTAACAAACATCGCGAACCATCGTTACCGTAAAACTACCTTCATTTGACTAGTTGAACCCAATCGAGCCCAAACATCCTACTTGGACTCTCAAACCAATTCCTATGAGACATGTGCACTACCCCACACTCATCCCTTACTCAATAATATATATTTCCACACTCAAGTCTCTTGCACATGCACAACAAACCAATAGAATAACAAATGACCTAGTTGTGACACTGGTAGGGAACCTTCTCGTGTACTTGCACTCAAACCCAACCAAGAACCAAACAACTAGATCCAAGTGCACCCAAATCCTTACTAAAGGCTAAACCAAACCCCTTAGGTCTGAACCAAAGATTAAAACATATTAAAACCCAACCAAAAGGGCCCAACAACCAACCATATATATATATATATATATATATATATATATATATATATATATATATATATATATATATATATATATATATATATATATATCAAGCAACCCTCACAAACCCTAACCCTAATTTACTTCTCCTACTTGACCAACCCCTAGCCGACCTCCTCCTCTACCTCATGACCCCTACAACACTTCATCTCCCCCTCTCTACTTCAGACCTCGACCTCCCTTAACCTCCACATGAGCCACAAAGGGCCGAGCAACCAAGGAAGCAAGTTTGCCACCCTTAGTAGTCGAATAATTGCTGCTATTGCAACAGCAGTTCGAGCACCCCCACGGCCCTAAAAACCCTCAAAACTGAATTTTTACGTCTTACGTGAAGCCCCTAAGCACCCCCCCCTCAAGTTTCGTAAAATTTGGAGTCCGTTTTGCGCTCCAAAAGGTCTGTGTCGTAAGAAAAGCCTCTGTCGTAATCGCAATCGCGTAAGTTTCATAACTTCTATTTAATAATTATTTTTCCCATTTCAGAAATCTTGTATGAGCCCACAAACATATTAGATGACAAATGATGAAACTCACATGCATGAGAAATTCTAATTTTATGTGCAAAATACTCTTAGATGACACAAAACCAAGACATGACAATGTTGTACCAATATTAAACCTAGTTTTGTTGCATATTGCTATTTTAAAATTAAAAACTATTTTTCCAGAAATTAAATAATAAATTCCAGAATATTAATTAATACATTTTTACATATTAAATGAGTTTTTACGCAAGTTGGCAACCTTGCATGCACAAACTAGTTGTTAAGTTGCTAAAATACCTAGTTGACCCGCAACAGAACTTTGTGCATGCAACGACAATTGTTTTAGTATTTTTCACTAAATAAATATAAATTTCAGAATTTAATCCATCTTTATTTCAATTTTATTTGATATTGACATGCGTGTTTGATTGTCGACATGCATGTACGAAGTATAGTTTAGCGTTGTTGCAAATTTTGGGACATCGTGTCGTATCTATGTATGTATATGAATACGCGTATCAAAACTTATATAATTGCCTAAACATATGTATAATAACATGATGTATGAGACCCTCACGATGTAATAGACAGTAGTCTGGTACATGTTTATTGATACGTTATCCTATGCCATGCGACTGCTTGATTGTTAGCACGAACGTCACAATACTAGTGATTTGGTACGACGATCTTACCCTTTTATATTAAGTAGATTAGTGTATGTTAGTATTGATTAGAATATGTTATATAGGAAAACTTGGATCCGCTGTACCTCCGGTTGAGGACACCAGTCAGACAACACTGCAGCAACAGACAACAGGCAAGTGTACCTTGCCTTTGCTCCAGTATTATGTACTTTATGCTATTACTAGCTCTTAATTATATTTCTAGTTCTTGCATGTACTTTATTATGACCCTAGGACAATTATGATACTTAGTGTCTGAGTTGTATTCGAGTGCTGACTTCCGTACGCAGAATCAGTATTATTAGATGTATTGTCATCGTATTCCCTTGTTTGTGCTAACTCTTGCATGATATACCCCAGAACACTGGACACGACTTTCATAAACAGAAGACTTACTTGAGACATTCGAGATTTCTGTCACGCCTCAGGCCCAAAATACCAAGGGATTAGCCATATGGCAATGACCAGCAGCACAACTCCAATGGGCAAACCCAATTTAATGAACACGTTAGAGTGCACTTAGGCTGTAATACATATAAAATGGTCTACAATACCTATCACAGTTTATATATCTAATCTCATCCGCAATAAGTAACGAAATCATAAAGGGGTAAGTCCAGGCACAATAATATAAAATAATCTGTCCAACCAAAGCAATATAAATAATGTCACGGGGAACAACCCGTCATCAAAATAGAAAGAAAATAACTCCAAGTATAATATTTAGAAGTCCCTACAAGATCAAATATCTAAGAACACTAAGCATAATAAATGAATGGTGAGAATACTGTGTGCTCAAGAGAAGTCCCCCGGAATAACCTCATCCTCTGCAACATGTACGTCTCCAATAGCAGCATCTGCCTCAAAAACCTCGGGATAGCTCTCCTTATCTACACCTGGGGACATAATATGGATCCAGGTCCTTATGGGATATAGCAAGGTACAATAAACACTCAAGCCAAATAAAATACAGCAAGTAAATAAAAATAGATTCTCAGGGCAAGCTATGTAACCAGCTAAGTAAAATACAAATGAGAGCATCACTAGTACTCAGGCTGAGACCACTACAGGCTCTGTGTCGGGGAGCCCATAGCAGCAAGTAGTATCTCGTAGGGCCAGTAAATTTTCCAAGCTCTGGTACAGAGACTAAAGCACCTCTAATAACATAGTATATATATAAACATAATCAGCCTGTAACATGTGTGTCTCTCCCCACACAATGTAACCTCATATCTCATGTCAACAATATCTCATGTCCATAACACGCAAGATCATGACCTCTAGCTAGTACAACAAGTCATAATGATATATATATAATATGCAAGTCTCATATCACGAATCCTGACCCTGCTACGCCGCCTTCTGCCCATAGGGACGCTTAGCTGGTCCCGCACTACCACTCACACTGCCTGAATCATCCCTGCCTCTCTTGGACTTGAGCTCCAAGTCATCCTCTGCTCTCTGAGCGTCTCCTACTATCTGCTCGAAAGTTGCCTCGCGGTCGCTCCTGGTCAAAGACTTGACCACCATGACCAAGCCCTTGCGAAACTTCCTAGCCTTTGCTGCCTCACTCAAGCCATCCTCAAACCTGCCCAGACGGCAGAACTCCGCTGCTTACTCATCCACCATCATGCTCCCCTGGACGAGTGTCTCGAACTGGCTCTCCAAAGCACTGAGCGCCACATCTGGGAAAAATTTCTTCTTAAAAAGCCTCTTGAAAGCCTCCCAAGTAAGCCCTGGCATCGCGATCCTCGTATTAGTGTGATACCATGTCAAAGCAAGATTGAATATCTGACTGCCCGCTGCCTCTATCTGTATGCTGTCTGGAATCTGTGCCAGCCTGAAGATGCCCTCAATCTGCTCTATCCAGTCATCCGCGTACAAGATTCCCTCTGTACCCCAGAACTCCTTGGGCCGTATCCACTGGAAGTCAATGATACTGCCCGGCCTCGGATGCTGAATCTGATCTGCCTGTGGCTGAATCTGTGCTACTCTGTCCACTGCCGTCATGGCTACCTGGTGGGCGTTCTCAATGCCCAGCCTCATCACATCCACCTGACGGTGCTGCGCGTCCATCATCTCCCTGAAGAACGCAAACAACTGTGCGACATCTACTAGAGCAGGAAGTGGTGGAGGAACCACCGGAACGACTGGGGTAGTCCTCGGATCGACAAGTGGAGGAGGATCCCCGAGAGAAACAGATGCTCCCTCGACCGCAGGAGTGGTGAATGGAGCGATAGCAGCTGCCTGAATACGAGCTGGATGAGAGGTAGCAGACCTCTCGGTAGCAAATGCTGGAACGGTACGATAGGATCGTGTCTTCGGAGGCATCCTGAACATAGATCAAAAGAAGTCAATATGGTGCAAGATACGATATCATCAAAGAAGGACAGTAATATTTCAAAAGAAATAATTTCAGAATAATTAGATTAAAATTGTTCCTAGTCGTGATTGAGTACACTCTCATCCTAGATCCTAGATCCTATAGCAGGCTCGCAGCAGTACAACTAAGTTGTTGTACCACCACGACATCGCACTAGTTGCGAATTGAGACCTGCATGGGGCCGCCACCAAAAATGTGTCACGACCCGCACCCAAAAAATCGAACATGAGTCGTGGGTACGTCCAGCCTACGCCGCAGCATCGGCGGTAGAACGCTGTCTAGGTCAACTATCTAGATAACAATCTCACGCAATCAATATATAAACCTGTCAAGATCTCAACTCCAAACGGAGGAGCAATATTATAATGATAATCACAATATACTCAATCACGAATCTAAGCACGATAAGATAACAAGAAGTCTAACAACTATAAAGTCTAACTAACAACAACTACTACAACAACCACAACATCAATAATAATAATACAACATCCAAAATAATATACAATACAAGGTCTCAATCCAAAACCGGAGACAAATCCGGTGCTAAAAGCTAATGAAATCAATAACAAGGTCCTAGTGATCCCGACTACCAACCCCGAAATCACCCCTAAACTAGAGGGTCCCTGTCTGCACCATCGACAGGCTCAGGTCCATAAAACGTCGGACACCAATCCTCCGGATACTCTGGAAAAATATGTCTAGTCAGGACTGGAGCAAGTACATCTCTAACAGCAGTTCCATTTAAATGATAAAAACTATAAAACAGTTATAGCAAGTAGCAAGGAGAATGAAATAAAGTATGGAACAAGAAATATATATGTCATTGGTGCATAAAGGTAAAGATGTATGGAGATCAGAAGCAAGATAGTAATAACTGTAAGATGCAAGAAATCTAAACTAAGATCAAGTATGTGCACAAGAACGTGTAGTGAGTCCAGCATAAAATACATGTAGTGAGTCAAGTCCAGAAACATATAAGTGAGACCAACAAGAAATGCAAGAGAGTCCAGACTATAAAGAATGAACTCGGTGTCTTTGAAATACTTATTTTGACATGTAAACGGCTAGGGGTTAGTACGGCTCACCGCGCACTGGGTGCGCGGCTGTTATTATTCTAGATTAGACCAGAGGGGGTGATTCCTAATGATTCCAGATAAGAATATTTATATGTCTACTCGAGTATTTCTCTGCCCCGACTAGTATAAGTGAATCCAAGACCCGACACATAAATCAAGATGAGTCCAGCCTGAAACATGAGTGATTCCTGTAGTGATGTCTGTAGGTGATGCCAGTAGTGATTCCAGAATAGAGGCCAGAAACTTGAAATATACGTGTCGCAAGTAAATGAATCCAGAAATACCTGTCCGTGTCCCGTGTTGTGCCAGAAAAATTAGATGATACTATACTAGAAGCTGAATCATAATAATCATCAGATAATGAAAACTATCAGAGAATGTACTCGCCTGACGTCCTGAGCAACTAGCGATCCGAACTGGTGTCACAAGAACCTATTACGAAACAGATATAAAATAATTAAAAATAGGCTTCTAGGGTCGTTCTAGGTCAAACGGGTCAAACCGGTGAAATCTGGTCAAAAAGTCAACTCTGGGTCCAAAAAGTCAACCCTAGGTCAAAACTAGGTCAAAAGTTGACTTGGCGGTCAACCGAGTCAACTACGGTCAACTCTAGGTCAAACTAGGGTGCCCCTAAAATTCTAGGCCAAAACTAGGTCATTAGGCTAATAAACCCTCAAACTCGCCTCCTTGAGATACCGGGATACCCTCGGTATCCGATACCTCAACCTAGGCTACGCACCCCGCCTATACCCGCTAAAACCTATGCCAGCACTCGTAAATATATACACATATACATAAAAACCTATCTCTAAACTCAAACCTAGGCAATTGCTCAAAAACCCCGCTCGAAACTCAATACCTTGGATATCTCAAGGTATTGAGATACCTTGATATCTCAAGGTATTGAGATATCGCCCAATACCCCTCTAACTAACTATCTAGTTAGCTATCTAAGCATATAGATATACTCCTAGTTAATAATCTAGGCTAGAAAATATATACCTAACATATATATATACATACCTACGTATCTATATGCATATATATAGATATACATATCCACAAACACATATACATATTACCTTATACCCACTCTCAAATACATATATATCTATATCTAATATCTATACATCTACCTAGCTATAGGTATATATCTACCTATATATATAGGCTAATATACATATATCTAACACATATAAGTATCTACATAACTATATGTATCTATATTCACACATATACATATACCTTTATATATACCCAACTCACATATATATATATACATAGCTATATATATGCATCTATCTAGCTATATACCTATCTATCTATCAATCTATATCTTATCTATCTATGTATCTATTTATGTATATCTATTTATATACCTAGATATCTATCTAGATATCTATCTATCTATATATCTAGTATATCTATCAATCTATTTATCCATCTACCTATCCATCTATCAATTTATCTATCTATTTATATCTAGCTATCTAGATATCTATTTACCTATGTATCTATCTAACTAATTATCTATCTAACTATCTAGTATCTATCTATCTAACTATCTAGTATCTATATATCTATTTAGATAAATATATATACACATACCTCTCTCCCTCTCGCTGTGCTACGCCAGAGCCTCGCCACGCAGCGCGCAAACGCTGCTAGAGGCTGCTGCTGCTCGCTGCTGGAGCTGCTTATACTGCTGCTGTGGAGCATGTTGCTGCTGCTGCAGCTCCTGTGCACTGCACAGCAGCGCGCTCCGCTGCGGCAGCGCTCGCTGCACGCTGCACAGGCCCCGCTGCACCCGCTGCTCGCTGCACCTGCTGCTCCCGCTGCACTCTCACACACACACGACCACACTCTATATACATATATATATATATATATATATAACTATAACTATATATATATATATATATATATATATATATATATAGACACACACTAATACATATATACTTACACACACACACACATATTCAAACACACAAACACACATACACTTATAAATATAAACGCACATATCTATATATACATATAAACACACCTATTTATATATATATGTACACACACACAGGCACGCCCACACATATATATATCTATATATATATATATATAAACATACATATATATATACACACAACTCTCTCTCTCTCTCTCTCTCTCTCTCTCTCTCTATATATATATATATATATATATATATATATATATATATATATATATATATATATATATATATATACATACACACACACTAACATATCTACTAACACACACATACTTATGTATATAAATACACACACACACACACACAAGCACACGCACACTTACATATATAAACACATATCTATAAATACATAAACACACATACCCATATATATATATACACACACACACACACACACACATATATATATATATATATATATATATATACAAATACTCACCTACACATACACTAACACCAACACACACTCACTAACACACACTCACATATGTATATAAACACACATACATATATATATACACACACACACACTCATACATATATATATATATATATATATATATATATAACCACACACTCACACACACGCTCACAAACACACACACACGCTCACACACCCTCACACACACACTCTCACACACACTAACACACACATAAACATATATATAAAAACATATACAAATATATATATATAGAAACACACTCAAATATATATATATATATATATATATATATATATATATATATATATATATATATATACCTATATAAACACAACACACCCAATACACAACAACGCACAACGCCCCACCAACGCACGCCCAACGACCCCTACGCACACAAACACCTATATATATATAAAATATAACCCAAGAATTCTTGCACACACTCCCCGAAGCTAACCCAATGCGCGCATAAGCCCAAAACTAGGAAACCAAGTCGAAATGGCCGTTCGGTCATTTCGACGAACACGCGGTGTGCGCTTCGGAAAACCTCCTGAAACGTACACCAAACCAACTCGGAATCGGCCCAAAATTTACCCACGGGTCCTAAACGATGTCTAGATCCTAGAAAAAAATGCTAACTCATCGATTCTAGGTTCGTGGCAAAAACGCGCACGCACTTAGAATTGGCGACGACGAAAACCCCGAAAATGCCCGAAACGTCCATTTATCCGTGACACGACTTCACGTGTCCGAACGGAGACACATACTAACCCTCAAGACATCCGACAACATCTACCTAGGTCCGTCTAACCTAGAGCATCACCCAAAATTGGGCCAATTTTGGATTCCACCCGAAATTGACACAAAACCTAGTGTCAAAGTCTCCAAACACAACCAAACTAGTTCCAACTTTCTCCCACGGGTAGCCCTAAGGTCTAGAAAGGTTCTAAACTATTAATTACAATATATAAGAGTAATTACAAGGGAATAAATTAGGGTTTACCTCTTGGGAGTTGGAATCCCAAGCCAAAGTCTCCAAAAAGCTCCAAATCCACCAAACCAAGCTTCCAAGCTTCCAATCCAAGCTCCAACACCAAATCTAAGCTCTACCTACCTAGGTTGGAGAAGAATATAGGGTTAAGGTTAACACAAAAGTAAGAAATAGAAGGAGGAAGGAAATAAAATGGGAAAAACTTACTTGGAAGAAGGAAAGAAGAAGAAAGAAGGAGTGAAAAAGAAGAAGAAGTGGAGAAGAAGAGAAATGGGGGGACTGGGGCTGCTTTTTTGGTCGGGTAGGGGGCTGGTTTGATCGGCCACAAGCAAATAAAAGGGTTTCCTAATGTCCAAAATACCCAAAATGCCATCTCCTAACTTGGGTTTGGGTTTCGGGTTCCAAAAGCACTCAAACTAACTCTCAATCTCTCCAACTAACCCACTAAAAATATAATAAATATTCTAAACCCAAAAATAGGTCTCACAAGGGTGTGGGTTGGGTCAGACATGGGTCCACTAGGGTCTGACACGGGTCCAGGCTAGCCAAAATCCTAAAACAATCAATAAAAAAAATAATACAACCACTAATTAAATATAAATACAATTAAATATAAATAATACATAATTAACCTAAATTAAAAAAAATACCCAGCTTTGGAAATGGGGTGGTGACACGTTGCACGACTCCGCGTACGGCATCGATACCTGAATCTTGTTTGGACGCTAAGCAATGTCTCACGGTCCTAGGTTGAACAGGTACATCACAAGAGTATATATATATATGAAAAGAAACACAAGCAGATAATATATAGGATCTACTACTGTAATGCCCCAGTCCCAAAATAGTAGGACTATAAATATGTAACATGCCAGCTACGCATTCGACCAGACTTTGGTCTGACTCAAATACATATAAGCTGTAATACCATGGTCAATATCTATATAAAACAGTAAATATATCTATGTCTCAATCCACAATAAACAGAATACATCAAGAATGAGCTACATGTGCTAAAGTCGGACGTCCAGTAACACACAAACTCGTATAGACTCGAGAAAGAATATGAGTCTATAAAACTAGTTTACATTAGCAGATGAATAAACAATATGAATAATAACCATAAATTTGAAAGAACTGATATAAGTACCTGGCACCAATGCCTGCAAGACAAAGCAACAAACTTTAACAACTCCAGGCAGGCTCCACAACGGTCTATACTGTAAAACTGGCAATAGACCAGGTCCTCAGAGGGACGTAACAATGTACAAGAAATATCATGCCAAAGTAAAGCAGTATAATGCCATATACCCAAGGGTAAACTAATGTACCCATCTAAGTGAAATGCAAGTGAGAGTATCACTAGTACTCAGGCTAAAACCACTACAAGCTCTGTGTCGGGGAGCCCGTAGCAGCAAGAATATCACGTAATAACTAAGCTCTAATATAGAGACTAAAGCACCTCAATAATAAAGTATATATATATATGTAATCAACTTGTAGCCTGTGTATCTCTTCTCACCCAATGTAATCACACGTCTTATGTCCACAATGTCTCATGTCCATAACACGCAAGATCATGACCTCTAACTAGTACAACGAGTCATAATGATATCTATGCATATGCAAGTCTCATATCACGAATCCTGTAAGCCTATACAGAATCACCATGAATAACTCAGAAAGATTATGTCACATGAATAGTATCAAGTGTCCTATGGTATGAATTACTTGGTAAAGCAAGCACGAAAATATATAGGATCGTGGTACCAACTCTCTAAGTGACGTTACACGACTCCGCGTACGACATTGACACTCGAATCTTGTTCAGACGCTAAGCAACGTCTCACGGTCCTAGGTTGAGCAGGCACATCACAAGAATATATAAAATAAAACACAAGTCGATAATATAACATAAATTACTGTAAGTTGGCAATATACACTTGCTTGGAACTCCAAGCTGATAATACAAAAGAACCTGCTCTCGAATCCACGCTCTTGCGATCCCAAGAGCCTAAATATATAATATCATAAAATCAGTCACTATGACACGGTTCACTAAGCATGCACAAGAGTAAAACTACTTTATGTCATTAATCATTAGATAATTAGGGTCTAAATTAATCAATAATACAACTTATACAATACCATCAGTTATTTAGAGTCTAAAATAATTAGGGGTTCTAACAAAGTTGGTTGGCTAAGGTTCACTAGTCAAGGACCAAGAAAGTGTGTAAACACCAAGCCTACTAGTAACATACCATCATCAAGCCTCATAAACATGGTTATAACAAAGGTTCATGTAGGTACTAGGTGTTCTCACACTATATTTCTATAGACAACATATCATCAACCTTGGTATTTACTAAGTGTTAAACTATGTTAACCAACCTAGGGTTAGTTTTGTCTATTAAAATATGCACATGAGCGTTAATAATAGGTCAAGTTAGGGTCATCACAAATAATCAAATACTTTATTTCTCAAATATATCCATTCATCCAACTATATAAACTCTCGTTCTACTACAAAATGTCAAGTATACATAGACAAGTCAAATCTGAATTTATAATAAGATTCTGACATATACCTCATTCCTAACTTGCATTTGTCATAAAATATGTATGCAAACACTACTACAACTAGTGAACAACCCTAGCATGTCATCTTCTACCTTCTAAAATAGTATTTATAAACAATAAAACTAGCTATCACAAAACCTAGGCAAAGTGCACTACTAGTTGCACAATATTTAATCATGTCTTAACCATGCATTTATTTATATATAATACCCTAAAAAAAACTTATATATTTTGAAATTTAGTGACAATTGGAGTAAAAATTATGTTTTGCAAGTGGTTGCTTGGGTTTTAGATCATGGCAAAGTGAATAGGACAACAAGTGCATAAATAACATTCAAGTCTAGACATGAGAAGTAATAAGTGTTTTTTGTGTAATATCATAAAAAATATGAATAGAAATTTGGTGAAATTTAATAGTTATATGAAGTAAATGTAGATAGGGTTGAGTAGGAGGAGTTGGAGCTCTTACCAAAGTGAAATGGGAAGGCAAAAGAGGGCTGTGTACTGCTTGCACAAATCTGTCCAGATTTGGACACTTCGTTTCGTAGCTGCTGTCCGGGGCTTCAAAATATTTCTCCAAATACTTTAGGGCTTATAAAGATTAGGAGAGAGGTAGGGGATAAAGATAGGGTGGTTATTGAAGGGGTTTTGGTGCTGGAAGTGATGGCAACAAGGTGTTGAAGTGGTGCTATTACAGGCGGGTTCAGCAGGGTATCTTCGTTTTGTAGGGGGTGTTTAGGGGAGTTGTGGGATGATTTAGGTGCTGAGTTAATTAAACTTGTTAATAATAGGTAGAGAAAGGATATTTGGGTACTATGGTGGTGGTTTGGAGGCTATGGAGGTGATGGAGTGGCCTGAGAAGATGATACACTAAATTCGGATTTAGCCTAGACACCTCTGATGGAGGGCTGTTTTGAGGAACTTAGAGTGAATTTTGATGGAAGATTTGTGAAGAAAAAATGATAAGGACAGGGAGAGAAAGAAGAAAAAAAAATTTGAGAGAAAGATACTTACTGTGGAGGGATATAGGGTCAGATTGGTGGGGGTATTGTTGAATTCAGATTCAGCCTGGGTAGGGTTGGATAGATGGAGGTATGGAGGGAGATAGAGAAGGAATTTGGAGATGGTTTGTAAAGAGAAAATTTGAGAAAGAGAGTTAGGAAGAAGTTTGCTTCAGGTGGTTTGAATTGGGAAGGTGAAGAGAGGGGGGTTTTGGACAGCCTAGTGGGGAGGGAAAGGGTTTGGAGTTACCAATGGGGTGAGGAAATGTCACAAGTTATAACCCCTTCCCTTTCACATTCCACCCTAATGATTTAATAAACCCATGGCTGTCCAAAAATAAAATAATATTTAATATGGATGGTCAAACCTAGCTTAGTCAACCTAGGTTAAGTCCAACTACTTCTAGTTGGGTCATGTTCGGGTCGTTGCGGTTTAGTTTGACTAGGTTGGTCCGATTCACTAAAAAATTGATCATTTGTGACTATTGAGTGTAGGTAGCACATAGAGATTCAATAGAGTGGGACACAGGTATCATGTGTGTCTTAGACCTAGTTTAGATCATGGTCATGCATTAGGTCGAAAGAATTGGTCAAAATTAAATCTCCAATTTAAATTGGAATGGTCAACGGTTGCACTGTAGGTGCTAGAAATTGAGTTTTTGACCCAAATATTTTACATTAAAAATAGATCACAAGGAGACGTGTTTGAGTAGGATATGATAATCATAAATTAAGATGGGCTCGTTTAGATCATGCATATAAAATTTGTTTGAAGATAATGACTAATATTGTGCTCCTAAAAATTAAAGCTACAAAAAATATTTTTAAAGGATACTTTTGTTTACTTAATCCTAATTAATAATAAAAATAAAAATAATAATTATAAATATTATATTAAATTAAAATAACTAAATCTCTGGGTGAGGGGGTTTACAATCTATCTACCCTAGAAAAATTCCGTCCTCGAAATTTAAAATCAATCTCTCCAACCACAACTCATCATATCTCTAAATATATAAACACATCTTAGAACTTACTCATACCCATTCTAAAATTTTAAACTTTCATATACATACAGTTTAATCGTCTAAGGCTGTTGGTCCTTCAAACATATTCTCACCACCATGTACTATCTCATTATTGTTATCATGCTAATTGTCATCTAGAAAAATTCACCTCCTCTAGGCCTGGGTTACACAAGGATGCCGCAACACAAACTCAGTTTGAATCTTTCAATATCTACAAGGAAAATGATGTCATACCTTAACTCTTAAAGGAGTGCATGGGTTAGGCACTAAAATCTTATAAGCACAAAATCTTCAAGGCTACCTATGTTGTATCTAAATTCTTTATTCTACAGCTAAGACTGTTATTATTTCTTCATTCTTTCCTTGGTACAACGCCATCAACCTATAGTATCTCTAATGAAATTCTTTAACCTTACTTCTTATAATTGCTCTTAGCCACAAAAAGTCTAATCTAATCAGTCCGTCATACTTAGTCTAGAAGCTCAACTCAACTATTCCTAGGAGAAATACATATAATAAAATACGACGTAAGCCCCTATTCAAATACGTAGTACAAAAATATATATATTGAAATTATGTAATAAATATCTATTTAATCATTCTAAATACCCTAGATAAAAGTATAATCAATACAATAAAAAGAATAAGATTTCTAAAATCCGAAAATCCATCGGCTATGGTAAATTGAAAATAGGTTCTCATCACCTACTACTAAGGATAGGTCCAGCAAGCTCATACCCTATTAGTCAAAGATTTAAATCCCTGGCCCTAATAAATTTATGTGTAAACCCACAATATTCATCTATCATTCATATAAGACTTCTATCTTTCATTTATACTACCCTACCATATGTAAATCTATAATCTAAGTGTCTTGTGACAATCCTCTACAGAATGACCAACAAGTCAGTATGTGATTCTGAACTTGTATTTAATTCCTTAAAATTCGTATCACTTCGAGACTGATCAAAAAATTTTTCTTGCACTAAATTCTCAAAATTTTAAAAGTATTACAATTCATAAATGCTAAAATTATTATTCCTTAATTCCATACCACAATCCCTTCTCTTTGGATTATGCGACCATAATATATTTTCCTTATCATTGTTTCCTACTTACCTTCATATCCTTTTAGTATGTTAATCTTGTTTTCAATTATAAGCTTCGTCAATCATGACCCAGTACTTTCTGCTTCGTAGTATAAATCTTCTAGGCAACTACCGAGTGATAAATATTCAGTCCTTCCTAGATCTTTCTCTTAATTTAAAATGCTGAAGATCATGTACTCCTCGTGACTCTTCTTGTTACCATTCTACCTTCTTCACCTTGAACCTGAGATTTTTTCCTTGTTCATTCCATGTATACCCTTCATCCAAACTATATGGTTACCATCTTGTTATAGCTTAGCATCTATTATAGGTAATTCACTATATCTAACTCAAGACTATAACATAAAACTCTCATCCTTCAACCTATTTGCTCTATCACAGATTATAGCTTGTCTACGGGTGGTACTCACTTGTTCAATTAACACTGACAACCCAATTAATCAAATACATCTAATTTAATTTTGAAAGCTATACTTTAGTACTAGAGTTATCTAATTACTCAAATATTAGGTCTAGTAATCTACATATCTATTTAGTCCAGACCTATAGTCATCAATAATTTAATGGGTCATAAGATCTATTTTTGATACTAAAAGTCACAAGACAACTAGAGATTTAACCACTATGGCCTGCTACGTAAGGTTCCAATTTCTTAAGGTCATAATATAATTCCTTGTATCACCATCATGAGCCACATCTGATCCCTAGCATCTAGCTATGTATTCCATAAAGTATTCCAAACCATCTTTCTAACTTCTAATACTTCCAAATTACGGCTACCTTAAGCAAGGGTAAGATTTTATTAGTTCTAGGCCTCTGATACTATATTCAATTCTCATGCTAACAATCTATACTAGGAATAACATATCTACCTACCCTACTAAGGGTAACCATCTTCTCAAAACTTTATATCCAGCATATCTTCTTCCGCCTTGACAAGGATCTGCTTCTAGAGGAAACACCGCTCACGAACGTCCATCTCTCAGAAATAGGTAGAGATAATAAACAATAATAAAGATGTCGAGGGGAATGAACGAGTACAATTATGAAGTCCAAGGGCGATAATCAAATACTAAAGAATTTTCAAATCAGTTGTGGATTGGGATACTAATACTGTTAATCATGATTACAGGATCGCTCGGTATCGAAAAGTAACTAAAATTATTTAATCAGGACCTACATGAGCCACCACAAAAACATGTAACACCCCAGTCCCAAAATACGTAGGACTAGGAATACGTAACATGCCAGCTATGCATTCGACCAGATTCTGGTCTGACTCAAATACATATAAGCTATAATATTATGGTCAATATCTATATAAAACAGTAAATATATCTATGTCTTAATCCACAATGAACAGAATACATCAAGAATGAGCTACATGTGCTAAAGTCGATCGGCCAGTAACACACAAACTCGAATAGACTCGAGAAAGAATATGAGTCTATAAAACTAGGCTACATCAGCAGATGAATAAATAATATGACTAATAACAATAACTCCAGAAGAACTGATATAAGTACCTGGCACCAATGCCTGCAAGATAAAGCAACACACTTCAACAACTCCAGGCAGGCTCCACAACGGTCTATATTGCAAAACTGGCAAGGGACCAGGTTCTCAGAGGGACGTAACAAAGTATAAGAAACAACATGCCAAAGTAAAACAATATAATGCCACATACTCAAGGGTAAACTAATGTAACCATCTAAGTGAAATATAAGTGAGAACATCACTAGTACTCAGGCTGAAACCACTTTAAGCTCTGTGTCGGGGAGCTCGTAGCAGGAAGAATATCACGTAATAGGCCAAGTACTGATATAGAGACTAAAGTACCTCAATAATAAAGTATATATATATATGTAAATAGCCTGTAGCCTGTGTGTCTCTCCCCATCCAATGTAATCACACGTCTCATGTCCACAACGTATCATGTCCATAACACATAAGATCATGACCTCTAACTAGTACAAAGAGTCATAATGATATCTATGTATATGCAAGTCTCATGTCACGAATCCTATAAGCCTATACAGAATCACCATGAATAACTCAAAAAGATTCTGTTACATGAATAGTATCAAGTGTCCTATGGTATGAAGTACTTGGTAAAACAGGCACGAAAATATATAGGATCGTGGTATCAACTCTCTAAGTGACGTTACATGACTCCGCGTATGGCGTCGACACCCGAATCTTGTTCGCTCACTAAGCAACGTCTCGCGGTCCTAGGTTGAGCAGGCACATCACAAGAATATATAAAATAAAACACAAGTCGATAATATAACATGATTTACTGCAAGTTGGCAATGTACACTTGCTTAGAACTCCAAGCTGATAATACAAAAGAATCTGCTCTCGAATCCACGCTCTTGCGATCCCAAGAGCCTAAATATATAATATCATAAAATCAATCACTATGACACGGTTCACTAAGCATGCACAAGAGTACAACTAATCTACATCATTAATCATTAGATAATTAGGGTCTAAATTAATCAAGGATAAAACTTATACAATGCCATCAGTTATTTAGAGTCTAAAATAATTAGGGGTTCTAACAAAGTTGGTTGGCTAAGGTTCACTAGTCAAGGACCAAGAAAGTGTATAAACACCAAGCCTACTAGTAATATAACATCATCAAGCCTCATAAAAATGATTATAATGAAGGTTCATGTAGGTACTAGGTGTTCTCACACTAGATTTCTATATACAACATATCATCAACCTTGGTATCCACTAAGTGTCGAACTATGTTAACCAACCTAGGGTTAGTTTTGTCTATTAAAATATGCACATAAGCGTTAACAATAGGTCAAGTTAGGTTCATCACAAACAATAACATACTTTATTTCTCAAGTATATCCATTCATCCAACTATATACAACTGTCGTTCTACTACAAAATGTCAAGTATATATAGACAAGTCAAATATAAATTTATAATAAGATCATGGCATATACCTCATTCCTAACATGTATTTCTCATGAAACATGTTTGCAAACACTACTAAAACTAGTGAACAACCCTAGCATGGCATCTTCTACATTCTAACATAGTGTTTATAAACAATAAAACTAGCTATCACAAAACCTAGGCTAAGTGCACTACTAGTTGCACAACATTTAATCATGTCTTAACCATGCATTTATTTATATATAACACCCTAAACAAAACTTATATATTCTGAAATTTAGTAAAAATTGGAGTAAAAATTATGTTTTGCAAGTGGTTGCTTGGATTTTAGATCATGGCAAAGTGAATAGGACAACAAGTGCATAAATAACATTCAAGTCTAGACATGAGAAGTAATAATTGTTCTTGGTGTAATATCATAAAAAATATGAATAGAAAGTTGGTAAAATTTAACAGGGATGTGAAGTAAATGTAGATAGGGTTGAGTAGTAGGAGTTGAAGCTCTTACCAAAGTGAAATAGGAAGGCAAAAGAGGGTTGTGCACTGCTTGCACAAATCTGTCCAGATTTGGATACTTCGTCTCGTAGCTGCTGCCCGGGGCTTCAAAACATTTCTCCAAATACTTTGGGGCTTATAAAGATTAGGGGAGAGGTATAGGATGAAGATATGGTAGTTATTGAAGGGGTTTTGGTGCTGAAAGTGGTGGCAATAAGGTGTTGAAGTGGTGCTATTACTGGCGGATTCAGCAGGGTGTCTTAGGGGGTGTTTGGGGGAGTTATGGGATGATTTAGGTGCTGAGTAATAAATAAAACTTGTTAAGGATAGGTAGAAAAAGGATATTTGGGTACTGTGGTGGTGGTTTGGAGGCTATGGAGGTGGTGGAGTGGCCTGAGAAGAGGATACACTGAATTCAGATTTAGCCTGGATACCTCAGATGGAGGGTTGTTTTGAAGAACTTAGAGTGAATTGTGATGGAAGATTTGTGAAGAGAAAATGATAAGGACAGGGAGATAAAGAAGCGTAAAAAATTTGAGAGAAAGATACTTATTATGGAGGGATATAGGGCCGAATTGGTGGGGGTATTGCTGAATTCAAATTCAGCCTGGGTAGGGTTGTATAGATGGAGGTTTGAAGGGAGATAGAGAAGGAATTTGGAGATGGTTTGTGAAGAGAAGATGTGAGAAAGAGAGTTAGGAAGAAGTTTGCTTCAGGTGGTTTGAATAGGGAAGGTGAAGAGAGAGGGGTTATGGACAACCTAGTGGGGAGGGAAAGGTTTGGAGTTACCAATGGAGTAAGGAAAGGTCACAAGTTATAACCCATTCCCTTTCACATTCCACCCTAATGATTTAATAAACCAATGGATGTCCAAAAATGAAATAATATTTAATATGGATGGTCAAACCTAGCTTAGTCAACCTAGGTTAAGTCCAACTACTTATAATTGGGTCAGGTTTGGGTCGTTGCGGTTTAGTTTGACTAGGTTGGTTCGATTCACTAGAAAATTGATCATTTGTGACAATTGAGGGTATGTAGCATATAGAGATTCAATAGAGTGGGACACAAGTATCATGTATGTCTTAGACCTAGTTTAGATCATGATCATGCATTAGGTCGAAAGAATTGGTCAAAATTGGATCTCCAATTTTAAATTGGAATGGTCAACAGTTGCACTGTAGGTGCTAGAAATTGAGTTTTTGACCCAGATATTTTACATAATAAATAGATCACAAGGATATGTGTTTGAGTGGGATATGATAATCATAAATTAAGGTGGGCTCGTCTAGATCAAGCATATAAAATTTGTTTGGAGATAATGACTAATGTTGTGCTCCTAAAAATTAAAGCTACGAAAAATATTTTTAAAGGATACTTTTGTTTATTTAATCCTAATTAATAATAAAAATAATAATTATAAATATTATATTAAATTAAATTAACTAAATCACTGGGTGAGAGGGTTTATAACTGCAAGTTTGGCAAGGTACACTTGTTTGGGTCCTGAACTCCGTCAACTGCTCTTGGGAAAGTGGAATCTGCACGTACACCTCAAGATGCTGAAACAAACATCACCAATATTTTCAGAATACTTGAAATAGCTAGGATTGATTATCCATATGTCCAATTTGGACATAGGGACAGAATTGGAAGTTTTGGGTCAAAGCGGGGTCTACATGTGGCTAACTTCACACCAAAAATATGCTGGAGACAAAGTTCTCCAAATTTATCAAACTTAGTGTCTATGAGTCCAGAATAATGATACGAACCAAATGGAACATCCAGAACTGGATTCCGATAAGCCGATCACGAAATCGTCCGTCATGTAAAATCGTGGGGCCCACGAAACGGTATTTCGTCAACGTTCTCAGATTCAAACCAAACTTGGGTCATAGAACCAGCATAACATTGCGAATCTAATGGCATAAGTTTCGTTGCGAACCGACGATTATACACGAAGTTATGGCAAGGTGTCGGAATAGGTCGATACGGTATTTTTCGGCGGATACACGTTGATTCCGGCGTGCACACACGTCTGAATCGAATTTCGCGAAAACCCACACATCCATGTTCACGTTATGCACCATTCAGTGCAATCCGCATACGATGACGTGGCCTTGTTTGGCATGACCTATCCCGTATCGTAAAATTTAGGTTTTCCGAAATCAAGTTTTTTGACAGTTCTCAACGTTAAATTAATCACTGAATAAATCAAAATAAAATAAATTATTTAGTGGGAGTAAATATTGGTTGTGTTGTCAAGATGACTGTTCAAATAGATTTTTAAATTAATCTTCTGTTTTGAAGAAAATAGTGCGTCAATAGGTGTGGTTGGGACAGTTTCAAGATTGTTCAAATGCAGATTTTTGGACCAACTTTTGGTTCAAATTTCTCATAATATAAAACATTTAAAAATCAAACTTCTTGAAGGGGTTTGAGGGCCTTCATGTTGCGAATGCATACGGACAGAAAGCTCATAAAATACTTGAGCGAGGAGGGCGTACACGTACCTTGAAGTGGGGCTCCCGAACGGGTCTGCACGTGCGCCTACCGTACGTATTTACGGTTCGGCCGGTGCTGCGGTCGTCGGCGTTCGGGGATGGCTCGCCCGATGGTAGGGATGGTGGCGGTGATGGGTTTTCGCATTAGGGTTAGGGTTTTAAGGGGTTTTTCTTTGTAAAGGTTGATATATATATATATATATATACACGGGTGTGGGGTGGGGATTTGGCTCTCGGCTGCTCATGTACGCGGATGGGGGAGTATTAGATGTGATCGCAAGTAGGGTTTTGGGTTGTGCTATCGGGTTAGGGATGGGGCATTTAGTTAGAAATTTTATTTTATTACTTTTGTTTTTTTTTGTTTTTCTTTATTTTATTCATAATTATATATAGAAAACTCCCAAAAATAGTTAGGTACTTGGAAAAATTCTAAAAAATTTATATTTCTTCCAACAAATAATTTATAACCAAATTTATATCAATTCAAAAGATATTTACTAAATATGAATGAATATTAAATTAGTTAAATAAATCTATAAAATCTATTTTCTACTTAATATTATATTGGAAGTATGTGGTGGTTCGAATAACGCAACTCGAATGTCATGTATGTAATAGTCCAGTTGGGCTCATAGTATGAATTTAGTTGGAAGAATGGGTTTGTGTGGCGTGTTAAAATCATACGCCACGACAAAAGGTTTAATTAATTATCGTTTTCTCATAATTGTGTCACAAAAGTTGTGTGACAAAAATAAAGCATGGGATTGCGAATTTATGAGTGACAATCATGGCAGGAGCATAATTTGACTCGTCTAAGTAGAGAATGCTAGGTTGGTTGGAAGAAAAATGCTAGTGTTGCACTCAAGATCTTAAAACCATGGTGGTTGGTTTCCAAAGTTCAAGTAAATTTATCGAATAAATATTAAATTTTTTTATTAATTATCGAACTAACCCTTTATAAAAAAAATCAGGGTGGTCACAATTTTCGGCTTCTGTATTAGGACATGATCCAAGATATGTGATAGTTGACATGATTATATCTACACCTTGACTCGCGACATAGTTAGAGATTATCTTGCGTGTTGTGTACATGAGATGTAATATACATAGGGATTGAGGAGAACATACATGTACCGCTGTGCTACCACTTATTTCTTGTTACCGTTGCTTATGCTTCGGACCTTCATAGTATTTGTAAACACCAAGATTTTTAGAAATTAATTTTAGAATTTTAATTATGTATTTTTGAGTTTTTGGATATTTTCTATAATTTTTAATTAATTATAATAAATGTTCTTCAGGGATTTATATTTTTGTGTATTAAATTAATTATTAAAATTATGCAAAAATTATATTTTTGGGTGTATAATTAATAATAGACTATTGTGTAATTTTTTTGAAATTTATTGGGCTCAAAAACTATTTTTAAATAGCTAAAATATATTATTTTTAAATAAACCAACTTAAACCAACCCAAACCAAACCGAACCCAACCGAACCAACCCAGACCAATTGGATTCGGATCCTACCCGTACCTGACCCGTACCCTAAACCCATAAACTTAGTTACAGTAAACCGAAAATCCCCCCCCCCCCGACTCCTCCTTCCCGCTTCCCCGACCAGTCGAACCCTCCCTCTTCATCTCCTTGTAACTTCCACCTCCGACCTCCTATAAAACCCACAGACCCACCCCTCATTCACCATCCAAACATCTTCCATTCCCGATAAGCCATCGCCGACGACAACGCCGGACCGCCGTGCACCACCGCCGCACAGTCGCCATATTTCTAAGCTAACTATAGCAGTGAGGTACCCCTCTTTCCACCTTCGTATCTCTTTGCACAGTTATCCAAATGTTGTTTTGTTGAATCCTATGCGAAGACCACATAATCCTCTTGAACCATGTATAATTAGTTTGGGGTATCGTGTCCTGTGTCGGTCGTAAATCGTGACGCAAAACAAGAAAAAATGACCCAAATTGGAGTTCAGAAAACTGTCCCAAATCTCCATGTTCATGGCCATTTTTCTTCCAACCTAGTTAATATTTTTAAATTTTACTTAAACAGTAAATTAGACAACATAACCGAGATTAAACCCCTTTAATTATTTTATTTTAATTTATTGTATGTTGTGTTTTATTCGTGGTTGAAGTTGACCAAAAACTTGGTTTTCTAAACCCAAAATTTTCTGAAATAGGGTACGTCCTACTAAACGAGGCAACTTTATCGTGTGTGAATTGCATCAAAAGGCGCATATCGTTAACACGGGCGTGTGGAATTTCACGAAAGTTGATTTAGAAGTGTATAAACCCCCTCGACCAGATTCCAGCATTTTAGGATTATTTTTAACAATTTAGGATTTATGGCAATATTTTAATTTATTTTGCTTACATATCCTATTGACTTGTGCACCTGTCCATCACCGAATTATTTGAAGCTTTACCTTGACTGTTATCCCCGAACGAAGTTTGCATACCTCTCCTAGACATGCTAGTCTATTTTTCTGTACTTTGTACAACTCCCAGATACTCTGTTTTGAGCCTCGTTTTAGACGCACAAATATCGTTACAAACGTACGTATTTAAATTCCTAGACCTGTACCCATCTCTGTTCCAACAGACATTAGAGGCCCAACATGCACCTATTTTATCCAGACAAAAATATGTTAATATTCTACACTGAGTATACTACATTTAGTATATTGACACCGTGCTAAAATTATGGCCCTACCTGCCTCTAAATAATTAGAGAACACCATGCGCAGTATTTATTAATTAATTAATACGGTGGCCCGTATCACCCAAGAAAACCAGGCCCAGTCCCTGCCCAGACTCACCCCATCCCCCCAGGGCCCTCACATAGCAATTTTCCTCAGTTCTGTGCATTTTAGAATTTTCAGGAATTGGGTGTTTTTCCTAGACAATTTCGTAAATTGTGCAATTTCCCAAAATAGGAGCATTATGCAATTTATAAAATTACAGAGACTTTTCTGCAAATTTTCCTGTGAGGTGTCAGCCTCCTATTGGCCGGTGAACCTGCACTGTCCATTTGGAAGTTGGACCCACCTGAAAATATCCACAAAATATCCTGTAAATATCTTTAGATATTTTACTTAAAATATCTAATTTAATTTCTATAAAAACTACAATCCCTAACCCTACCCAGCCGTCAGCCACCCTCCCCCATCGTCGGAGCGGCGAGACGACCCCCTCCCAGCGGTGAGCCACCCTCCCCCATCGCCGGAGCGGCGAGTCAACCCCCCCACCCCCGACCGGCCGACTGGGCGATCCCCCCACCCCGCAGCGACTGGCCACCCGACCCCCGGAGCTCCGCCCACGACTCCTCCCCCGCCGTTGTAAAGCCCGACCTCCACGACGACCAGAACCCCCTTTCTCCTCCGCCCTTCCTTTCCCCCCCCCCCCCACGTCTCCACCGCCGGCCTCGACCCCGACCTTCACCTCCTCCTCTTCCTCACCGTGGACCTCCCCCCCCATGGCCAAAGAACTCCTCCTCCTCCTCGCCTTGGTCCTTCTTCCCTCCGCCTCTGCGCCTCAGCGCTGCCCCGATCAACCACGACCCCGCAGTGCCGAGCAGCACCCCCCGCCGAGGCTCCCCCGTCCGGTCGGCAGCACCCCCCCTGACCCGCGCCTCCGTCAACAAGCCGACGACCCCGGAGCCCTAGCCGCAGCGCCGTGCCCTGCCCGGACGCCCCGCTGACTGCCGAACTCCGCCTGAGCACCTCCGGCGAAGCTCCGACGAGTCTCCACTGGACTCAGACCAGACACAGCAGTTGGACACGGCCTGAACACGGCAACCAGACATCGTGTCGTATGGCATCTCTTCACGGACACGAAGAAAAGTTATTCTGCGGAGCCCTGTTCAGGTAACCCGTTCTATCTCCTCGTATTTCTGTTTTTAATTCCGTCAGTTGTGACACGTAGGCTATGTAACCCTCTCGATGCCCGTGCAACCCGCTTGGTGCATCGCGTCCTGTGGCGATCGCGAACCGCGATTCAAAAACAGGAAAAATAATGCCCCATTTTCACCCGGAACTGAGTACGCCCCGCCAAACGGGACAACTTGGTCGCACGCGGTCTTCACCAAAACGTGCGCGTCGTTGATACGAACGTGCGGGATTTCGCAGAAGTTGATTTGGATGTGCGTGTACACCAGAATCAACACGTATCCGCCGACAACGTTCCGTATCCGCCTATTCTGGAACACGCTGTAACTTTGTGTACACACGTCGGATCGAAACAAAACTTATGCCATCGGAATCGTAATAATACGTTGGTCCTGTGATCCAAGTTTGGTTCGATTCTGAGAACGTTGACAAAATCCCGTATCGTGGGCCCCACAAGCTCCACTTGACGGGCAATTTTGTGACCGGCTCATCGAAATCCAATTTTGGACATTCCGTTGGGTTCATTTCGACGTTCTGGACTTGTTGACTCTAAGTTTGACGAATTTGGAGACATTTGACCCTGACACATTTTTTGGTGCAAAGTGGCCCACATGTGGACCTCGCTTTGACCGAAAACTGTTATTTTTGCCCCTGTGTCCAAATTGGACTTAAGAATAGGCGTTTCTAGCTATTTGATATTTTTTGAGACTGTTGATGATGTTTATTTCAGCATCCGGAGACATTTATTCTGAGGCCATAGTCTCTGACTTTTGGCATTTGACATTTGGACGTTATATTTTGCAGCTCTCTTGCTAGACAAGTATACCTTGCCTTGTTGTACTGTTTAAATTCTGTATTTTAGTTACATATTTATTTATTTTAATATTATATAAATGTGCGCGTCAGAAAAAACTCGGGTGCAGTCAACGAAGGCGTTGACGTTAGGATTTGTATCTGACCTAGTGTCTAGTAGACCCACCTAAAGTTGTGGAGTTATTGGTATAACTTTCCAGGCCTTGACACGTATCATTACACGTCACAGAGTGAGTTCATGTAGGGACGCGTGCCTCATACTCGACTGGCCATCGGTATGAGTAACACGTGTAACGGTATTTAGTTTTATGGATTATTTCTATAGAGACTTGCATCGTAGTTCGAGATGTCCACGTCGTTTTCACGACTTGTATATCTACATTGGGCGGAGAAGACATCTAGTAGGCGTATGGGACCCCCCTCCTTATATATTCCTGTTACCATGCTCTTCGGAGATGGGGTATTATAGTATATTCCTGTTACCATGCTTCTCGGAGATGGGGTATCGTTTTTCTTGTTCCCGTTACCATGCTCCGAGGAGGATGGGGTATTCCTGCTACCCATGTACCTGGGGGCATATGTGGCATATACTAGCCAGTCCCGACTATTGGTGAATTAAGTCAGCATATGTCTAGCTTACATTTTCCCATACGTACTACAAGGTCTTTAAATTGCATTCACTTAGATGGTTAGCACACCCTATTTATTTATTCAGTATTTACATACATGGCATGTTGTTTTTCTGTATCTTGTTACGTCCCTCTGAGGACCTGGTCCCTTTCCAGATGTAGATGTTTATGAGTATACGCGGGAGCGCAGATCCGGACAGGCTACTTATATTCCAGGGAGGTCTTATCTTCGAGCCTCGTGATTGTCAAAGGTTGTTCTTATATGGTGTGTATCTGGTTCCTTTTATATTCTATTTCGGCAGTGGATTTGTTTCCATCTGACTGTCATTCTTTAGATACTTATTATTGAGATCTAGTTACATGGTTATTTGGTTATTCATATTTGATTTATGTGGATGAGATTTAGATTATACCCTGTGACTTGTGATAGTTTTACCACTTGTGAATTATTGTTCATTATACAGCGTACGCTTGTATTATGGTTTCCATATATTGGAGTTGCCATATATACAGGCGGCTGGCATGCTTACATGTCCTAGTCCTACGTATTTTGCGACTAGGGCATGACATATTTTTAGTGGTGGCCCATGCAGGTCAGAGCATATTGTCTCGGTTACGTTACTGTACCGAGCAAGCCTGCACCTAGGATTAGAGTATAGGATCTCATCCAATTGACTATGACTCATCTTTCTTCCAATCCATTCCATTTGAATAAATTGCATCTTACTTGAATCCTGTGCTTTCCTGATAATTCCTCGAGTGTAGCCCCTTCTAGAATATAGGAATCCCTGTTGATAGGATGATAATTAGAGTAGTATTCCTATTAAGAACACAACTAGGGCATTGACACATTATTAAGTTCAGACTACTTAATGAACCCTAGCCTTTCATACTACCTAATGAACCCTAGCATCACTACCTATAGATCAACTTATCATTATCCCTTGATGTATTTATGTATGACTTGAGATGTGTATAAATACTACTAGGATTAGTTAGAAAATTGACCATAACCCTAGACTTGAGGAACCCATAGAAATCTAGGGTTAAATACTAAGACTGAAACCTCAACCTATGTTTGGATAAACCCAGTTTTACGCCAGAGACCCTTTACCCTTGTTGGCGTAAAATCCATTTGACCATTGTTGGCATAAGAACCAAACAACTGCCTAGTTGGCGTAAAAGCCAAATGACTTTCTTGTTGGCGTAAAAACCAAACTATGCAGGAGATTGTCTCCTTTACGCCGTAGTTATGACAACCGCTACCCATGATCCCTTAGTCTTCCTTATCCTGCGTCATGAAAGCCACGTAGGTAACTGCCCTGCGTAAACCTGATTCATGAATTATAGATAACCAACATAGAGTAACCTGATTAGGCGTAATATAATGATAGGATGTGAGCGTATTTATTACAGCCTTAGCTTTCCCCAGTCATGACCAAATTTTGTGCATTAAATGCAGAGATACGCCTCGAGCCCTGTGCAAAAAGAAATAGCTTATGACGGGATATCTGATTTTGTCTCATCTCAAGCGTAAATGACTTGTATCCAATAAAGTCACTAAACGACAACCTGGGTCCCCGTACAAAATCATCATCACAAACCGCCCACTCGATTGTTGTACAGGTACTTTTGTCAGATGTCAGGATTCACTAATTCGACTGACAAACTCATGAGTTTCTCGTACAACTTTACGCTGCAACATATTTCAGACTTGACGCAGTAAATTTTCTACGTGCAAATACTTTACGCACAGATTTTACGCGCGGACCTTTTACGCGTGGAAACTTTTTACGCAGACTTTGCGCAGGAAGTATAGCAGACTTTTTACGCGGACTACCTTGAATCTTTATTTTACGCGGACAGTTCTAAAAGCTCTACTTTATGCCACTCTTCCTTGAATCTCTGTTTTATGCGGACAGCCTATAGTGTTTACTAAGATTGTAGAACTTAGAAAGCCATACCTCTTTTTGGTCAACTAGCGACTTAGACAAGGAATTAGAATAACAACTGTAGAGATTATAGAGTCTTATCTTTTTGTGAATTTGAATTGTTTTGTATTTCTCATATCATAATCTAGCGTACTTATATTTACTATACTACCTTGACTTATACTGCTATTATAGCCTAGTTTTGCAATCTTATTCTTTATCAAGATTGTTCATGATATATGTATTATTGGAGTACTACACTAATACATTTCAAAATTAGTGTATTACGGTCTGATCAACCATAGTGCACTTGGTTCGCCCTTCGCATAACTACTTTACGTGGATTGAGATATATAGATTTTAGTAGACGGATGTACTTGCCCGCTAGATATGTCTGAGCATATCGTATCAGCTACATAACTGTACTAATACGAGCATGTGAATAGAAATTACCAAAATATGATTTCAATCCACAACTGCCTTGACAATTCCCATTGAATTCTTTAAACGCCTTGAATCCCCATACTTCTAAATCTATTACCTCCCCATTGAACTCTTGATTATTGTTTTTCGTCTTCCCCTATTTCGGAAAGACGAAACCTCGTGCTTAGTATAAGTACGATAAGTGTATTGTTTCTGTAACCATTTCTGTTTGTTTCTTGGGTAATTACCAAACTCTATTATTAGATTTGATTTCAGTATAAACTGTGATATCCTTAGAATGACCTTCGCTACCTACCTACGTTTTATTACGTTCCTGATACGTGCATCACTATGGCAGCATAAAATTTTTATTTTTACCTCGTAACTTGGGTCAAGTTCAGAACTCAAGTATTACGATAAAGAATGTATCATTTTGTTGTCAGGAGTCTAAATAGATTTTATCAGAATGAACAATTGACTGACTCCTGAATGGATAGCAGCACCTATGACTAGGTTGACTTATAATGATTAAGAATTCTTATGGACCGACTCACCAAGTCAGCACATTTCTTACCTTTAGAGTTGGCCAGTCTGCAGAAGCTTTAGCTAACTTATATATGAGACAAATTGTAAGATTGCACAGCATACCAGTCAGCATTTTACCAGACAAGGATTCACGTGAATAGAGTTGGTGGTCAACACCGTAGAGACAGTTACGTAAATACAAGGACACTTGCGAGCAGTGCAAGACAGACAACAATAGTGGTCAGACCGTCATTATCGTCCCTTGGAATTCAAAGAGGACGATCATGTCATCTTGAAGATCTCACCTACTAGAGGCACCATTCGATTCGGAGGACGCAGCAAGATTGAGTCCAAGGTATGTTGGACCATTGACGTGCTGGAAAGAGTAGGAGTAGTGGCATATCAACTTGTGCTACCACCTTCATTTGAGGGAGTACTTGAAGTATTCCACGTATCACAACTCAGGCGATATGTGACAGACAACAGTCATGTTCTCAACCATTCGGAGATCATCATTAGGCCGAGCTTGTCGTATCAAGAGCAACCAGTAGGAATCCTTGATCATCGAGAAAAAGGTATTGAGAAATCAGTCTATTCCCTTGGTCCGCATGGCATGGAAGCATGGCACGCAAGGAGAATCTACTTGGAAGCGTGTGGACGACATGCGTAAATGTTTTTCGAACCTATTCGTAAACCGAGATATAAATTACTTTGTTAAATTATACCTTATGCCGTCTTTGACTACTACCGTGGCTTAGTTTTAATTTCGAGGACGAAATTCTTATAAGTTGGGTAGATTGTAAACCCCCTCGACCAGATTCCAGCATTTTAGGATTATTTTTAACAATTTAGGATTTATGGCAATATTTTAATTTATTTTGCTTACATATCCTATTGACTTGTGCACCTGTCCATCACTGAATTATTTGAAGCTTTACCTTGACTGTTATCCACGAACGAAGTTCGCATACCTCTCCTAGACATGCTAGTCTATTTTTCTGTACTTTGTACAACTCCCAGATACTCTGTTTTGAGCCTCATTTTAGATGCACAAATATCGTTACAAACGTACGTATTTAAATTACCAGACCTGTACCCATCTCTGTTCCAACAAACATTAGAGGCCCAACATGCACCTGTTTTGTCCAGACAAAAATACATCAATATTCTACACTGAGTATACTACATTTAGTATATTGACACCGTACTGAAATTATGGCCCTACCTGCCTCTAAATAATTAGAGAATACCGTGCGCAGTATTTATTAATTAATTAATACGGTGGCCCGTATCACCCAAGAAAACCAGGCCCAGTCCCTGCCCAGACTCACCCCCATCCCCCCAGGGCCGTCACATAGCAATTTCCCTCAGTTCTGTGCATTTTAGAATTTTCAGGAATCGAGTGTTTTTCCCAGACAATTTCGTAAATTGTGCAATTTTCCAAAATAGGACCATTATGCAATTTATGAAATTACAAGAACTTTTCTGCAAATTTTCCTGTGAGGTGTCAGCCTCCTATTGGCCGATGAACCTGCACCGTCCATTTGGAAGTGGGACCCACCTGAAAATATCTATAAAATATCCTGTAAATATCTTTAGATATTTTACTTAAAATATCTAATTTAATTTCTATAAAAACTACAATCCCTAACCCTACCCAGCCGTCAGCCACCCCCTCCCCTCGCCGGAGCGGCGAGCCGAGCCCCTCCCAGCGGCGAGCCAACCTCCTCCCCACAGCGAGTCAATCCCCCCCGATCGGCCGACTGGGCGACCCCCCCCCCCCACCCCGCAGCGACTGGCCACCCGACCCCCTAAGCTCCGCCCACGACTCCTCCCCCGCCGCTGTAAAGCCCGACCTCCACGATGACCAGAACCCCCTTTCTCCTCCGCCCTTCCTTTCCCCACCCACGTCTCCACCGTCGGCCTCGACCCCGACCTTCACCTCCTCCTCCTCCTCCTCACCGTGGACCTCCCCCCCATGGCCAGAGAACTCCTCCTCCTCCTCCTCGCCTTGGTCCTTCTCCCCTCCGCCTCTGCGCCTCAGCGCCACCCCGATCAGCCACGACCCCGCAGCGCCAAGCAGCACCCCCGGCCGAGGCTCCCCCGTCCGGTCGGCAGCACCCTCCTGACCCGCTCCTCCGTCAACAAGCCGACGACCCCGGAGCCCTAGCCGTAGGGCCGTGCCTTGCCCGGACGCCCCGCTGACCGTCGAACTCTGCCTGAGCGCCTCCGGTGAAGCTCCGACGAGTCTCCACTGGACTCAGACCAGACACAGCAGCTAGACACGGCCCGGACACGGCAACCAGACATCGTGTCGTGTCGCATCTCTTCACGGACACGAAGAAAAGTCATTCTGCGGAGCCCTGTTCAGGTAACCCGTTCTATCTCCTCGTATTTCCATTTTTAATTTCGTCAGTTGTGACACATAGGCTATGTAACCCTCTCGATGCCCGTGCAACCTGCTTGGTGCATCGCGTCCTGTGGCGATCGCGAACCGCGATTCAAAAACAGGAAAAACAATGCCCCATTTTCACCAGGAACTGAGTACACCCCGCTAAACGGGACGACTTGGTCGCACGCGGTCTTCACCGAAATGTGCGCGCCGTTGATACGGACGTGCAGAATTTTGCAGAAGTTGATTTGGATGTGCGTGCACACAGTAATCAACGCGTATCCGCCGACAACGTCCCGTATCCGCCTGTTCTGGAATACGCTGTAACTTTGTGTACACACGTCATATCGAAACAAAATTTACGCCATCGGACTCGTAGCAATACGCTGGTCCTGTGACCCAATTTTGGCTCGATTCTGAGAACGTTGACAAAATCCCGTATCGTGGGCCCCACAAGCTCTACTTGACGGGCGATTTTGTGACCGGCTCATCGGAATCCAATTCTGGACATTCTGTTGGGTTCGTATCGACGTTCTGGACTTGTTGACACTAAGTTTGGCGAATTTGGAGACCTTTGACCCTGACACATTTTTGGTGCAAAGTGGCCCACATGTGGACCCCGCTTTGACCGAAAACTGTTATTTTTGCCCCTGTGTCCAAATTGGACTTAAGGACAGGCGTTTCTAGCTATTTGATATTTTATGAGACTGTTGGTGATATTTATTTCAGCATCCGGAGACATTTATTCTGAGGCCATAGTCTCTGACTTTTGGCATTTGACATCTGGACGTTATATTTTGCAGCTCTCTTGCCAGGCAAGTATACCTTACCTTGTTGTACTGTTTAAATTTTGTATTTTAGTTACATATTTATTTATTTTAATATTATATAAATGTGCGCGTCCGAGAAAACTCGGGTGCAGTCAACGAAGGCGTTGACGTTAGGATTTGTATCTGACCTAGTGTCTAGTAGACCCACCTAAAGTTGTGGAGTTATTGGTATAACTTCCCAGGCCTTGACATGTATCATTATACGTCACAGAGTAAGTTCATGTAGGGACGCGTGCCTCATACTGACTGGCCATCGGTATGAGTAACACGTGTAATGGTATTTAGTTTTGTGGATTATTTCTATAGAGACTTGCATCGTAGTTCGAGATGTCCACATCATTTTTATGACTTGTATATCTACATTGGGCGGGGAAGACATCTAGTAGGCGTATGGGACACCCCCTCCTTATATATTCCTGTTACCATGCTCTTCGGAGATGGGGTATTATAGTATATTCCTGTTACCATGCTTCTCGGAGATGGGGTATCATTTTTCTTGTTCCCGTTACCATGCTCCGAGGAGGATGGGGTATTCCTGCTACCCATGTACCTGGGGCCATATGTGGCATATACTAGCCAGTCCCGACGATTGGTGAATTAAGGCAGCATATGTCTAGCTTACATTTTCCCATACGTACTACAAGGTCTTTAAATTGCATTCACTTAGATGGTTAGCACACCCCATTTATTTATTCAGTATTTACATACATGGCATGTTATTTTTCTGTATCTTGTTACGTCTCTCTGAGGACCTGGTCCCTTTTCAGGTGTAGATGTTTATGAGTATACGCGGGAGCGCATATCCGGACAGGCTACTTATATTCCAGGGAGGTCTTCTCTTCGAGCCTCGTGATTGTCAGAGGTTGTTCTTATATGGTGTGTATCTGGTTCCTTTTATATTCTATTTCAGCAGTGGATTTGTTTCCATCCGACTGTCATTCTTTAGATACTTATTATTGAGATCTAGTTACATGGTTATTTGGTTATTCATATTTTATTTCTGTTAGATTATACCCTGTGACTTGTGATAGTTTTACCACTTGTAAATTATTGTTCATTATACAGCGTACGCTTGTATTATGGTTTCCATATATTGGAGTTGCCATATATACAGGCGGCTGGCATGCTTATGTGTCCTAGTCCTACGTATTTTGGTACTGGGGCATGACAATGTGCGTGCACACCGGAATCAACGCGTATCCGCCGAAAAGTCTCGTATCGGCCAGTTCTGACACTCGTCATAATTTCGTATATGCTTGTCATTTCGTAATGAAATTTGCGCTATCAGATTCATAGCATTACACTAGTCCTGTGACCAAAGTTTGGTTCAATTCTGAGAATGTTGACGAAATCCTATTTTCGTGGGCCCTACGGTTCCACTTGACGGGCAATTTTGTGATCGACTCATCAGAATCCAGTTTTGGATGTTCCATTGGGTTTGTATCATCATTCTAGACTCGTAGACACTAAGTTTGACAAATTTGGAGAAATTTATCTTTGGCACATTTTTTGGTGTGAAGTGGGCCACATGCGGATCCTACTTTGACCAAAAACTGTCAATTCTGCCCCTGTGTCCAAATTAGACTTATGGGTAGTCAATCCTAGATATTTTACATATTTTGAGAATGATGGTAATATTTGTTTCAGCATCCGGAGGCGTACCTGGAGATTTCGCTGTTACAGGAGTAACTGAAGGAGTTAAAAACCCAAGCAAGTGTACATTGCCAACCTTGCAGTAGTTTCTTTAATATTATTTGCTTATATTCTTTCCATATATTATGTTATGTACCTATTCAACCTAGGACCATGATACGTTGCTTAACGTCCGAACAAGATTCGGGTGTCGATGTCGTACGCGGGGTCGTGTAACGTCACTTAGAGAATTGATTCCACGATCCTATATATATTTGCGTGCTTGCTTTACCAAGTACGTCATACCATAGGACACTTGATACTATTCATGTGATAGAATCCTTCCCGAGTTATTCATCGTGATTCTGTATAGGCTTACAGGATTCTTGACATAAGACTTGCATATACATAGATATCATTATGACTCGTTGTACTAACTAGAGGTCATGATCTTGCGTGTTATGGACATTAGACGTAAGGTTACATTGGGTGGAAAGAGTCTCACCATACTACAGGCTGATTATGTTTATATATATATATACTATATTACTGGTGGTGCCTTAAACTCTGTCTTTGGCACATTTACTGGCCCTTCGAGATATTACATGCTTCTATGGGTTTCTCTGACACAGAGCCTATAGTAGTTTCAACCTGAGTATGATTAATCCTCTCATTTGTATTTTACATAGCTGGTTACATAGCTTGCCCTATTGATATATATTTATACACTGTATTTTATTTGGCTTGAGTTATTCTTGTACCTTGCTATATCCCCTGAGGATCTGGATCCGGATTATGCCCAGGTATAGCAAAGGAGATTTACCCCGAGGTATATGGGAGATGAGCTGACGCTGGAACAGTACTGGCACCAGAGGACGAGGTTGTGCCAGAGGATTTCTCCTGAGTATTTTGTTATATACTCAGTTATTTCTGTTTCTAGTTACTCTATATCTTGACTCTTAGATCACTATATTAAACTTATTATCGGGTTGTTCCCCGAGACACTTTTTATTGAGACTTGTTGATAGATTAGATTTCTTTTTGATTAGTCTGATATTTTGAATTGTGTTTACTTTCTGTGGATGAGATTAGAATTAGACTGTGACATGTATCTTAGACCATTATATTACAGCTTAAGTATAATCTAACGGGTCCATTAAATTGGGTTTGCCTATTGGAGTTGTGTTGTTGGCCATTGCCACGTGGCTAGTCCCTTGGTATTTTGGGACTGGGACATGACTTGGTTTTTGTGGTGGCCCATGCAGGTCTACGACTATGTTGCTTCGGTTACAACTAAGGAACCGAGCAAACATACAAATTAGGATAGGATAAATTATAGGATTTCATCAACATATTGATTCGTTCTTGACCTCTATATCGACTTCAAAATAATTTTTGACTTGCATCCTGCCTTGATTCTTCTGTGGGTCTCTCATAGTTTACTTTGTATGCAGAGTAATAGATCCATGAGCCAGTGACGAAACTCCCGTGGGTACACCACAAGGTGTTGTGGTCACCTACGACGATAGAGTGACGCCATTAAATGGAGATCCATCCACTCAACAAAGCAATCAAGCAGATCAGCATGCCTCGAGGTTCCAGCGAGACGATATTCCACCACCGCCACAGTTTACTCCACTGATGCCCTTTTTCCAATATGACAGCCTATGGACGGATAACAGATGTTCTAAATATTCTACACAATGATGCAAGTCCAACAGCAGATTCATCAAGAGGCTCAGCGTCACGAGGCAGAGAACCTGAGAAACAGTATAGTGACCGTACTAGAGCAAGTGAACCCACCAGCTAGATGGCCATCGACGGGATCTATCACTGATTTCCGCCAGCTGAAGCCCCGTACCTTTTCAGGCAAGGAGGAGCCCACTGAAGTTTATGAGTGGCTCACAAACACTCAACACCAATTAGAAGCAGCTGAGCTTCCAAGGGAGCGTTGGATGACTACCGTCATGATGCAGTTAATGGACAATGCACATTACTGGTGGCTATCTGAGGATAGAAGGCTCGGACCAGACCGAGTCACTTGGGAGGAGTTCTCTAGACTCTTTCAGGAGATGTACATTCCATCTATTGCTCGATCGAAACTTTGGGATAAGTTCAATCGCCTCAGTCAAGACAATATGACAGTGGAAGAGTACAATATGGAGTTTATCCGTTTGAGCTGCTTCGCACCCACACTAATTTCGACAGAAGAAGAGAAGGCTGAGAAATTCTTTGACGGACTAAACTTTGAGCTACAGAGACAGATTGGCTCTGTCGTACCTACTTCTTATACGGACATCCTTGTTGCAGCCCGATGCATGGAGCGCATCACCAAGAGAGAGTCCAGCCTGAAACAGCCATTTATATCAGCACCAACCAGAGCATTGCACGGGGAGTCTGCAAAGCGACCCCAGATAAAACTACCACAGAGAGCAGTATCACAATCCCTATCCCTTCCTACTTGTCACTACTGTGGCAAGGTAGGCCATATTGAGAGGGAGTGTAGACTCAAATTGGGATTATGTTTAGCTTGCAGATCCAGTCATCATTCAGTAAGGGATTGCCCTGAGCGTCGAGAAAGAGCACCAATAGTAAACCGACAAGCTTTACTAACACCGAAAGGATATCAGCCGTGGCCACCCTTGGCACCACGGGCAGCACTCTTCCAGCAGGCCCAGCAACAGCAGAGGGCACCACCACAATGATGTGGACAGGCTTTTGCAATGACAGTGGAGGAGGCACGGACTCGAGGAGTAGCGAATATGAGTAAGATTTAAGTTCTATCATAGCTATATATTCCTAGTAATACTTTAGTACGTGCCTGTTAGTTCTATTCCTTAGCCTAAGTCTAGTATTATGATTAGTATGACATTGTTAGTCTAGATTAGTAATATGTCACTAGTACCCAAGTTTTCATAAGCTATAGTTGATCTTCGCTCTAACAAGGCTCCTTTACTCTTGATTTACTTATCTTTTATTGCCTAGGGAAAAGTTTTTATTTTTTCCTACGTGTTCTGCTTGAACAAAATCCTCACCCTTCCCCTCGATTTTTTCTTGTTCATGGTTCCTTATCCTTTGTGTCATGCTTCAACAAACATGTCTTGCAACCGCGTCATCTCTTCTGACCGGTTATGTGTCGTTTCCTTAATTGCGAGGACGCAATTCTTTTAAGGTGGGTAGATTGTAAATATCCAGATTTTTAGAAATTAATTTTAGAATTTTAATTATGTATTTTTGAGTTTTTGGAGATTTTTGTAATTTTTAATTAATTATAATAAATATTCTTCAGGAATTTATATTTTTGTGTATTAAATTAATTATTAAAATTATGTAAATATTATATTTTTGGGTGTATAATTAATAATAAACTATTATGTAATTTTTCTAAAATTTATTGGGCTCAAAAACTATTTTTAAATAGTTAAAATGTATTATTTTTAAATAAACCAACCCAAACCAAACCAAACCAAACTGAACCCAACCGAACGAACCCAGACCAATTGTATTCGGATCCTACCTGTACCCGACCCGTACCCACTAACCCATACCCGAAACCCATAAACTTAGCTACAGTAAACCGAAACTACCCCCGCGACTCCTCCTTTCTGCTTCCCTGACCGGCCGTACCCTCCCTCTTGATCTCCTTGTAACTTCTACCTCCGACCTCCTATAAAACCCTAGACCCACCCCCTCGTTCACCATCCAACCCTCTTTCATTCCCGATAGCCACCATCGACGACTATGCCGGACTGCCGCCCACCACCGCCGCGAAGTAACCGCCGTACAGTCGTCATATTTTTGAGCTAACTGTAGCAGTGAGGTACCCCTCTTCCCCCTTAGTATCTCTTTGCAAGTTATCCAAATATTGTTCTGTCAAATCCTATGCGAAGATCACATGACCCTCTCGAACCCTGTATAATTAGTTCAGGGTATCGTGTCCTGTGTCGGTCGCAAATTGTGACACAAAATAGAAAAAAATGACCCAAATTAGAGTTCAGAAACCGTTCCAAACTTCCATGTTCATGGCTATTTTTCTTCCAACCTAGTTAATATTTTTAAATTCTACTTAAACAGTAAATTAGACAACATAACCAAAATTAAACCCCTTTAATTAGTTTATTTTAATTTATTGTATGTTGTGTTTTATTCGTGGTTGAAGTTGACCAAAAACTTGGTTTTCTAAACCTGAATTTTTTTGAAACGGGGTGCGTCCCACTAAACGAGGCAATTTTGTCATGTGCGAATTATATCGAAAGGTTCGTATTTTTAACACGGACGTGTGAGATTTTACGGAAGTTGATTTAGATGTACGTGCACACCGAAATTAACGCGTATCCAGTGAAAAGCCCCTTATCGACCTGTTATGACATTCGTCATAATTTCGTGTATGCTTATCGTTTTGCAACGAAACTTGTGTCATCAGATTCATAGCATTACGCTGGTCCTGTGACCCAAGTTTGGTTCAATTCTAAGAACATTGACAAAATTCCGTTTTCGTGGACCCTACGGTTCCACTTAACGGACGATTTTGTGATCGGCTCATCGGAATCCAGTTCTGGATGTTCTATTAGATTCGTATCATCGTTTTGGACTCATAAACACTAAGTTTGAAAATTTTGGAGAACTTTGTCTTTGGCATATTTTTTGGTACGAAGTGGGCCACATGTGGACCCCACTTTGACCAAAAATTATCAATTTTGCTCCTGTGTCCAAATTGGACTTATGGGTAGTCAATCCTAGCTATTTCATATATTTTGAGAACGATGGTAATGTTTGTTTCAGCATCCAGAGGCGTACCTAAAGATTTTGCTGTTACATGAGCAACTGAAGGAGTTCAAAATCCAAAAGTGTACCTTGCCAACCTTGCAGTAGTTTCTTTAATATTATTTGCTTATATTCTTTCCATATATTCTGTGATGTACCTGTTCAACCTAGGACCGTGAGACGTTGCTTAGCGTCCGAAAAAGATTTGGGTGTCGACGCCGTACACGGAGTTGTGTAACGTCACTTAGAGAATTGATTCCACGATCCTATATATCTTTGCGTGCTTGCTTTACTAAGTACGTCATACCATAAGAGACTTGACACTATTCATGTGACAGAATTCTTCCTGAGTTATTTATGGTGATTCTGTATAGGCTTACAGGATTCATGACATAAGACTTGCATATACATAGATATCATTATGACTCGTTGTACTAGCTAGAGGTCATGATCTTGCGTGTTATGGACATTAGACGTGAGGTTACATTGGGTGGGGAGAGTCTCACCATACTACAGGCTGATTATGTTTATATATATACTACATTACAGGTGGTGCCTTAGACTCTGTCTTTGGCATATTTACTGGCCCTTCGAGATATTACATGCTGCTATGGGTTTCTCCGATACAGAGCCTATAGTAGTTTCAGCCTGAGTATGATTAATGCTCTCATTTGTAGTTCACATAGCTGGTTACATAGCTTGTCCTGTTGATATATTTTTATATACTGCATTTTATTTGGCTTGAGCTATTCTTGTAGCTTGCTATGTCCCCTGAGGACCTGGATCCGGATTATGTCCACAGGTATAGCAGAGGAGATTTACCCTGAGGTATACGGGACATGAGCTGACGCTGGAGCAGTACTGGCACCAGAGGACGAGGTTGTGCCAGAGGATTTCTCCTGAGTATTTTGTTATATACTCACTTATTTCTGTTTCTAGTTACTCTATACCCTGACTCTTGGATCACTGTATTAAACTTATTATCGAGTTTTTCCCCGAGTCACTTTTTATTGAGACTTGTTGATGGATTATATTTTTTTTGATTAGTCTGACATTTTGAATTGTGTTTACTTTCTATGGATGAGATTAGAATTAGACTGTGACATGTATCTTAGACCATTGTATTACAGCTTAAGTACACTCTAACGGGTTCATTAAATTGGGTTTGCCTATTGGAGTTGTGCTGCTGGCCATTGCCACGTGGCTAGTCCCTCGGTATTTTGGGACTGGGGCATGACAGAATTGTGGGTACCTGTAATGGGGCCTATACACTCCCTCTACATTCCTTAGTTATGGTCATGCCTATTGAGACATACCGACTTGGTGGTTTAGCGGGCGATGGTGTTCTCAGATGCATACGCATAGCTGGTTATGATAGTTACCCTTGAGCACAGTGATTATTATTTACTATTACTTTGACATGTTTTATCTGTACCTTGCTATGTCACCTGAGGACCTGAATTTGAATTATGTCCCCAGGTATAGACGAGGAGAGTTACCCCGAGGTTTACGGGTTAGGAGCTGATATTGGAGCATTACTTGCACCAGAGGACGAGGTTGTGCCGAAGGACTTCTCTTGAGCACGTAGCTATTTTCTCTATTTATTATGCTTAGTGATTCTTAGACATTTGGACTTGGCATAGTGACCATTGGACAGTTGTACTTGGTTATTTTCTTCTTTCATTACTTTGATGATGGGTTGTTCCCCGTAACATTTATTTACTGCGTTGTAATGGACAATTTCATTTATGATTATTGACTATTAAGACTATTTTATCATTTTGGCTCTTGATTATTGATTCGTGGATGAGATAGATTTGTAGAATGTGACATGTTACATATGTTGTAGACCTTTATTTATATATATTACAGCTTAAGTGCATTCTAATGGGTCCATTAAATTGGATTTGCCCATTGGAGATGTGCTGCTGGCCAATGCCACGTGGTTAATCCTTTGTATTTTGGGATTGGGGCATGTGTAACCACAACTTCCCAGCATAGGAATATTTTAGTTATTTTGTATGTTGTTAAAATTATTATATTTTTTTTATATTAGTGGTTGCCTAGAATTATATTAGTGTTAGTTAGTTGCTAGCCAATTAGAATTTGTAAGTGTTTTTTAGTGCTAATTATTATTAGTCATGACTCTAGTAATTATAATTAGTTAGTTAGTGACATTGATAGAATATTCCCTTTGGTTAGTAGAGATGCTTCCCATAACAAAATAGATTACATTCATTTAGATCTAGAATTTAATTAAGTGGAGAATGGTAAACTTGTGAATAACTCAAACCTATTATGACCAACCCCTTTCCCAAGCCTTGTTAATTTTATTTCATTTCCTTCATTCTATTCTTTTCCACTACTCCACTTCATCTTATCCAAAGCCTTCCACCATTTCCTAAACCCTAATTTTCTCCTATAAGTCATTTCCATCATAGAAATTTTTTCAAACTTCTTTCATGGAGAGCTATAGCTTGGGAGCACCAAGGAGCACCAAGGAGAACCAAGGAGGAGTACTAGCAAGGAGGTTTAGAGCTACTTCTTTTTTCATTTTTTATCAAATTAGTGTTCATTGGGATCCAACTCCCAATAGGTAATTTTCTTCATTTCCTCCAATTTCATGGATGTTACCCATTGGACTCACAGAAACTCTCTTATAGGTGGAATTGACTCTCTATTGCTAGATCTAGGTGTTAGAAGCCTTTATTTTGGTAGATCTAAGTTTTAGCTAGGTGGAATGATGATTTTGTGGCCAATTTGGAAGAACTCTGAATTGTGTCCACCAAGTATTTTATATGTGTCCTTAATAGGACTTTTGATGTCTAATTGACTTGTGCTTGTGTCTATGTGTCCAAAATTGGATACTTGGTGTCTGTGTCATGGTACACCATGATACCCATGGTTAGAATTAGGGATTTTCTTGTGTTTGTGTCCATTTTCCTATTTTACTCTAGATCTATATATTTTATAGGTGTTCATATCATAGTTTAGCCATATTAGGTTATTCTAGCTATAATCTTATCATAATCTATATTTACATTTATAATTTCATTGATTTTGATGAGTATCATAGTGATTTGGGTTTGGAGTGTGGTATCTATATGTTGTTGTTGTATCATAGGTGGAAAGGGTGAGATTGGTGGCATGATGATTTTGGTAGGGATATTATGAGGAGTCGGGTATTGGTGTGGGTTAGTGTACATATCAGTGGGTTGGTTGTATGTGTTCCATCCTTTTACTGTAAAACCCCACTTCCTAAAAATCGTATAAACCATTTTTTAATTATTAATTATTAATTTAAATGTAGTAATTAGTGGCTAATTAGGAGAAATAGATTTTTAATAATTTTTATTTTAGGTATTCGGGCACTTAGAGGATTTATGGGACCATTAGAAATTTTTTGGAATTTATTTCATGTAGGAGACCCCTTGAGCAGTTGCTAGCTTAATGATGTGCATTACTATAATCTGAAAATTTTTCTATGAGTATATATATAAATATATATATATACAATATATATATATATATATATATATATATATATATATATATATATATATATATATATATATATATATATATATATATATATATATATATACAAATATATATATATATATATATATATATATGCATATGTATATATTTAATAAGAAAAGAAAAGATTAAGAAAAGAAAAGAAAAGAAAATAATAATAAACTAATAATAATAATATTACTAATAACTTAGCAAACGTTTGCTAGCAAACCTATTCCAACAACTTAAGCAAACTCTACTTCAGCAAACCAATTCCTATTACAACAACTTAGCAAACCATTCCCTTATTCCCACGCAACACAGCCCACACCCGCACCCCATGGCCGCCAAGTAAAACCCCAACCCTTCCCCTTTCCTATTTATATATATATATATATATATATATATATATATATATATATATATATATATATTCCTCTAAAACCCTAACCTAATCATCTAGACCCTCCTCTTTCCATCTAGACCTAGAGAGCGCCACCACTGCAGCCGGAGAACCCCGCCAGGCCGTCCAAACCAATCCCGACGACCGCGACCTCGCGCACTGCAGATTCCCACAGCGAGGTACCTGCGTTCCGGAGTTGTTTTCCGTCGACTCGCTCAACCAAACGCCCCCCCGTCTTCACCGGTATGCTCACCCCTTAACCCTCTTCTATATCTGTGTGCTAGTAGGCCTTGAACAACACGAAACCCAAGGCAAAAATAGCGCCAAAGTTGGCAGAAACAGATCGAATTTTGGGATCGCAGAAAACTGCGGTGACCACCCATGTCTCCGAGTTCGTATCTCCCACCACAGAGATCCGAATTGGATGATTATTTTTGGTATGCGTAGATCACTTGACCTAGTTTAATTTTTGTAAAATAACCCTAGATTATTAACTGCTGTAAACAGAATTAAATTCGTTGGAAAATCCCGCGAACCCAGTTTTTCAAATTTCCAAAAGTTGTGAAACGGAGCGCGCCCCGCCAAACGGGATCGCCCCGCCGTGTACCAAGTGTACCGTACGGTGCATGCAACATAACCGAACATATAAAAATTCACGAAAATTGATTCGGACGCGTGTGTGCACCAAAATCAGCCCGTATCCGCGGACACACCCCGTATCGTAACTTTTGTGAAAGTTGCGCGTATTTTGTGCACGCTCGTCAGATTGCGACGAAACTTGTGCTACTGGACTCGTGGTAACACGCTGGTCCTGTGACCCAATTTTTACGCAATTCTGAGATAGTTGACCAAGTCGCCAATTGGCGGGCCCCATAGTTGACTTTTTGGGCGAAATTGTGTTCGGTCTATCGGAATCAACATTTGAATATACCGTTGGGTTCGTATTGACATCTAGAGTTGTTTGACCTATAATTTGTCCTATTTAGAGACTGTTATCCTTGGCACATTTTTGGTACAAAGTGGGCCACACGTGGACCCCACTTTTACCCGAAATTACTGTTTTACCCCTGTGTCCAAATTGGACGAAAGGAAAGTACTTTTTAGCTATTTTGCTTATTCTGAAAATGTTGGTGATGTTTATTTCAGCATACGAAGACATTTGTTCTGCGGCCATAGCTTCTGATCCTGTGTGTTGGACTTCGGGATGTTACACTTTACAACTTTCTTGCCAGGCAAGATACCTTGCCAATTTGCTTACAGTATTTTGCATGCTTAGTATATTTCTGTATATATATTGCATTTCTGTATATTTCTTGCATGTGTAGTTTTTTTTCAGTCATTACTATATATTAGATATGTTGACACACATACTTGACACTTAGTATCATAGAGGACAATCAGTCGGCGTATGGGCTTTTAACCACTCTGGTAAAGCGTAGTCACTAGCACGCACTATGGTAGTCATTTTTGATGGTCGCTACCCCCGAGGTATGTCGATTGATGGAGTCCGAGGGTCGCTACCCCAGAGGTATGTCGGCTGATGATGTCCATTGACGAGTGCATGAGTTGTGAGGATTAGATCGAGTAGCCTACCCTTGCCCATACGTCAAAAAGTTATCCTTATTTGCATTCATATAGATTGTCTTGTACAACGTACCTATTTATTTTCAAACATTATGCATGTTCATTGTATTCAAATTGGCTTGCTTCTATGTATCTTGTTACGTCCCTCTGAGGACCTGGTCCCTTTCCAGGTATATCTGTTCTTGAGTATTTGCAGGAGTGCAGATTTGGATGATTACATATGTTTCAAGGATGTCTTCTCTTCGAGCCCAGTGGTTGTTAGCTGGTATTCCCATATTGTGTTTATTGTGTTGTACCTTTACATTCGAGTTGGTAGTAGATTTGTTTCCATCCAACTATCATCTTTAGATACTTCTTATTGAGATCTAGTTATATAGATGTTGGTTATTTATTTATATTAATTTTCGTGGATGAGATTTAGATTGTACCCTGTGACTTGTGATACATTTTATACCACTTGTGGATTTGATATTCATATTACAGCGTACGTGTGGATTTTGGTTTCCATATATTGGAGTTGCCATATCCATACGGCTGGCATGCTTACGTGTCCTAGTCCTATGTATTTTGGATTGGGGCGTAACATGTTTTTGTGGTGGCCTATGCAGGTCGAGAGCATATTATCTCGGTTACGTTATTGTACCGAACAAGCCTGCACCTAGGACTAGAGTATAGGATCTCATCCACATTGGTTATGACTCATCCTCTTTACAATCCATTCCATTTAAATAATTTGCATCCTGCTTGATTCATAAGCTTCCCTAATAGCTCTTTGAGTATAGCCTCCTGCTAGAATATAGGAACCCCTGTTATTAGGATGATGATTATGGTAGCACACCTATTAAGAATACAACGAGAATATAGACACACCACTAAGATTAGAATATCTAGTGAACCCTAGAATTCCTTATCTCTAGAATTGGTTTACTATTACCCCCTTATGTATTATGAGGACTTGAGAGTAGTATAGATACTACTAGGGTAGTTAGAAGTTTGATCATATTGTTTGACCCTCGTATTGAGAAACTAATAGAAATTTTAAGGTTAAATATTAGGACCAAACCTAACCTTCTTAGTTAGATAGTATTAGAGAACTGCAAACTTAGATCATTGTCTTATTATTAGTAGACAGCACCTTAGGAAGCCTAGAGGAATGTAATTAACACTTTTCCTTGATCATACCTCGAACAAAGCAACTAGCATACCACTCCTCCTTAGAAAACTACGATGCTATCTAGATCCCCTATTTTAATTTTATATATTGTTCCTCTGCGACCTTAGCGTTCGCTAATTGCGCGACGACTAAATTTTGTTCCTCTATTCTTCATCTTTCAACTCGTGCCATCTGACACTTCTGATTATAGATCAAGTGAATTTATTCTATGTTAGGATATATATAGCTTGCTAGGATTTTGGTTGTTACTCTTAAAATTTTGAAATGGTGTGCTTAGTAGTTAGAACTTGATGGTTTAAGCTATTCTTGTAGATTGAGACCTGGTGCTTATCCCTTAGTTTTAAATTGCGTAACCGGTACCCCCACCTCGATATGAGTTATATCCCCTTTCCTCCTGGAAGGCCAGTAACTGTTCCGTTCTTACTATTGACACTTGCACTAAGACTAAGACTTAGTACGACCACGACCTATGTAATGTAAGAGGATACCGTAATAAGTACCAAGACCCCCTTCTCGTAGACCTTAACAGGAGTTACTACGGTATCCTTAAGGCAATTACAGTACTAGTTATTATTATAAGTTGGGTAGTATACCTCACAATATAGTATCACATAGTCTTTTGACCTATTATTGAAGTGTACCCGAATGACATTAACTGGATGCTAACATAAGAAGATAATGATTCATTAGACTGTAGAGCTTAGAAGCCCATACCCCTATTTGGTCGACTATCGACTTAGACAAGGATTTAGTATGACAACTGTAGAGATTATGGAGTCTTATTTTTTGTGTGAACTTGAATTATTATATACCTTCTTTCATCATAATCCAGCGTATTTATGTTTGCTGTACTACCTTGACTTATGCTGCTATTATAGCCTAGTTTTTGCAAGCTTATTCTTTTATCGAGCTTGCTCATGGCATATGTATTATTGGGTGCACACAATGATATAATTGCCTAATCAGAATCGGTGTATTAAGGTCTAGCTAACCTTAGTGCGCTTGGTTCGCTCTTCGCATGACTACTTTACGTGGATTGAGATATATGGTAGTAGACGGATATACTTGCCCCTAGACATGTCTGACATATCGTATCAGTTACATAATTGTACTGATACAAGCATGTAAATAGGAAATTACCAAAAATAGGATTTCAATCCACAATTGTCCTGACAACTCTCTTTTCGAATTCTTTAATCTCTTTGAACCTCGTACTCGTATTCTATCACCTCCACCTTGAATTCTTTATTATTGCTCTCCGTCTTCCTTTATTTCGGAAAGACGAAATCTCGTGCTGGTATAAGTTGACACTGATAGTACTAGATATACCCCATAGAGCTAATCACATGACTTAGTGACTCTCTTTTATAATTGATTAAGGGCATATTATAGGTGATATGTTTGGTGTTAAAACTTTGAGGATTAAAAAATACGATTAAATAATTTGAGAAATAGTTTTCCTAAATGTATAGCCTTAGGTGATAGATAGATAAATTTTAAGTTCGGTGGATTGTGCACCCCTTACCCAAAATTAGACCTACTTGGCTTAGATAGTGAGCCTAATGCTAGATTGAATCCAGTTAAAAATAGAACACGATATTTTATTTTAATTTTGCAATATTGTATCACTTAGCGCACCTTACCATGCTCCGATAATTGGAATACTACACTAGCCACTGCCTTCCTACAAATTTTACACCCTTATCCTAGACGTGCCCATCATCAAATTCTCATCTTTGTGCAATTTTCCAATTATTGGGCGCTTTCATGCAAAAGAGCATTTAGGTGTCCACACCATTGGACATGACACATGAAGAACCCTATTTTTTTTGCTCATGTAGATTTTCTCATGATTTTTCGGGATATACAACGCGCAACATCGTCCACCCCTTTAAACCTGGCCTTGCATTTTAAACAATGCAAATCTTATACCACCCTTGACTTTCTACCGCGGCTTGGTTTTAATTTCGAGGATAAAATTTTTATAAGTTGGATAGAATGTAAAATCCCTCTTCCTAAAAATCGTATAAACCATTTTTTAATTATTAATTATTAATTTAAATATAGTAATTAGTGGCTAATTAGGAGAAATATATTTTTATTAATTTTTATTTTAGGTGTTCGGGCACTTAGAGGATTTATGGGACCATTAAAAAATTTTCAAAATTTATTTCATGTAGGAGACCCCTTGAGCAGTTGCTAGCTTAATGATGTGCATTACTATAATATAAATTTTTTTCTATGAGTATATATATATATATATATATATATATATATATATATATATGCATATGTATATGTATATGTATATGTATATATTTAATAAGAAAAGAAAAGATTAAGAAAAGAAAAGAAAAGAAAATAATAATAAACTAATAATAATAATATTACTAATAACTTAGCAAACGTTTGCTAGCAAACCTATTCCAACAACTTAAGCAAACTCTACTTCAGCAAACCAATTCCTATTCCAATAACTTAGCAAACCATTCCCTTATTCCCACGCAACACAGCCCACACCCGCACCGCATGGCCGCCAAGTAAAACCCCAACCCTTCCCCTTTCCTATTTATATATATATATATATATATATATATATATATATATATATATATATATATATATATATTCCTCTAAAACCCTAACATAATCATCCAGACCCTCCTCTTCCCATCTAGACCTAGAGAGCGCCGCCACCGCAGCCGCCAGGCCGACCAAACCAATCCCGACGATCGCGACCTCGCGCACTGCAGATTCCCACAGCGAGGTACCTGCGTTCCAGAGTTGTTTTCCATCGACTCGCTCAACCAAACGCCCCCCCATCTTCACCGGTATGCTCACCCCTTAACCCTCTTCCATATCTGTGTGCTAGTAGGCCTCGAACAACACGAAATCCTAGGCAAAAACAGCGCCAAAGTTGATAAAAACAGACCGAATTCTGGGATCGCAGAAAACTATGGTGACCACCCATGTCTCCGAGTTCGTATCTCCCACCACAGAGATCCGAATTGGATGATTATTTTTGGTATGCGTAGATCACTTGACCTAGTTTAATTTTTGTTAAATAACCCTAGATTATTAACTGCTGTAGATAGAATTAAATTCGTTGGAAAATCCCACGAATCCACTTTTTCAGATTTTTAAAAGTTGTGAAACGGAGCGCGCCCCGCCAAACGGGACCACCCCGCCATGTACCAAGTATACCGAACGGTACATGCAGCATAACCGGACATGTAAAAATTTACAAAAATTGATTCGGACGTGTGTGCGCGTCGGAATCAGCCCGTATCCGCGGACACACCCCGTGTCGCAACTTTTGTAGAAGTCGCACGCATTTTGTGCACGCTCGTCAGATTGTGACAAAACTTGTGCCACTGGACTCGTGGTAATGCGCTGGTCCTGTGACCCAATTTTCATGCAATTTTGAGATAGTTGACCAAGTCGCCAATTGGCGGGTCCCATAGTTGACTTTTTGGGCAAAATTATGTTCGGCCCATCAGAATCCACATTTGGACATACTGTTGGGTTCGTATTGACATCTAGAGTTGTTTGACCTATAATTTGTCCCATTTAGAGACTGTTACCCTTGGCACATTTTTCGGTACAAAGTGGGCCACACGTAGATCCTACTTTTATTCGAAATTACCGTTTTGTCCCTGTGTCCAAATTGGACGAAAGGGAAGTGCTTTTTAGCTATTTTGCTTATTCTGGGAACGTTGGTGATATTTATTTCAGCATCCGGAGATATTTTTTCTGTGGCCATAGCTTCTGATCCTGTGTGTTGGACTTCGGGACGTTACACTTTACAGCTTTTTTGCCAGGCAAGATACCTTGCCAATTTGCTTACAGTATTTTGCATGCTTAGTATATTTCTGTATATTTATTGCATTTCTATATATTTCTTGCATGTGTAGTTTTTTTTCATTCATTACTATATATTAGATATGTTGACACACACACTTGACACTTAGTATCATAGAGGACAATCAGTAGGCGTATGGGCTTTTAACCACTCTGGTAAACCGTAGTCACTAGCACGCACTATGGTAGTCGTGTCCGATGGTCGCTACCCCCGAGGTATGTCGATTGATGGAGTCCGAGGGTCGCTACCCAGAGGTATGTCGGCTGATGATGTCCGCTGACGAGTGCATGAGTTGTGAGGATTAGATCGAGTAGCCTACCCTTGCCCATACGTCAATAAGTTATCCTCATTTGCATTCATATATATTATCTTGTACAGCATACTTATTTATTTTCAAACATTATGCATGTTCACTGTATTCAAATTGGCTTGATTCTATGTATCTTATTACGCCCCTCTGAGGACCTGGTCCCTTTACAAGTGTATCTGTTCTTGAGTATTTGCAGGAGTGCAGATTTGGATGATTACATATGTTTCGAGGATGTCTTCTCTTCGAGCCCCGTGGTTGTTAGCTAGTATTCCCATATTGTATTTATTGTGTTGTACCTTTACATTCGAGTTGGTAGTGGATTTGTTTCCATCCAACTATCATCTTTAGATACTTCTTATTGAGATCTAGTTATATAGATGTTGGTTATTTATTTATATTGATTTTCGTGGATGAGATTTAGATTGTACCATGTGACTTGTGATACATTTTATACCACTTGTGGATTTGATATTCATATTACAGCGTACGTGTGGATTTTGGTTTCCATATATTGAAGTTGCCATATACATACGGCTGGCATGCTTACGTGTCCTAGTCCTATGTATTTTGGGACTGGGGCGTGACATTTACCAAGGTGGAGTATTTGTACACAGAGAACCAACTCATGTGTGTATATCAGTGGAGATCTGTGTGTATGAGAGGATTCTAGTATCTGTGCAAGTATTTCATAGGATATAAGTGAGTATCAGTAATATGGTGCCAGTAGTATAGGAGTTTCAGGTGCAATAGTGTATTTGTGCAGTGTTTTGGAAAACTGTAATTTGAAGGGAACTTTGGGTATTAGAAGTAGCAACAAGGTCGGGTAAGAATGCTGGCAGCAATAGGAAGCAGTGGTAACAGCAGTGAGGTTTGGGGGTTTATTTTAGCAGTTGTGCAGCAGATGTGATGTGCACTGAATGCACAGATTTAGAGGAAATTCAGGGTGCACTGGGAATAGTCAAGTTCCTGGGTATGTGCAAGAGTGCACGAGGAGAGTGAGGGTCATTACAGGAATATATCACAGTAGAAGTGTGCTCAACAAGAGTGAGGTTGTATTCATTAGGTAGAGGCAAGGGAAATGGGTGCAAGGACAGATACAGAAGAAGGTAGATAGGTGGTTTGATGTGCATGATTATGAGCAGTTAAGAGTGAGGGTGAGGTATCAGGCCAAGGTGTATAGAGAGGTGTTCAGATTATATATGTTAGCTTGGGAAGCCTGTGTGGTACTTCTAACCTGGGTGAAAGCAGTAAAGAAAGGGAGAAGGTCTGTTACAGACCTGGGAGGATAGCGTTGTGTATGTGAGTGCATCTTGAGTGTACATTAGAGAGTGTTATGTTGTGTTTGTGCATGGGTGTGGGGGTCTTATGTGTCATGTGGAGTGTGTTTGAGGAGCAAGAGCCCTCAAGCTCTTGCTGTGTTCAACAGGAAATATGGGTAGAGACTGGGTTGCAGTCAGGAAGGTAGGGAAGAATATGGTGATATTGGACTACTTAGTAGTAGAGCTCAAGCAAAGCAAGTGCTATAGTTAGAGGGGAGTGTCCTGGTCAGTATAATGACTACAGTAATTGCAGTCTTGGTGTCGAGGCACGGTGCACTGTGTGATTAGGTTAAGTGTAAGTAACAGTGAGTTAGAGGAGTGTGGGTGTATATGCTAGACTCATGTGATAGTGTTTGGGTATGTCCAGGTTTGGCTTGGATGTGGTTTGTGTAGTACACATTTGTGCACTATAGTGGGAAGTAAATACAGGAGATCAGTTCAGGTTAAGTGTAGGTTGGCAACTTTCAGTGAACTGCATATAAGGGATGCAATATTAGTTCAGTTAGTTGGTGTGGGGGAGGTAAGTTTGTATCTTGTGTCTAGTGGTCAAGTATTTGGAATATATCCTGGTTATGGTTAGGTATCCAAGTAAAGATATATATATATATATATATATATATATATATATATATATATATATATATTACCTCGAGTGTATGGTGTCCAAGCAAGTGTTATGTAGTAGACAGTATCTGTGCAAGTAAAGAGGGCATGTGTATCAGTGTTAGGAGTGAGTGTATGTGAGTTACAGTTAGATATTAATGTTGTGTATAGATACATATAGATATAATTATATAGATATATATGTATACGTACCAACATGAGTATATGGTTAAAGGGTAAGTATTGGGTATGTGTGGGTTTTGAATGAAAGTTAAATATATTATCAAGGTAGGTATCTAGTGTAGGTAGTGGTGTGCTGCTTAGTGTCAAGTTTAGGTGTTAGAGTATTGGGTATTGTATATATTGGTGTATAGGAGTCTATATAGTATATTGAGATACTTAGTATATGATACTAACTAATATGGCCTAGAAAACCTAGAACTAGTATGGTATTAGCTAGTATAGCTATATAAACAAACCAGATAGATAACTAGAAACCCAAATTTAGATAATTAACTAGTTGTGAACAACGACCTAGTCTTGACCTAGAAACTTAGAACAAGCCTAGTTATGCATATTTACGTTTTCAAAACTCCTTATTGACATGATAATTCATATATAGGTTACCTGGACTCCAGTACAGACATTGTTTGATATTCACTGCTTAGGACCACAAGCGAGTACATTCTCTGATAGTTTTTATTATTTGATAATTACTATGATTCAAGTATTTAGAAATGTTATACCTGATTCCTGACACGATGGTACACAGATTGGTACATATATTGGATTTTCAGTCATGAGAAGTCACTTTAACTCATCGCATTGATATTGGACATTATTTATCATATTGACATTGGACACAGAATATTGGATAGTGACGTGTCATGGTTTGATCCATCGTACCAGTCAGGGTGGGGAAGTGCTAGCTAGATATGTGACCAAGAACTATTGGCAAGTATTGCAAATCATCGGCTACTAGCTAATCATACACTTCACGTATGATTGAGTTAGTTATCATGCCCCGATCTCCCGCAGGCTAATCGGTCGTCCCCGCTAGGCGAGAATCACCGCGCCAGCGCTCCCACGAGACAATCGCTTTGACCCATCTGGGCATGATGTCGTACGAGCGTGAGCTGCGCCCGTACAAGGCCATGGTTCATTGGCTGACGGTAAGAGGTCTAAGCCACAGAGTCGCACAGATTGTCCGAGTACAGTGGAATTATAAATGCATAGGCGATTTGGTAACAAGTTCAATGAGTCGTCAATAACGGAAGCATTGAATAACACAAGTTCAAGTAAAACAAACTCTTTATTGATATTGAATAAATGTTATAGGCGGCGCATAGCTGAGATTACAAGTCGCTCAAGCCTCTCTCTCTGAAATAGTAAAAGGGTGCCAAGTGGCTACATCTGTGGAATGATGTACAGGCAATGTTCCAACATTATATCTTGTATATGTGCTTCAGTTCCGGATCGCAATGCTCCAAGGCTCCAGAGTAAACTCCACGCCTTAGCACCCACGAAGGAGGCATCCACACCGAACGAGGTTCTCCCGTACCCTGCAAGCAATCTGGTGGGTTATCAGTACATGAATGCACTAGTGGGGAGGCTACTCGCCCGCTCGACAAATCCAAACACGTAATATAGGTTCTGTGCACCAACTATTATGTTGTCTTTCTAGTTGCCTAGGATCAGTTTCATGGCATAGATGAATAACGTATCTCGTGTGGCAGTGTGTCGTACGACATAAGAGAAAATACGATAAAACTTACCAACTTACCATTTATCCTTCCCTGTCCAAGGCAAACCAAGTAAATTCAAGCACAAGCATTCATATAATAAAATCCAGGGGCAAGGTATATGCAAACACTATGTTTCAGTACGAGATTACATATCAGGTGCACGAGCATACAGGTTATCCAAAAGTGTTGTAGAGGATAATTTTAGTGATCCAATTTATTGACTTCGATGCAATGACTCGCACACGGATTGCCGCTAAGCGAGGATGACTTATTTATATGAACAGGAGGGTCACTGGCATAGCCAAATGGACGTTTATTTCACTAGCGGATTATTTGAAAGGCTTTGAACAGGGCCTTGCAAGCCATCATGTCGAACATATAGAGACGCCTCTCAATGAGTATGGGGCATCTGAATGGTGCGACGATAAAATAACATGGGCATTGTGCACCATCCCCATAAACAAGGAGAAAACAACATGGAGTCTGTCTAGACCGGATCGGTCCCAGTGCCCCGAGACCGTCCGCGAAATGGGATGTTGTAATCCCCCTTGTGCACAAGTTGTCCGTGACCATGGGAGTCTTGGATTTCAGGTTCAAAGGATAACTCAATTTTATTCAAGACAAGTATGCTCCACGAGCTGGGATTTCATTGCTTTACATGACATAATTCTTGTTCAGTGTTCACTTGACTGGATGCAATCTAAGGCAATACGAGTATGAGACAATCACATAGCATGATCTGTCTTGGATAGTCTCCCTGAGCCGTTAGATTGATTACAAGACGAGTATTAATTTCTCTGAGGCATTGTTATCTTGCTTGACTGTCCATTGATGCAATTTCCTAGTTCGGGAAATGCCTTGATGACCTATCGGTCCCGTATACTTTCAATGTTCTATACTTGGCTCCAAATGACTATTAGATAGTCTTTCGGTGGTTTGGATGAAAACAAGGCAAGATAGCATTCACTTGATATTGGCATAAAATTATATGACAAGCATTGAATCGAGGCAATATATAAGCAGTCAAGCATGCATTCATAAGGAACTTAAGCATTCACGTTCGCTCGGGCCCGAAGGTAAGCCGAGGCGTGAAACCATAAGGAGACTTATCGAGCGACATGATCTAGGGTCGTGCAGTATGACATATGAACTGTGCACTAAGGAGAGCATATACATATCGTTCTACTCGAGGCATAGCGGGTCTATTTGCACAAGGCAAAGGTAGCATATGAGGGTCTGATCATAAGCAAAGTTTTATTTCCATGTTCTAGCACAAGCAATACAAGTTGGGATTATTCCCTTAGCTAGGTGCGTTGTGTTCTTATTAGAATGCAGGAGATGATTCACCTAGAGGCTGGCATGAAACATCCATATTTTAAGTGTGTTGGCTAAGCAAAGACAAGTTCATTGTAGCCACCCACCTTAGCGATGATTTACCTCGGTCGAGCGATACTCCGAGCGAGCCTCTGAAAGCCTAAGCCGGAACTCCTTTAGGGACAAGTCTGGATATCCTTTGCCTCACACGAGTATTCTCGCTAAAGCAAGGCGGGTTGGGACGTTACACTTTTGCCGTTTGAATCGGTAGTCCGCTTGAGCGGTGTCACGCCCCAATCCCAAAATACCGAGGGACTAGACACGTGGCAATGGCCAGCAGCACACACTGATGGACAAACCCAATTTAATGGATCCACCAGGGCGTACTTAAGCTGTAGTACAACAATAAGGGTCTAGATATACTAATCTCATCCACAGAACTGAATACAACAATATCAGAATCATATAGCAAGATCAATCTCAATAAAATATAAACTCGGAAAATAACCCGATAATGAGTCTGATACATTTGTCAAGATACAAGAATAAAGATAACCACAGCAAATAATGAGTATGGAACAGTATATACTCAGAAGATACCCTCAGGGATCACTCGTCTACTGGACCTGGTACTGCTCCAGTGTCTGCACCTGCTCCTACTCCTGCTCCTGCTCCTGTCCCGTATACCTAGGGGTAGGTCTCGTCTGCTAATCCTGGGGACATAATCCAGATCCAGGTCCTCAGGGGACATAGCAAGGTACAATATAACTCAAGCCATAAATAATGCAGTGTAGAAATAAATGTAACAATAAGGTAAACTATATAACCAGCTAAGTGATATGCAAGATGAGAGCAGCACTAGAACTCAGGCTGAGACCACTACAAGCTCTGTGTCGGGGATCCGGTAGCAGTATTATCACTAGTAGAGTGCCTAGCTCTAATGTAGAGTCTAAGGCCTCACAATAATATCTCACTAGTAGAGTGCCTAGCTCTGATATAGAGTCTAAGGCCTCACCATAATATATATATATATATAAATCAGCCTGTAGCCTATGTGTCTCTCCCCACCCAATGTAATCACACGTCTCATGTCCACAACGTCTCATGTATATGTCACGCAAGATCATAGCTAATGCAACAAGTCATATAATATCTATGAATATAATGTCTATGTCATAAAACCTGTATCCTATACAGAATCACCATAAATATCTCAGAAAGATTCTGTCTCATGAATATTGTCAAGTGTCCTGGGTTATGATGTACTTGATAAGACAAGTACGAGAATGTAAAGGGTCACGATATTCATCTCTAGGTGACGTTACACAACTCCGCGTACGGTGTTGGCACCCGACTATTAATCGGACGCTAAGCAAGTCACGCGGTCCTAGGTTAAGCATGTACAACATATAAATAAGACAAGAAAATATGTAACAAGAACTGTAAGATTTGGCAAGGTACACTTGCCTGGTGTTTGAATACCAATAGTTGTCCCTGTATCAGTGGATTCTACAGGTACTCCTCCAAAAGCTGAAATAAACATTACCAACAGTCTCAAAAAATATCAAATAGCTAGAAACGCCTATCCTTGAGTCTAATTTGGACACAAGGGCAAAAATGATAGTTTCTAGTTAAAGCGGGGTCCACATGTGGGCCGCTCCGCACCGAAAAATGTGTCAGATTCAAAAGTCTCCAAATTCGTCAAACTTAGTGTTAACAAGTCCAGAACGATGATACGAACCCAACGAAACTTCCATAATTAGATTCCGATGAGCCGGTCACAAAATTGCCCGTCAAGTGGAGTCGTGAGGCCCACGATACGCGATTTTGTCAACGTTCTCAAAATCGAACCAAACTTGGGTCACAGGACCAGCGTATTGCTACGAGTCCGATTGCGTAAGTTTCATCTCGATCCGACATGTGTACACAAAGTTACAGTGAGTTCCAGAACAGGCGGATACGGAGCGTTGTCGGCGGATACGCGTTGATTTCGGTGTGCATGCACATCCAAATCAACTTCTGTGAAATCCCGCACGTCCGTATCAACGGCGAGCACGTTTCGGTGAAGACCGCACGCGACCAAGTCGTCCCGTTTGGCGGGGCGCACTCAGTTCCGGGAGAAAATGGGGTATTATTTTTCCTATTTTTAGATCGTGGTTCGCGATCGCCACAGGACGCGATGCGCCGAGCGGGTTGCACGGGCATCGAGAGGGTTACACAGGCTATGCATCACAACTGAGGGAACGAAAAACGAAGCAACGAGAAGAGAGAACGAGTTACCTGAATAGGGCTCCGTGGAACGGGGTTTCTTCGTGTCCGTGGGGAGATTCGACACTGCGACACGGTGTTCGGGTTACTGTGTTGTGCCGTGTCCGAGTACTATATCCTGGTTAGGGTTTAGGGTTCTACTGTGGGAGACTCGCCGGAGGAAGGCGGCTCGGGGCGAAGGTGTTCAGCTGGAGGAGGGCTGGGGGTCGCGGAGCTGGGCGGATGACGGCGGGGGTTAGGGTTCTGGCGGAGGACGGCGAGGGGAGAGGGGGGTTCTGGTAGTCGAGGCTGCGGGAGGGGTCGAGAGTTCGTCGGGGTCGACGACGGAGCGGGACGCGGGTTCTGGAGGGTGGTGGTGGTGGCCGGGGACGAAGCCGAGGGGGTCTGCTCGGGGACGATGGCGGAGGAAGAATAGGCGGTGGTAGTGACGCTGGGGGTTCGACGAGCGGCAGCGGGTCGTCGGTAGGAAGAGGTTGATGGTGGTGGTACTGGGCTAGGCAGCGCACGGCGAGGCGGTTCTGCGGGGTGAGGGGAAGAGGGTCAGGCGGAGGAGGAAGTCGAGGGTGGACGGGGAAAGGTGGGACATCGGGCTAGGGCGGCGACCGGAGCGGCTATGGGCGGCGGAGAGAGGAGAGAGGTAGGGTTCCGGCGTCGGGGGTTATTATAGGGGTCGTCGGAACAGTATATGGGTCGGATTAGGTTTCAAATTAGGTTTAGGGTTCAGATTGGGTAACGGGTCCGGGTCGGGTTCATTTCGGATCCGACCTGACCCGTTAAGAGTGGGTTTGGTCCGGTTCGGTTCACCGCGGTTTGGGTCGGTTTGGTTTGGTTTATTTAAAATAAACCGGGTTCAATTGCAGGGTTTATTTAGGGTTAATTACGACTTGGTTTTTAGGGCTTTAAAAATGTTTCCGGGGTCCAATAAATTCCTAAAAAATTATCCTATGTCTAGTTTTCCATTTTACACCATAAAATATTATTTTTATAATATTTTAATATTAATTAATATCCTTTAAAAATTATTTAATCACAAAATACCTTAGTTTTAATTTCAGAAAATTACAGAAAATTGTGTAAAATTGTTTTAAAATTTTAAAAAAAAATCAGGGTGATTACAATCAGAACAGGTCGTCACATCATACACCACTCAAAAAAAGTCTAGTCCTCGAGACTTACTGAGCGCAGGCCATTCTATCGCATTATGGGATTTATCCCAAGCGTAGCAATCGGTACCACTAAATTCAATTGAACATAATCTCCTACTCGATCCTTACACCGTATCGCGTATATGCTGAGTCAGTCTCATTTGCGCCTTAGTATGGGACATGTTTCTTAACGCAGGGTACGTTTCAACCCATCGTGGAGGATGATCTAAGGATGAGGCAAACTTATACAAGTTGTTATACTTGTTCAGGTGGATATTCACTTGCACTAACATTGAGATCAGCATATCGCGATTCTGGATCGTGCACATATTCAAAGCGTCCTTCAAACATATGCATGTCAACCAACTTAGCGATATCGAAGTCTTAGCACTCGAATTTCACATCACTTTAAGTCTTGGATCGTGCACATGTTCAAGGCGTCCCTCAAACATATGCATTCAACCAAACTTAGAGATAGTAAAATCGGACAAGCTACTTTACAAAAAATTTCAAGGGTTCTCGTTTAACTTCCAACAGGGTCAATCAAATTCCATGTCATTTCCATTCCAACCCAATTCAAGCATTTTTGCACTACCGTTAAGCATGATCTATCCGAATTAACCAACTAGCATTGTAAACCCCCTGATTTTTCAGGAATTTTTAAAATTAATTTTTTACAATTTTCTGGAATTTTCTGTAAATAAAACTAAGGTATTTTGAAATTAAAATAATTTTCAAATAATGTTAATTAATATTAAAATATTATGAAAATAATATTTTTAGGTGTAAAATAAAAAATTAGACATAGGATAATTTTTTGGAATTTATTGGGCCCCGGAAATATTTTTTAAAGACCTAAAAACTATTTTTTTATTAAACCCTAGAAATAACCCGGTTTATTTCCTCTGAACTAACTCGAACCGGACCGGACCCGGTCTAGCTGAACCGGGCCCAACCCTAGCGGGTCGGATCCGGGCCTGTTAGCCTACCCGACCCATTTTGACCCGACCCGACCCGCTAGGAAACCCTAACCCCCAACCCTTCGTTTCTCCGCCGGCTGCCCCGCTCCCGGCACTGCTCCGGCTTCCCGTAACCGCCGCCTGCCCCGCTCCTCGCGCCACTCGGCCTCCCCGCAACCGTCCCGGTGCCGCTCTGCCTCCCAGCAACCGTCCCCGTCTCTTCTCCTCCTCTTCAGGTAACCGCTGCCGACGCCCCCCCTCTCCGCCAGATCTGACGGCCCTTCTCCTCCCTCCCTGCTCTCTATAAAAACCCACCTCCGTCGTCCCCGGCAGCCCCGCCATCCTCCTCAGCCTCGATCCCCTGCCTCCGCCTCACTCCGTCGTCTTCCCCATCTCCTCGTCGACCCGAACGTCTCCCCGCCCGAGCCTCCGCCACCCTCTCTCCTCCGGCAGGAGCTCTAGCGCCGCCTCTCCCTGCCGCCACCGCTTCGACCTCAACAGCCTTCGCAGCAGCAGAACCTCGTCGAGTTCCTCCGGCAGCCCCGATCGACGCTTCGATGACTCAGCCGAGCCTCCACCAGCGCAACTCCGGCAGCCCGAGCCACCACCAGAGCCGACGACCCCAGCCGACCTCGACCCAGCCGCTTCCTCCAACTCCGACGAAGCCTTCGGCGAGCCACGACGAAACCCTAGCTGTGCCGCGTTGTGTCGTGTCGCCTCGCGGACACGAGGAATCCTAGTTCTGCGTAGCCCTATTCAGGTAGCCTTTTCTCTCTCCTCGCTGCCGTATTTTCTATTCCGTCTGTTGTGACACGAACCCTGTGTGACCCTCTCGATACCCGTGCAACCCGCTCGGTGTGTCGCGTCCTGTGGTGATCGCGAACTGCGATCCAAAAACAGAAAAATTAATACCTTGTTTATCCCAGGAACTGAGTGTGCCCCGCCAAACGGGACAACTTGGTCGTATGCGGACTTCACCGAAAGGTGCGCGCCGTTGATACGGACGTATAGGATTTCGCGGAAGTTGATTTGGATGTACGTGCACACCGAAATTAACGCGTATCCGTCGACAACACCCCATATCGGCCCAGTTCTGGAACTTATTGTAAATTCGTGTACAGACATCGGATCTAGAGAAACTTGCGCCATCAGACTCGTAGCAATACGCTGGTCCTGTGACCCAAGTTTGGTTCGATTCTGAGAACGTTGACAAAATCGCGTATCGTGGACCCGTGGCTCCACTTGACGGGCGATTTTGTGATCGGCTCATTGGAACCCAATTCTCGAAATTCCGTTGGGTTCGTATCATCGTTCTGGACTTGTTGACACTAAATTTGACAATTTTGGAAGACTTTGTCTCTGACACATTTTTCGGTGCGAAGCGGCCCACATGTGGACCCCGTTTTGTCCTAAAAATGTTATTTTTGCTCCTGTGTCCAAATTGGACTCAAGGACAAGAATTTCTAACTATTTGATATTTTCTAAACCTGATGGTGATGTTTATTACAGCTTTTGGAGGAGTACCTGCAGAATCCGTTGATATAGGAACAGTTGTTGGTATTCAAACCCCAGGCAAGTGTACCTTGCCAAAACTTGTAGTACCTACTTCTTATTGTTGTCTTGATTTATTCATATATTGTACATGCTTAACCTAGGACCGTGTGATTTTACGTAGCGTCCGATTAATATTCGGGTGCCAACACCGTACGCGGAGTTGTGTAACGTCACCTAGAGATGGATATCGAGACCCTTTACATTCTTGTGCTTGCATTATCAAGTACGTCATAACCCAGGACACCTGACACTATTCATGAGACAGAATCTTCCTGAGATATTCATGGTGATTCTGTATAGGTTACAGGTTTTATGACATATTCTTTTGCTTATATATTATATGACTTGCTGCATTAGATATGATCTCGCATGACATGGACATGAGATGTGTGATTACATTGGGTGGGGAGAGACACACAGACTTCAGGCTGACTATATATACAAACCCTTATTAATGCGGTGCTCAAGACTCTAAAACTGATCTTGACCCATTACGTGATATTACCGCTACCGGCTTCCCGATACTGAGCTTGTAGTGGTCTCAGCCTGAGTTTTAGTGATGCTCTCATCTTGCATATCATTTAGCTGGTTATATAGTTTACCCTATTCATTTATTGCTGTACTGCATTTATTTTGGCATGAGTTATTTTGTACCTTTCTATGTCCCCTGAGGACTTGGATCCGGATTATGTCCCCAGGATTAGCAGACGAGATCTATCCTGAGGTATACGGGACCAGAGCGTTAGCAGGAGCAGAAGCAGGAACAGGTGCATACATTGGAGCAGTATCAAGAACCGAGGATGAGGTGATTGTCGAAGATTTCTCCTGAGTATATGTTTCTTCTATACTCAGTCTTTGATGCTATTTACATTCTTGTTTAATGAACAATTGTATCAGAGTTGTTATCGGGTTGTTCCCCGATTTATTTACTTATGACTTGATGATGTTTATATTTTCTTTTGTTGACATTGATATATTCATTCTGTGGATGAGATTAGTAGACCCTTATTGTTGTATTATAGCTTAAGTACATCCTGATGGGTCCATTAAATTGGGTTTGCCCATCGGTGTGTGCTGCTGGCCATTACCACGTGTCTAGTCCCTCGATATTTTGGGACTGGGGCGTGCCATGGTTTTTGTGGTGGCCTATGCAGGCCAACGACTAAATTTTTCGGTTTCAACTTAGGGACCGAGCAAGCCTGTAATAAAAATAGGATAAGTTTTAGGATCTCATCCACTTGCTTGAATCGTTCTTGATATCTATATCGGATTAATTTCTTGACTTGCATTCTGCCTTGATTCCTGTGCGCCTCTTATTATTTATTTTGGATGCAGAGTAATGGATCCACGAGCAAACGATGAGACTCCTGCAGGATCACCGCAAGGTGCTGTAGTCACCCATGGAGAAGATGGAGTGACGCCATTGAGTGGAGATCCCTCCACTTACCGAAGCAGTCAAGCCAATCAGCATACCACAAGGTCCCGGCATGACGACATCGCACCACCACCGCAGTTCACTACACCAATGCCCGTATTCCCACAAGGGCAAGCTATGGACGGGCAACAGATGTTTCAAATATTCTACGCGATGATGCAAGCCTATCAGAAGGTTCATGAAGAAGCCCAGCCAAGCCAAACGGAGGAGATCATTTACAGACTTAACTCTGAGCTACGAAAGTTAATCAGCTCCGTTGTAACGGACGTTCTTGCTGCAGCACGACCCATGGAGTGCATCACAAGAATAGAGTCCAGCCAGAAGCGGCCGCATGCATTAGCACTAGACCAAGCACAACAGGAAGGAGCTGCAAAGCGACCACAGATGAATCCACCACAGAGAGCATCTACCCCAATAGCACTAGTCCTTCCTACTTGTCACTACTGTGGCAAGGTAGGCCATCTCGCTAAAGAATGCCGACTCAGAATGGGATTATGTCAAGCTTGCGGATCCAAACAATATTTTGTAAGGGATTGCCCTGAACGTCGAGGGAAAGCATTAATGATTCATCAACCAGCCACATCAGCACCAGCCAGAGCACCACAGAAAGAAGCTGCAAAGAGAAATCACATACACCAGTCACCAGGAGCATCTCCACAGGCACTACCTGTCTGTCAATATTGTCGCAAACGAGGCCATATTGAGAACGAGTGCAGACGCAAAAGGAGATTATGTTTAGCTTGCGGATCCAGTCAGCATTTAGTGAGAGAATGCCTTGAGCGTCGAGAAGGAGCACCAATGGTAAACCAACAAGCTTTACCAGTACCGAGGCCAGCCTATCCAGCATTGGGAGTACCGCAAACGGGAGTTGAAGGAGTCATACCACCACCTCCAGGAGGGTATCAGCCGAGGCCACCTTTGATACCCCAGGCACTACTCTTCCAGCAGGCTCAGCAGCAGCAGAGGAATCGACCGCAAGGATACGGACAAGCTTTCACGATGACCTTGGAGGACGCGCAGACTCGTGGAGTAGCTAATGCGCGTAAGTTTTTATAGTTATTTCTAGTATTGCTTTAGCTCGTGCCTATTGGTTCATGACCTTAACCTTAATCTGGTAGTTTTGAACTTGCTAATAATAGATAACCTAGTATGTTTTTATAAGTGATAACCTAGTTTTTCTAAGCTATAGTTTTCTTGCTTCAACTAGATTTTCTTCTCTCTGGAAATTGCATAACTTCCATTTCTTAGGGAAGTGATTCCCTATATGTTTTTCTTAAACCCTCATCCTTGATCGTGATGTGCTTCGAATAATGTTTGCAACCGTGTTATCTCTGTTGACCAGTTATTCTTTGATTGCGAGGACGCAATCCTCTTAAAGGGGGTAGATTGTAAACCCTCTGATTTTTTAGGAATTTTAAAAATCAATTTTTCATAATTTTTTGGATTTTTTTAAAATAAAACTAAGGTATTTTAAAATTAAAACAATTTTTAAATGATGTTAATCAATATTAAAATGTTATGAAAATAATATTTTTAGGTGTGAAATAAAAAATTAGACATAGGGTAATTTTTCTGGAATTTATTGGGCCCCAGAAATATTTATTAAAGACCTAAAAACTAATTTTTTATTAAACCCTAGAAATAACCCGGTTTATTTTCTCTGAACCAACCCGAACCGGACCGGACCCGGTCTAGCTGAACCGGGCCCAACCCTAGCGGGTCGTATCCGGGCCTGTTAGCCGACCTGACCCATTTCGACCCGACCCGACCCGTTAGGAAACCCTAACCCCTAACCCTTCGTTTCTCCGCTGGCTGCCCCGCTCCGGCTTCCCGTAACCGCTGCCTGCCCCGCTCCTCGCGCTGCTCGGCCTCCCCGCAACCGTCCCGGGGCCTCTCCGCCTCCCAGCAACCGTCCCCGGCTCTTCTCCTCCTCTTTCGGTAACTGCTGCCGACGCCTCCCCTCTCCGCCAGAACTGACGGCCCTTCTCCTCCCTCCCTCCCTGCTCTTTATATAAACCCGGCTCCGTCGTCCCCGGCAGCCCCGCCATCCTCCTCAGCCTCGATCCCCTGCCTCCGCCTTACTCCGCCGTCTTCCCCATCTCCTCGTCGACCCGAATGTCTTCCTTCCCGAACCTCCGCCACCCTCTCTCCTCCGGCAGCAGCTCCAGCGCCGCCTCTCTCCGCCGCCACCGCTTCGACCTCGCCGGCCGCCGCAGCAGCAGCAGCAGAACCTCGCCGAGTTCCTCCGGCAGCCCCGATCGACGCCTCGACGACTCAGCCGAGCCTCCACCATCGCAGCTTCGACAGCCCGAGCCACCACCAGAGTCGATGACCCCGGCCGACCTCGACCCAGCCGCTTCCTCCAGCACCGGTGAAGCCTCTGGCGAGCCACGACGAAACCCTAGCTGTGCCGTGTTGTGTCGTGTCGCCTCGCGGATACAAGGAATCCTAGTTCTGCGTAGCCCTATTCAAGTAGCCTTTACTCTCTCCTCGCTGCCCTATTTTCTGTTCCGTCTGTTGTGACGCGAACCCTGCGTGACCCTCTCGATACCCGTATAACTTGCTCGGTATGTCGCGTCCTGTGGTGATCGCGAACTGCAATCCAAAAACAGGAAAATTAATACCTTATTTATCCCCGGAACTGAGTGTGCCCCGCCAAATGGGACGACTTGGTCATGTGCGGACTTTACCGAAAGGTGCGCACCGTTGATACAGACGTGTGGGATTTCACAGAAGTTGATTTGGATGTGCGTGCACACCGGAATCAACGCGAATCCGTCGACAACACCCCGTATCGATCCTGTTCTAGAACTCGTTGTAACTTCGTTTACACACGTCGGATCGAGACAAAACTTACGCCATCGGACTCGTAGCAATACGCTGGTCCTGTGACCCAAGTTTGGTTCGATTCTGAGAACGTTGACAAAATCGCGTATTGTGGGCCCCATGGCTCCACTTGACGGGCGATTTTGTGATCGGCTCATCGGAACCCAATTCTGGAAATTTTGTTGGGTTCGTATCATCGTTCTGGACTTGTTGACACTATGTTTGATAATTTTGGAAGACTTTGTCTCTGACACATTTTTCAGTGCGAAGCGGCCCACATGTGGATCCCGCTTTGTCATGAAAATGTCATTTTTGCCCGTGTCCAAATTGGACTCAAGGACAGGCATTTCTAGCTATTTGATATTTTCTGAACCTGATGGTGATATTTATTACAGCTTTTGGAGGAGTACCTGCAGAATCCGTTGTTACAGGAACAGCTGTTGGTATTCAAACCCCAAGCAAGTGTACATTGCCAAAACTTGCAGTACCTGCTTCTTATTGTTGTCTTGATTTATTCATATATTGTACATGCTTAACCTAGGACCGTGTGACTTTACTTAGTACCAGAAATTGAGGACGAGATGATTACCGAGGATTTCTCCTGAGTATATGTTTCTTCTATACTCAGTCTTTGATGCTATTTACATTCTTGTTTAATGAACAATTGTATCAAACTTGTTATCGGGTTGTTCCCCGATTTATTTACTTATGACTTGATGATGTTTATATTTCCTTTTGTTGACATTGATGTATTCATTTTGTGGATAAGATTAGTAGACCCTTATTGTTGTATTACAGCTTAAGTACATCCTGATGGGTCCATTAAATTAGGTTTGCCCATCGGTGTGTGCTGCTGGCCTTTGCCACGTGTCTAGTCCCTCGATATTTTGGGACTGGGCATGACAAGCGTCCATCCGTTCGGGTCAAACACAACACAAGTTAATGTTTCCAAGTCTAACCCTAAGTCTTGCTGCCCCAGTTTTATAGCTTGTTCAAAAAATATGGTAAAATCGGTAACATAGGTTCGTTCACTCGGCACAGGGTCGTCTGCCTAATTGCTAGGTCAGCTCACAAGGTCATAGGTAAAAGTTCAAGCACACGATACGTCGTACAAATTTGTCGCACGATGCTCGTCCCAATTCCTAGGGTCAAACCATTGTTCATTTGTATGGGGTATTCTACCCAAGCTCGTTTTACTCAGATTTTTAAACTTCGAGCACATATTATCCTACTCTCAATAACACATTCGTTTGTACGGAGGTTCGAGTTCGTTCAGTAAAATCCACAATATTCAAGATACAGGACAAGCCTAGTGATTTGCATAGTCTATCTCCTCAAACATGTTTTGATAGAATCCCTATCCATTCCAAGTCTAAATCGCCAAGCTGAGATTCAGTTCTTAACCTTTAGTTTAACTCCACTTCGTTCAACCTGATTCACGTATTCGTTCACAAAACCATCAAGCGTGATTTACTTCAGGTTCTAGGCTAACTTATCTATCAAAATATTTTCGATCACTTGCATTTCAAATTTGTCTTATCGTGTCGAACCAAAAGTCAAGACGATCCATAAATTGTCATGCTCTGGTCTTCCGCAAGTTCGATTACCTTCGTTGGACGTGAGATCACCACCCTAACGCTCCCGCTAGATAATTGTCATAATCCGGGCGTGACGCATGTACGGGCATAGAGTTACACTCGCATAAGACAAGAATATTTGAATGTTATGGTTATATTCGGCACGATCGAGACACCTTATATTTCATCTTTACTCCATTCAGGTTATGTTTGTTCATGTAGTGATTATGATTCATCTAGTAAAATCATCCAACTTTAATATTACCATTCGGTAATTCCATAGTCTACTTCTAGCAATCCTCAAGCAACTATGTTTCAAATATTCAAGCTTGTCTATTCTATCTTTTTGATACGTTCCATTCATCGAGTTCGTTTGGAATAATCACTGAACATGTTCCCGTGAGTTCAATCATCCCCACCGTACGTGAAATCACCACGTCGGCGCTCCCGTAGGATAACCGTTCTCGTTGGGACTGGTTTTGAGAGTTTTTGTTTCGAACTTGATTTGAAGATCGTTCTTTCGAACTCCAAGCAAAATACATTGTTGTTTTATCTCTTTCATCGAAACACATTATTTATTTTGGGCTAATCTCTATTCGAGCGATATTGTATTCAAGTTTAATTCGTTCGTTTCAATCCGAATCGCTCGCACAATCCTCAAGTTTCTAACAAGTTTTCTTAACCAAGATATTGATTTCCAATTCCACAATCCCAATTCGATATAAGCCTTATCATTTATTCAAGACATTCTTAAATCATTCAATCTGATTATTGTACGAGACTTATGAATCCGTTTGGACTGTCTAAATGATCCATACACCACTCAGAATTGAGTCATCCAATCAAATCTATTTCAATCGATTTGTATCTTCCAACATGGAATATCGTTCGAGCTATTTTCTAAAATCCAAGCACGATTGTCTATATTCACTTAAGCGATAATTCGAGAATATTTCTATCGGTTGGCATTCTAAGTCTGACTTGTCTTATTCCTGAATGATATCTCATTCTCGTTGCATCTAGCTTGCACCAAAGGTCTTGGCGCGCGATACTCAACACAACTTAGTCGAAATGCTATGTGTAAAGCTAACCGTTTAGATAATATTCGATTTCATACTAACCAGTTGGGCAAACATGTATAGGCAATTCGGGTTTGCACATAAGTCGTAATTCTAGCATGAGTCTAATTCCGAAGGGTCTAGCACAGGTTGGCACAAAGGCCAATCGTATTACAATTTTATATAAGTAATCATATCATTCACATGCACCTTTTAAAAGTATTTAGACTCATTGTTAGAATATTCCATTTGGGACATTGAGAGAGTGTGTGCACATAACCCACAAACGAGCTTTTGAAACTGAGAAAATCTAAACGAAGTCCAAAGGCGTATAGCCAAGCTCTGATACCAATCTGTCATGCCCCAATCTCCCGCAGGCTAATCGGCCATCCCTGCTAGGCGAGAATCACTGCACCAGTGCTCCCGGGACGATCGCTTTGACCCATCTGGGCGTGATGCCGCACGAGCGTGAGCCGCGTCTGTGCAAGGCCGTGGTTCATTGGCTGGCAGTAAGAGGTCTAAGCCACAGAGTCGCACAGATTGTTCGAGTGCAGCAGAATTATAAACATATAGGCGATTTGGTAACAAGTTCACTGAGTCGTCAATAGCGGAAGCATTGAATAACACAAGTTGAAGTAAAACAAACTCTTTATTGATATTGAATAAATGTTACAGGCGACGCATAGCCGAGATTACAAGTTGCTCAAGCCTCTCTCTCTCTGAAACAGTAAAAGTGTGCCAAGTGGATACATCTGTGGAATGATGTGCAAGTGATGTTCCAACATTATGTCTTGTATATGTGTTTCAGTTTCGGATTGCAATGCTCTAAGGCTCCAGAGTGAACTCTACGCCTAAGCACGCACGAAGGAGGCATCCGCACCGAACGAGGTTCTTTCGCACCCTGCAAGCAATCTGGTGGGTTATCAGTACATGAATGCACTAGTGGGGAGGCTACTCGCCCGCTCGACAAATCCAAACACGTAATATAGGTTCCGTGCACCAACTATTATATTGTCTTTCTAGTTGCCTAGGATCAGTTTTATGGCATAGATGAATAACCTATCTCGTGTGGCAGTGCATCGTGCGACATAAAAGAAAATACGACGAAACTTACCAACTTACCATTTGTCCTTCCCTGTCCAAGGCAAACCAAGTTAATTCAAGCACAAGCATTCATATAATAAAATCTAGGGACAAGGTATATGCAAACACTGTGTTTCAGTACGAGATTACATATCAGGTGCACGAGCATACAGGTTATCCAGAAGTGTTGTAGAGGATAATTTTAGTGATTCAATTTATTGACTTCGATGCAATGACTCATACGTGGGTTGCCGCTAAGCGAGGATGACTTATCTATATGAACAGGAGGGTCACTGGCACAGCCAAATAGACGTTTGTCTCACTAGCGAATTATTTGAAAGACTTTGAACAGGGCCATGCAAGACATCATATCGAACATATAGAGACGCCTCTCAATGAGTATGGGGCATCTTAATGGTGCGACGATAAAATAACATGGGCATTGTGCACCATCCCCATAAACAAGGAGAGAACAACATGGAGTCTGTCTAGACCGGATCGGTCCCAGTGCCCTGAGACCGTCCGCGGAATGGGATATTGTAATCCCCCTTGTGCACAAGTTGTCCGTGACCATGCGAGTCTTGGGTTTCAGGTTCAGAGGATAACTTAATTTTGTTCAAGACAAGTATGCTCCACGAGCTGGGATTTCATTGCTTTACATGACATGATTCTTGTTCAGTATTCACTTGACTGGATGCAATCTAAGGCAATACGAGTATGAGACAATCACATAGCATAATCTGTCTTGGATAGTCTCCCTGAGCCGTTAGATTGATTACAAGACGAGTATCAATTTCTCTGAGGCATTGTTATCTTGCTTGACTGTCCATTGATGCAATTCCCTAGTTCGGGAAATGCCTTGATGACCTATCGGTCCCGTATACTTTCAATGTTCTATACTTGGCTCCAAATGACTATTAGATAGTCTTTCGGTGGTTTGGATGAAAACAAGGCAAGATAGCATTCACTTGATATTGGCATGCAATTATATGACAAGCATTGAATCGAGGCAATATATAAGCAGTCAAGCATGCATTCATAAGGAACTTAAGCATTCACGTTCGCTCGGGCCCGAAGGTAAGCCGAGGAGTGAAACCATAAGGGGACTTATCGAGCGACATGATCTAGGGTCATACAGTATGGCATGTGAACTGTGCACTAAGGAGAGCATATACATATCGTTCTACTCGAGGCATAGCGGGTCTAGTTGCACAAGGCAAATGTAGCATATGAGGGTCTGATCATAAGCAAAGTTTTATTTCCAAGTTCTAGCACAAGCAATACAAGTTGGGATTATTCCCTTAGCTAGGTGTGTTGTATTCTTATTAGCATACAGGGGTTGATTCACCTAGCGAATAGCATGAAATATCCATATTTTAAGTGTGCTGGCTAAGCAAAGACAAGTTCATCGTAGCCACCCACCTTAGCGATGGTTCGTCTCGGTCGAGCGATACTCCGAGCAAGCCTCTGAAAGCCTAAGCCGGAACTCCTGTAGGGACAAGTCTGGATATCCTTTGCCTCATACGAGTATTCTCGCTGAAGCAAGGCGGGTCGGGATGTTACATTTTTGCCGTTTGAATCGGCAGTCCGCTTGAGCGGAACGGATCGTCACATTAGTTTTCCCTTAGTATAAATTATCGAATATCCCAAGCCAATCACATATCTAACTAGTATTTCAAAATACTTCATATTGTTGCAGTCCTTCCTATTCAGTTTATACCTGGTGATTATACTGTCTTGCGCCTCTTACTTGTAGTTCCTTTTCTTTTTCACTTCATATATGTATTGATTATACCATATTTTTAACATTACCTGTCTCTCCCTATTATTTACTATGATATCAGTTTATTATTTTCTCATCTTTTATTACATTCACTTAATGTTTTATAGTTTTTGTCAATTAATTGGAACTGCTATTGGGTTATACTTGTTCCATCCTGACTGGATAACATTTTTTAGTCGATTTGGATGATGGATGTCCGACCTATTAGGGACCCCAGGGTGAGGTTGCTGAGGTTGCTCATGTGGCTCAGGAGTAGGAATTATGGCATAATATTTCATATCAGAGACTTTTATCTAGTTAGCTAGTATTTGTGTCACGCTCTAGTCCCAAAATACCAAAGGACTAGCTACGTGGCATTGGCCAACAGCACAACTCTATTGGGCAACCCAAGTTAATGGACCCGTTAGAGTGCCCTTAAGCTGTAATAAATACAAGTCTGCCCCATCTATCACAGTATAATTCTAGTCTCATCCACAGAAAGCAATCATAATATAATATGATAGACCAGTCAAGATAATAGATAAAAAAAATAGTCCATCATCAAGTCCACATAAGTAGTATCTCGGGGAACAACTCGTCACAATAAAGAAAAGAGAATAATACCAAATATATATGTCCATAAGTCCAAGTCCAAATATGAAATAACACTAAGCATAAATAACTAAGTATGTAACTGAGTCCTCAGGAGAAATCCTCTGGCACAACGTCGTCCTTTGGTGCCAATACCGCTCCAGCATCAGCTCATCTCCCGTATACCTCGGGGTAATCCTCCTCTGTTGTACCTGGGGACATAATCCGGATCCAGGTCCTCAGAGGACATAGCAAGGTACAAGAATAACTCAAGCCGAAGTACAGTAAATAAAATATGAGTGCTCAGGGTATCTAACATAATCTATCTATATGTATGCAAGTGAAAACGTACTCGTCCGCTAAACCACCGGTTTCATACATATACTAGGGTACTAGAGATAGTAGTAATAATAGTAGTAAGTACATACAAACCCCGTCAAGGTACCTGCAGTACTATAATACTAGTAGAGTTTGGTAGCCCAGCGGTACGGTAAGTTCTCCCCACCCCATGTATCTCACGTCTTAAGTCACGAAACGCAAGACAATCACTATCTATGTCTCAAGTCCAAGTGTAAATAACATCCTGTCAACTAGCACATGTCACAAGTCCTGTCCTAAAATAGAAGCCGAAATCCTCAAATATCTCAAGTGAGGCTTCTGTACATGAAAGTCGTGTATAGTGTCCTAAGGTAATTAGTGCAAGTATTGCACTTATACGATATACGATGACAATGCAATCTAACGATACCCGACTCCGCGCACGGAAGTCGACACCCAAATATGATTCAGGCGCAAAGTATCGTCACGGTCCTAGGGTCACAATTATGTATATGTATTAAAATATAAACTATATACTACATTTAAAATTAAGCACAATTTACTGAGACTAAGGCAAGATACACTTGCCTGGATTCTGAATATAGTGAGGTCCAAGTAACGAACTCATTGTGTCAACTACTCCAGAAAAGATGAAATCCATATAAATATCTCCGGATGCTGCAACAGACATCACCATGATTTTCAAAATATAAGAAATGGCTAGAATTGACTACCCATAAGTCTAATTTGGACACAGAGGCAAAAACAACAGTTTCAGGTCAAAGCGGTGTCCAATTGTGGTCCACTTTGTATCGGAAAACGTGTCAGAGATAAAGTTCTCCAAATTTAATAAACTTAGTGTCCACAATTCCAGAACGATGGCACGAATTCAACGGAGTGTCTGAAATTGGATTCCAGTGAGCCGGTTACGAAATCACCCGTCAAGTGGAACCGTAGGGCCCGCAAAATAATATTTCGTCAACGTTCTCATAATTGAACTAAACTTGGGTCACAGGACCAGCGTAACGCTGCGAATCCGACGGTACAAGTTTTATTGTGAAACGATAAACACACATGAAGATATGACAAGGTATCATAATAGGCCGATACGGTATTTTTTGATGGATACACGTTGATTTCGGTGTGCACGCACATCCAAATCAAGTTACGCAATGCGTTAATGATACGCGTCTTTCGATAAAATTATCACACGACAAAGTTGCCTCCTTTGGCTGGACGCACCCCGTATCGAGAAATTTTGGGTTTACGAAATCAAGTTTTGACAGTTTTCAGCATTAAATAAATCATAGAATAAATCGAATTTAGAGAAAGTATTTAAAGGGATTAAAACTAGGTTATGTTGTCAAGAAGTATGTTCAAGTAGAATTTTAGCATCGCATAACATTTTGGAGATAACGGAACTTAAAGACGTGTACTTGGAACAATTTATGTTCCTAAAAACCCAGTCAGTTTTTCCTGTTTTGTGTCTCAATTTGCGATCGATACAGGACACGATAAACTAAAATATTTAAACATGTTTCATGGGGGTCATGTAGTCTTCACATAGGATTCGATGATTCGTTGTTTGGTTACCTGTGTAGGGAGAAACGAAGATGGAAAGAAGGGTACCTTGAGTGCTCTGCTGCTCGTGATTCGGGTGCGGTCTGTTTGCGGCGGCGCGCGACGGCGATCGACAACGTCAGGGAAGGTCGCCTGGAGGTAGGGAAGAAGTCTGAGGGTGTGGGTGATGGTCTGTTAGTGTTGGTGATGGTCGGATAAATGGAGAGAAAGGGGTCACGGTAGAGAAACCGAGGGGTTGGGGGGGGTCGGTAGCTGAATGGCGGGGGTATTTCGGGTTTGGGTTTGGGTTTGAGTTTATTATTTCTTATTCTTTTATATTACCATATATATATATATATATATAATTTGAAATTTGAAAATCCTGTAACGAAATCCATAGTGATATGTTTCCACTTCCATTCGGGTTTGGGAAGCGGCTGTAACATACCAGCGGTTCTCTAATGCTCGGCCTTAACTTGCTGACAGACCAAATATTTTGCCACAAACTGCACAATCTCTCTTTTCATCCCATGCCACCAATAGTACTGCCTCAAATCTTGGTACATCTTTGTACCTCCCGGATGAATAGAGTACATGGAGCTTTGTGCTTCAGACATCAACTATGTGCTTCAGACACCAATAGTACTACCTCAAATCTTGATACATGACACGATAAACTAAAATATTTAAACAGGCTTCATGGGGGTCATGTAGTCTTCAAATAGGATTCGACGGTTCGTTGTTTGGTTACCTGTGTAGGAAGAAACAAAAATGGGAAGAAGGGTACCTCGAGTGCTCTTCTGCTCGCGATTCGGGTGCAGTCTGTTTGTGGCGGTGCGCGGCGTCGATCGACGGCAACAGGGAAGGTCACCTGGAGGTAGGGAAGAAGTCTGAGGGTGTGGGTGATGGTATGTTAGTATTAGTAATGGTCGGATAAATGGAGAGAAAGGAGGTTACGGTAGAGGAACCGAGGGGTCGGGGGGTTGGGTTTGGGTTTGAATTTATTATTTCTTATTCTTTTATATTACCTAACCCCCCCCCCCCCACACACACACACACACACACACACATATATATATATATATATATATATATATATATATATATATATATATATATATATATATACCTAAAATAATTTTCAGAAAAAGTCGATTATACTTTAATAATAGTTGTACACCCAAAAATATATTTTCTGTGAAATATTTGTAATTAATAAATATACATAAATATCTATCCGTAAAATTTATATTTTTCTAATTAGCTAAAAATAATAAAAAAATTCCCTTAATCTCAATAATTACATAATACCAATAATAAAAATAATAAAATTTAAAAATCAGGGGGTTTACAATTTGCTAAATTTGGTACCAGATTTGTTTCTGGCAAATATTTGAGACTTGGATGTTATTTTTGAAGTTTAGATTATATTGTTGTTAGACTTTGTGGTTGTGATTTGAATTCTTCCTTTGATATTTTATCATGCTTTTTATCTTCCTTATAGATTTCTTGTGATTGAGTATAATCATTACATATTTTCATCTTGTCCTTCTTATGGAGTTGAAATATTATTGATATGTTGAGTTATATTATTGTGTAAAATTGATAGATAATTGACCAAGACAGCATTCTATGTCGTTGTTGTGGCGTAGGCTGGACGTTGTCACGTACTCAATCCCAAATATTGGGTGCCCCACCCGCGAACCCGTCGCCCCCTGCGGCTCCGAGCCGGCACACGCCCCGCCCCCGCTCCCGCCCCCACGTCCACCTTGGCTGTGCACCCGGCCACCCCGCGCGGGGCTTCCGGTTGCTGCTGTCGTCTCCTACTGTTGTGCCCTCCCCTTCGATCGCTAGCGCCGGAGTGAGAGGAAGGAAAGGGGATCGCCGAAGAGGGGGGAGAGTGAGAGAGTGAAGAGGGACAATTTGGTCTTATTTTTTTTCAGGATATTAAGTTAACACTTATCAAATTTGAGGATATCAAGTTATAATTTATAATAACAGAAAATTTGTTCTAAATAATTATTTATAATAAAATTAGATAAAATAAAAAAATATATTAGAAATTGTTTAGAATGAAACGTTTTGCCAGATATTCTGGCAAAAAAAATTGGCATTACACAAATTCTGCCAGTCCCTTACGGAAATTTTATATTGTCCAAATTCCTCCAGAAACACTGGCTGGAATTTGGCAAGCTTAGTGGGCTCTCTACCATCACCACTTCTTCTTCCTTGCTTGCATGCTTGGACTTGCTTGCATGCATGATGCATGAAGAATGTTGCTAACTACGTTAATAATTTCAGCCAAGCTTAGTGGGTTCCACCATCAAAACTTCTTCTTTGCTTCTTTGCTTGCATGCATTGTGAGCAATAATCAGGAAGTAACTCTGGCCATGTGACCTATTCTCACTAAGGACCAAGTCCTTATTAGTAGTTGAAGTGGTACCCTTGAGAGTAGGTCCAGATCCTACATTGTAGTTCCAAGTATGGAGTAACTTTAGGGCATATTAGTTATTTGCTTTCACCTATTTAAGTAGTCTAATTGTAACTTTTTTATTTGAGTTGTAACAAGCACTATCAATACCAATAAATTCATATTTCTTCTTTGCCTTCCACGAGAGTTTGTGATACTCGGTTGTGCGATCCCTTAGAGCCAACATCTGGTATTAGAGCCAAGTGTAAGCCAAAGTACCTTCGACTCAACAAGATGTCAATCGTCGAGCACTCAACGGCGCCAGCAACAAAGGAGGGAAGCATAACCTTGCACTACCCGATGCTGACATCTGTCAACTACTCCACTTGGGCGATCAAGATGGAGGTCTTCATGGAGGCTCAAGGCGTTTGGGACGCCATTGAACCCGCGGCCGGGGTGGTCGTAGAAAAGAAGAGAGACAAGATGGCTTTGGGGTGCATTTTTTAAGCTGTCCCCGAGGAGATCCTACTCCAGCTGGCCAAGCACAAAACGGCTAAGGAAGCTTGGGAAAGCCTGAAGACAATGTACCTCTGCACAGATCGGGTGAAGAAGGTAAGGATTCAAACCTTGAAGAGTGAGTTCGAGGTTTTGCGTATGAAGGGAACAAATTCCATCGATGAGTTTGCGGAAAAATTGACGACCCTCGCAAACAAGATTCGTGGATTGGGAGACAAGATGGAGGACGTTGTCATCGTCAATAAGTTGCTCGTCTCTGTCCCAGATAAGTACCTGCAAGTCGTTGCTGCGATCGAGCAGTTTGTGGATGTGGAGACCATGCCGGTCGAGAAAGTGATCGGCCGCCTCAAAGCGTACGAAGAACGTATACGTGGTCGAGACGAGAGCAACAACATACAACTCCTTCTTACTCACGCTGAGTGGCAGGCGCGATCGAAGAAAGGCGCGACTGATTTGTCGTCAAGCAGAAAGGGGCACTCTAGCGACGACTGGGGCCGTGGCAAGCCCCGTGGACGTGGCCGCTGGCGCGGCAGGGGTGGTCGTGGCGGCCAAATAGTACAACACCAGGAGGGTGAGGGGACTCGCGGTTCAAGCTCCAACCGTGACAAATCAAAAATCAAGTGCTTCAATTGTGAAAACTATGGGCACTATGCGTCGGAGTGTCGCAACAAACATCGTGATGAGGAGGCGAACCTCGCACGAGCGCAAGACGAGGAGGCCGCATTGCTGCTGGAAGAGACTCAGGAGGAGACGCCTGACCTCGTCATGCTCAATGAAGAGAAGATAGTACCAGACTTGCGAGGTGCTGGAGAAGCGCAGGCCGACACCGATGTGTGGTACCTCGACAACGGCGCTAGCAACCACATGACGGGCCATCGAGGAAAGTTCAAGGACCTTGATCAGGACATCACCGACCGTGTCAAGTTCAGTGATGGCTCAACCGTGCAGATTGAGGGCAGGGGATCAATCATGTTCCAATGCAAGAATGGCGAACAACGTCTTCTGTCGAAGGTATACTTCATTCCAAGTTTAAGAAGTAATATATTGAGCCTTGGTCAATTAACAGAAGATGGAAGCAAGGTAGAGATCGTCGGTTCCTACTTGAGGGTGTACAACAGGAACGGCATTCTACTGATGAAGGTGAGGAGATCACCTAACCGCCTGTACAAGATAGCTCTTGAATCTTGCAGGCCGATATGTCTAATGGCTAACGTACAAGACCCAGCCTGGTTGTGGCACGCAAGGCTCGGGCACGTGAATTTCTTCGTACTCAAGATGATGGCAGAGAAGGGAATGGCCACCGGGCTGCCGAAGATTTCTCATCCAAACCAGCTCTGTGAAGGGTGCCTCATCGCCAAACAAGCACGACTACCGTTCCCTCTGCAGGCAAGCTTCAGAGCTGAGAGGCCACTGCAACTTATGCACGCTGACATTTGCGGCTCTATTATACCCGCTACACTTGCTGGTAACAAGTACTTTCTTCTACTTGTTGATGACTTCAGTCGCATGATGTGGGTGTATATGCTCAAAGAAAAGAGTGATGTGTCATGCCCAGTCCCAAATTACGTAGGACCAGGAATACGTGACACGCCAGCTACGCATTCGACCAGACTCTGGTCTGACTCGAATACATATAAGCTGTAATATAAATGGCACTATCTAGATATTCCATAAATGTAAACCTCTATGTCTCAATCCACAATGTACATCAGTATACAAGAAAGAGCTAAATGTGCTAGAGTCGGCCGCCCCATAACACATTAACTCGAATAGACTCGAGAAAAAGTATAAGTATGTAAAACTAGGCTACAACAGCAGATGAATAATCAATGTACAATAACCATAATGCCGGTAGGTAAGATGTGAGTACCTGGTACCATGCTCACCAGACATGCATCTCCAACAGCAACTCCAAATGCTCCGTAATCATCTATGCTGCAAAACTGGCAGGGAACCAGGTCCTCAGAGGGACGTAACAAGGTACATAAATACAATAATGCCAAGTAAACAGAAAGTACAAGTGCACGACAGGGTACTCTAACATAACCAAACAAGTGTGACACAGTTTAAAGACAACTTCGACGTGTGGGCCGTCCAAAATAAAACCGTAGCTCCGGACAGGGAAATACATGGCACGTACCGCAGCTCCGGGCAAAGAGTCACATGGGTGAAACAGCTACACTAGATACAGGTATCACTACAAAATACTACATATATATAAGCGCGTGCAGAGTAGCCCAAACGTCTAGTAACTGTCTTCCCCTTCCCAAGCGGTCAACGATTGTGCGTTGAACCTGAACCTCTAGCTAAAGACTCGACACACAGAATTAACTCAACAAACGCGACCCTAAGGTCGTTCCAGTCTCTGATCATGATGTCAATATCAAGAAACAGGAATCTGGCACGATCACAGTGTATGAGTGTGTCCTGGGGTATCGATGTACTCAGGTACGTGCATCGAGGTGCTGTGAAGCATCTAGCAATTACTCTAAGACGTTACATCGAATGTCAACACCCGGTTGTAAACCGGACACGGAGTATCGAACGTCAACATAAATACGCGCACGAGTACATAAAGAACAACGATATCTGTAAACTGAAATACAGGGTGGCAAGGTACACTTGCCTGCGTGCGGCTGCTGATGACGGGGATCTGGTACTCCGCCCAAGTCCTCAGGTCCCACAGTACCTAGAGAAGAGTTACAAACCAGAATTAATAATCTATTCTACGACTCACAAGGGCAAGTTACTAGAGGGCCGACTATAACTGACTAACGGTGTGATAGTCCCTCAACTAGTCATCTGTGTATCCTCCTCGATTTAATTCTCCGTAAATAAACTAATATCTTCCCACCATGTATGATTCATCCTGATTAGTTGCTCAACGGTCAAAACTATATTCTCCTCGATTTACATGTCTTAATTAAATTACGATAATTTATGTAGAAGCCAACTCTAATTTCCATCCAAGTACCACATCCAAATTCATCTTCATACAACATAAGTTACAAGGTCACTACACTAAATAAACCCTAACACATGTTAACACTACCTCAAGTCATAAAAATCCATTTCCGCATTAATCATCATTAGCCTTAGCCAATTTAAACCTTAATCCTGTAGTTCAAGTATTACACTACATTAATCATTTACATCAACACTACATAAACACTAGAAATATATTCACCTCATTAACCACAAACTCATCCATATTCATATTTAATCTTCATTAACATAATCCTCACCCATGTTAATATTTAATCATCAAAACATAACATATATATTTATATCCCAACCATATATTTCTTTTATCACATTACACTAACCATCCACATATGTAATCCAACAACCCTAGCTAGTATTCCCACATCCATATATATAAATAACATCTTAATTTAATTTCTATTAAATTCTGGAATTTAATCAAGAGTGGGGGAGGAGTATACCAACACGGCCGGAGCGAGGTGGTTCTGGCCGGACGATGGGGTGTGGCCGGGGGAGAGTGGTGGTGAAGAGGTAAGGGTGGTGGTGATGATGGTGGTAGTGTAATGGTGAAGGTGGTGGTGATGATGGTGGTAGTGTAATGGTGAAGGTGGTGGTGATGAAGAAGGAGATGAGGAAGTCGGACGGGGAGGCTCTGGCCGGCGGGACAGCAGTGCAGTCCGGCGGCGGGCGGGGGGGAACGCACACAGCGGACCGGAGGGTCGGCGGTGCAGTCCGGCGACGGGGGAATCGACGTCCGGCGGCGGGGACGCACGGGAGCAGGGAAAGGGCTGCAGCCGGAGTGTGGGGGGACTCGCTGTCCGGCGGGGCAGTCACACGGGCCGGAGTCGCTGCCGAGGAGTCTCCGTGGCTGCCGGACGAGCACAGGCCACGGGGAGAGATGTCCACAGCGCCGGAGGGCGGCGCCGCCTGGCCGGAGTCGGTTACAGGCCCGCGGTCGAGGAATAACAGTGGCCGGCCGGAGGGGACTATGAAGAGTAATGGAAGAGGAAGAAGATTTTAAGGAAGAAGAAGAAGAAGAAGAAAATCATGGAGGGAGAAGAAGCTTTGCATGGTGGGTTTAAATGAAGGAGTGAGGAGAGAGAGTGGAGTTTTCCCTTGGGATTAGGGCTGGTTGGTTTTTATGTTGAGGGTGGGGTGAGGAGTTACTTTTTAGGGGTTGGTGAAAGGGGATGGATGGTTGTGATCAACCTATTCAAAATGGATGGTTGTGATTGATCATGAAGAGGAGAGGATTTTCTTCATGAGGGGTGAATGCATGGGTATGAATGGGACCCTATTTTGGGACCTCTCAATTGTTCATGGCCAATAGGGTGGTGCCACACAATTCAATAATTGCAACTTAGCCCCGTAAATTCGAGAAATTGCATGGACACATAAAATGACACAAAAATTGCGAAGAAAAATATGTTTAGCAATTTTCATGGTGAGAGGGTGTTGTGCGTTAGGCACGGATTTAATTAGAAAGGCATTGGAATTAATTTAGGATTAAAATTGGGATTTACAAAGTTGGTATCCCCGATTTAAATAGAAATAAAGTATCCCGCGAATTTAATTTAATTGGGGCATTTGGGGTCCAAATTCGGAAATGACGCAAAGGCCAAAAATGGTGGGGGCTTGAAGTCAGTCTTGGACCCTTTAGTTGGTCCGGCTCAACGGGTTAAGTTGGTATCACAAAATTTAGGGTAACGACACAGGTGTTCGACACGAAATTAAATATGGGTTACGATTCCGGAATATTGCGCAATTAATCAGAGCACACAAAAATTTATTTTAAAAGACGGAAAAGTCCAATGCCTAATTTGGCGGGTCAGGTCAGAAGTACAGTAATTGAACGGAATTTATGGGCTGATATTGGGCTCCGAAAAATCAAAAAATGGTAGGGCGCGCCAAGGGTTTTAATTAATTGAGTTAAATACCAGATAAATTATCTCCACTCTAAATCTCGACATCTGCTACCAAAACCAAAATTTTCAAATCCACTCTAACTATCTACAGAATAAATCGAGGGGGTTTACATTCTTCCAAACTTAGAAAAATTTTGTCCCCGAAATTAAAAGTAAAGCACGATAATATCTAACAGAATCTTAAAACAATCTAGTAATCGAATGTCGTACGTAAATTCGTACCTTGCTCCTCAAATAAATACGAAAATCGCTGCCGAATAAAATCCTTGCGCTCCCAAGTAGACTCGCCTGGTGAATGGTGCTTCCATGCCACTCTGACCAGTCGAATCGTCTGCCCTCTCAAAGTCTTCTCGCCGCGATCGATGATCTCAACTGGCTGCTCTACGTAAGACAGACTAGGCCCAACCGTAATCTCCGAATGATCAAGCACGTGGCTAGGGTCTGCGACATATCTCCTCAGCTGCGATACGTGAAATACGTCATGTACTCCCTCTAATGATGGAGGTAATGCAAGACGGTAAGCCACTCTGACAATTCGTTCCAAAATGTCAAAAGGTCCGATGTACCTCGAACTCAGCTTGCTTCTGCCTCCGAATCTGATGGTACTACGAGTGGGCGATATCCTCAAAAATACAGGATCACCCTCCTTGAACTCCAATGGCCTGCGGTGCGCATCTGCCCAGTGTTTCTGTCTGTCCTGTGCTGCACGTAGGTGGCTCTGAATCTGTTTGACCTTTTCTAATGTCTGTGTCACCAACTCTGGACCAAGTATCTGACGCTCTCCCATGTCACTCCAACAAACTGGCGACCTATATTTCCTGCCATACAGTGCCTCATAAGGCGCCATCTGTATGCTGGCCTGGTAGCTGTTATTGTAGGAGAATTCCACCAAGTACAGGTGGTCCTCCCTAGATCCTCTAAAATCAATTATGCACGCTCTCAACATATCCTCTAATATCTGTATCGTGCGCTCTGACTGACCATTAGTCCGTGGATGATATGCAGTGCTGAACTTGAGACGAGTTCCTAGGCTCTTCTGTATACTCGGTCAAAAATGCGACGTGAATCTGGAATCACGATCCGATACGATGCTGACAGGCACTCCATGTAATCATACTATCTACCTCATATACATGTCAGCTAGTATCTCTGTGGATTGCCCAACTCTGAAGGGCAATAAAATGTGCAGACTTGGTGAGTCTGTCTACGACAATCCATACTGCATTCTTCCCGCTAGGGCTTCGCGAGAATCCTGTGACAAAGTCCATGGTAATGTGTTCCCACTTCCACTCGGGAATGGGAAGTGGCTGCAATAATCCTGCAGTCCTCTGATGTTTAGCCTTGACTTGTTGCCAAACTAAACATTTCGCCACGAATCTTGCAATTCCTCTCTTCATCCCATGCCACCAGTAATGTTGCCTCGCATCTCGGGGCATCTTCGTACCCCCGGGATGAGATAGAATAATCGAGCTATGAGCCTCGGTCATCAACTCTTGGCGTAGCTTGCCACTCGGAACGTATAGGCGATCTCCACACCTCAATGTTCCATCTTCATGAATCTTGAATCCCGTTTGCATGTCGGCCTCTGTCCTTTCTCGCAGTCGTCTAAATCTTGTGTCCGTAGGCAATGCTGCCTTGATCCTCTCAACCAAAGTAGACTGAACCTCAAGACTGGCCATCTGTCCATCTATGCCTGGCAATACAATCTCAATCCTGAGTTCCTGGAAATCCTCTAACAACTGGCGATGAGTCATAAACTACTTTTGTCTTGCCAGAGTGGTTCTGCAACCTGATGTTATAATCTGTCATAAATTCTAGCCAATGCCTTTGTCTCATGTTGAGTTCCTTCTGCATGTAGGCATTCTTCAGACTTTCTGTGTTTTGTATAAATCTCAACATCTGCTCTACATAAAGGTAGTGTCACCATCGCTTTAGTGCAAATATCACTGCAGCTAGCCCTAGATCGTGGGTCTGATAGTTCTTCTCAAGAACTCTCAGCTGTCCTGATGTGTAGACTATCTATTCTATCTGAACATAACTCATATTTGCTGAGCTTGGCTTACAGCCTCTCATTTCTCAGCATCTCCAACACAATCTTGAGATGTCTCTCGTGCTTCTCCTGGTTCTCGGAATATATCAAGACGTCGATGAACACCACCATAAACTTATCCAAGTACTGGTGGAAAACCTTGTTCCTCAAGCTCATAAATACTGCTGGCGCGTTGGTCAAACGAAATGGTCATGACTAGAAACTCATAGAGCACATACTTTGTCCGAAGTGCCATCTTCGGAATATCTTCTCTCCGTACCTTGATCTGATGATAGCCTGATCTGAGATCGATCTTCGAGAATACATATGCGCCACTTAGCTGATTCAACTGTACTGTCATGTCTTTCTTTGGCGCAATTAAGATGGGTTTTTCCCCATGGAGAAACACTAGCCTGACCGAAACTCTTGTCCAAGTGATCCTCTACTACGGACCTTCAACTCAACCAACTCTTTCGATGCTAGTCTGAAGATGGAACAATAATTGGCTCCGCTCTTGGAGTCAACTCTATAGCAAATTCTATCTCTTTGTCAGGTGGCAGGCCGAAAAGATTCTCTAGAACCACATCCTTAAACTCTGGTATAATGCGGGGTACACTGGTTCTCCTTCTGCAATGTGTGCCTCAAAGGTAGGTGGGCACCATGCTCCCAGGCTCTCTAAAAACTCAAACTCAGGGTAATCTGGTGGCCTAAAGGTGACACAACCACGACGGCAATCAAGCGTTGCGTGGTATTGGCTTAACCAATCCATGTCTAGGATAATGTCATAGTCTGGACTGATTCTCAAAATAATTTCTTCCGTTCTGTTTCTAACATCAATCCTCAAAAGAAAAAAAAATTCCTTGCCTAAAGTATAATTATCTTCTCCTCAAAGTTTTCCCCTAAAATTATATTCCTCGAATTTCTTCTTTTCGTTATTCATCTCTCCAAGTCACATAGTGCAATTATAATAATGACGTCACCCAAGCACATAACTAAAATTTTTGGTATTAGATCATCATCTTCCAAGTGAGAGCTTAAAATTTTATCTCCTCTAGTCCATAATATCATTCCTGGTATTGCTATCATATACAACCACTAGTTTCCATCATTAGGCAATGTATTCACATAAATCATTCTAGGTCATGATCAACAATCCTTCTAGCTCTCAGTACTCCCAAGATCACTGCTATCTCAAGTACGACTAGGGTACGACTAGCTCCAATTCTCTTGCTAACCTTCCACACTAGTTCTAGAATCCAAAGAACCCAACAATCTATCCTGATAAGGTAACAATCTTCTCCGAGAAGGGTATACTAATTCTGTCTTCCGTCGTCTGGTCTTCGATCTTCTCCTAGAGGGTAATCATCAGTCACAAGCATTCGTCTCCCCGAACAATAGGGGACGAGAAACAAGGATAGCGATATTGACGAAGATTGAATGAATGCAAAGTGGAAGTCCAAGGGCGATAATCACATACAAAGAGTTTTAAAATCGATTATGGATTGAGATCCTATTCAACAATCATAACATCTATTCCTAATTTGCAGGCTCGCTTGGCACAGTCAGGTGACCAAGACGATTTAAATCGGACCTGCATGGGCCACCACAAAAACATGTCACGCCCCAGTCCCAAATTACGTAGGACCAGGAATACGTGACACGCCAGCTACGCATTCGACCAGACTCTGGTCTGACTCGAATACGTATAAGCTGTAATATAAAGGGCACTATCTAGATATTCCATAAATGTAAACCTCTATGTCTCAATCCACAATGTACATCAGTATATAAGAAAGAGCTAAATGTGCTAGAGTCGGCCGCCCCATAACACATTAACTCGAATAGACTCGAGAAGAAGTATGAGTCTATAAAACTAGGCTACAACAGCAGATGAGTAATCAATGTACAATAACCATAATGTCGGTAGGTAAGATATGAGTACCTGGTACCATGCTCACCAGACATGCGTCTCCAACAGCAACTCCAAATGCTCCGTAATCGTCTATGCTGCAAAACTGGCAGGGAACCAGGTCCTCAGAGGGACGTAACAAGGTACAGAAATACAACAATGCCAAGCAAACAGAAAGTACAAGTGCACGACAGGGTACTCTAACATAACCAAACAAGTGTGACACAGTTTAAAGACAACGTTCAACGCGTGGGCCGTCCAAAATAAAACGGTAGCTCCGGACACGGAAACACACGGCACGTACCGCAGCTCCGGGCAAAGAGTCACACGGGTGACAGCTACACTAGATACAGGTATCACTACAAAATACTACATATATATAAGCGCGTGCAGAGTAGCCCAAACGTCTAGTAACTGTCTTCCCCTTTCCAAGCGGTCAACGATTGTGCGTTGAACCTGAACCTCTAGCTAAAGTCTCGACACACAGAATTAACTCAACAAACGCGACCCTAAGGTCATCCCAGTCTCTGGTCATGATGTCAATATCAGGAAACAGGAATCTGGCACGATCATAGTATATGAGTGTGTCCTGGGGTATCGATGTACTCAGGTACGTGCATCGAGGTGCTGTGAAGCATCTAGCAATTACTCTAAGACGTTACGTCGAATGCCAACATCCGGTTGTGAACCGGATACGGAGTATCGAACGTCAACATAAATATGCGCACGAGTACATAAAGAACAACAATATCTGTAAACTGAAATACAGGGTGGCAAGGTACACTTGCCTGCGTGCGGCTGCTGATGACGGGGATCTGGTACTCCGCCCAAGTCCTCAGGTCCCGCAGTACCTAGAAAAGAGTTACAAACCAGAATTAATAATCTATTCTATGACTCACAAGGGCAAGTTACTAGAGGGCCGACTACAACTGACTAACGGTGTGATAGTCCCTCAACTAGTCATCTGTGTATCCTCCTCAATTTAATTCTCCGTAAATAAACTAACATCTTCCCACCATGTATGATTCATCCTGATTAGTTTCTCAATGGTCAAAACTATATTCTTCTTGATTTACATGTCTTAATTAAATCGCGATAATTTATGTAGAAGCCAACTCTAATTTCCATCTAAGTACCACATCCAAATTCATCTTCATACAACATAAGTTACAAGGTCACTACACTAAATAAACCCTAACACATGTTAACACCACCTCAAGTCATAAAAATCCATTTCCGCATTAATCATCATTAGCCTTAGCCAATTTAAACCTTAATCCCGTAGTTCAAGTATTACACTACATTAATCATTTACATCAACACTACATAAAGACTAGAAATATATTCACCTCATTAACCACAACCTCATCCATATTCATATTTAATCTTCATTAACATAATCCCCACCCATGTTAATATTTAATCATCAAAACATAACCTATATATTTATATCCCAACCATATATTTCTTTTATCACATTACACTAACCATCCAAATATGTAATCCAACAACCCTAGCTAGTATTCCCACATCCATATATATAAATAACATCTTAATTTAATTTCTATTAAATTCTGGAATTTAATCAAGAGTGGGGGAGAAGTATACCAACACGGCCGGAGCGAGGTGGTTCTGGCCAGACGACGGGGTGTGGCCGGGGGAGAGTGGTGGTGAAGAGGTAAGGGTGGTGGTGATGATGGTGGTAGTGTAATAGTGAAGGTGGTGGTGATGATGGTGGTAGTGTAATGGTGAAGGTGGTGGTGATGAAGAAGGAGATGAGGAAGTCGGACGGGGAGGCTCTGGCCGGCGGGACAGCAGTGCAGTCCGGCGGCGGGGGGGGAACGCACACAGCGGACCGGAGGGTCGGCGGTACAGTCCGGCGACGGGGGAATCGGCGTCCGGCGGCGGGGACGCATGGGAGCGGGGAAAGGGCTGCAGTCGGAGTGTGGGGGGACTCGCTGTCCGACGGGGCAGTCATACGGGCCGGAGTCGCTGCCGAGGAGTCTTTGTGGCTGCAGGACGAGCACAGGCCACGGGGAGAGATATCCACAGCGCCGGAGGGCGGCGCCGCCTGGCCGGAGTCGGTTACAGGCCCGCGGTCGGGGAATAACAGTGGCCGGCCGGAGGGGACTATGAAGAGTAATGGAAGAGGAAGAAGAGTTTAAGGAAGAAGAAGAAGAAAATCATGGAGGGAGAAGAAGCTTTGCATGGTGGGTTTAAATGAAGGAGTGAGGAGAGAGAGTGGAGTTTTCCCTTGGGATTAGGGCCGGTTGGTTTTTGTGTTGAGGGTGGGGTGAGGAGTTACTTTATAGGGGTTGGTGAAAGGGGATGGATGGTTGTGATCAACCTATTCAAAATGGATGGTTGTGATTGATCATGAAGAGGAGAGGGTTTTCTTCATGAGGGGTGAATGCATGGGTGTGAATGGGACCCTATTTTGGGACCTCTCCATTGTTCATGGCCAATAGGGTGGTGCCACACAATTCAATAATTGTAACTTAGCCCCGTAAATTCGAGAAATTGCATGGACACATAAAATGACACAAAAATTGCGAAAAAAAATATGTTTAGCAATTTTCATGGTGAGAGGGTATTGTGCGTTAGGCACGGATTTAATTAGAAAGGCATTGGGATTAATTTAGGATTAAAATTGGGATTTACAAAGTTGGTATCCCCGATTTAAATAGAAATAAAGTGTCCCGCAAATTTAATTTAATTGGGGCATTTGGGGTCAAAATTCGAAAATAACGCAAAGGCCAAAAATGGTTGGGGCTTGGAGTCAGTCTTGGACCCTTTAGTTTGTCCGGCTCAACGGGTTAAGTTCGTATCCCAAAATTTAGGATAACGACACAGGTGTCCGACACAAAATTAAATATGGGTTACGATTCTGGAATATTGCGCAATTAATCAGAGCACACAAAAATTTATTTTAAAAGACGAAAAAGTCCAATGCCTAATTTGGCGGTTCAGGTCATAAGTACAGTAATTGAACAGAATTTATGGGCTGATATTGGGCTCCAAAAAATCAGAAAATGATAGGGCACGCCAAGGGTTTTAATTAATTGAGTTAAATACCAGATAAATTATCTCCACTCTAAACCTCGACATCTGCTACCAAAACCAAAATTTTTAAATCCACTCTAACTATCTACAGAATAAATCGAGGGGGTTTACATGATGCCTTTAATGCTTTCAAGAAATTCAAGTCTCTTGTGGAGAATGAATGTGACAGCAAGATAAAGACACTAAGAACTGATCGAGGAGGTGAATTCCTGTCCAAGGAATTCACAAGCTTCTGTGAAGGCGAAGGCATACAACGACACCTCACCGCACCATATACACCACAACAAAACGGCGTAGTAGAACGTCGAAATCGTACCGTGATGGCTACGACAAGGAGCTTGCTCAAGAGCATGCATATTCCTGGAAGCATGTGGGGCGAGGCGGTCAGACATGCCGTGTACCTGCTCAACCGGTTGCCAACTAAAGCTCTCAGTGCGCTCACGCCATATGAAGCCTGGACTGGTAAGAAACTAAACCTTGAACACTTAAGGATATTTGGATGTGTCGCACACATGAAGACTACAGGTCCTCATCATAAGAAACTTGATGACCGAAGCACGCCATTGGTGTACCTAGGCGTGGAAGAGGGCTGCAAAGCACACCGTCTCTATAATCCTCAACGTAGCCAGATCCATGTGAGCAGGGATGTTGTGTTCGAGGAAGAAAGGAGATGGGATTGGAACAATGGTGATGGTACCGAACCACAAGACTGGGTAGAACTCTCAGTCGAAGATCCTGTTGTCGAGATAGTGATCACTCCACAGAGAGCAGTGGGCGCAACTATGCACACGCCGGAGGGCATAGGAGATGCGGCAACACCTATGACGCACGGAGCGGCAATGGCATCAAGGGAGCCTACTACACCACAAGCTGCGGCCACAACTTTGAGCGGCTCACCCACACCGACGATAGACTCGAATGAGCCAAGGAGATACCGCTCAATTGTTGACATATATGCTGAAACTGAGGAGACCTTTCTTGATCCAGAGATGTTGTTTTTGTCGGCTGAAGAACCGGCAAATTTTTAAGATGCTACACTTGAACATGAATGGCGGGAAGCTATGAAGAAGGAGGTTAAAGCCATCGAGAAGAATGGGACTTGGGTGCTTACTGAGTTACCATCTGGGCACAAACCCATCGGTTTAAAATGGGTATACAAGGTGAAGAGAGACAGTAAAGGCAAGATCCTCAAGCACAAAGCAAGACTTGTGGCAAAGGGCTACGTCCAGCAACATGGAGTTGATTTTGATGAAGTATTTGCTCCAGTTGCCAGACTCGACATAGTTCGCCTGATCATTGCCCTCGCAGCCCAGCACGGATGGGAGATTCACCATTTGGACGTTAAATCTGTGTTTCTGAATGGTGACCTCAAAGAGGAGGTATATGTAGCTCAACCTGAAGGCTTCGTCGTCAAGAACCAGGAGCATAAAGTGTACAGGCTGTCTAAGGCTCTTTATGGCTTGCGACAAGCACCGAGGGCCTGGAACACACGCCTGGACAGCTGCTTAAAGGAGCTGGGATTCATCAGATGCACTCAAGAGCATGTTGTGTACACAAGGAGCAATAGGGAGGGTGCACTCATTGTCGGAGTGTACGTTGATGACTTAATCGTCACAGGCACAAGAGCAACTGCAGTAAAGGTTTACAAGCAGCAGATGATGCAAAAATTTGAGATGAGTGATCTTGGGTTACTCTCTTACTACCTTGGTATAGAGGTAGACCAACAGGGTGATCGCATTATAATGAAGCAATCAGCATATGCGAAGAAAGTTTTACAGCAGTTTGGAATGGGAGATTGCAATCCAAACAGGTATCCCATGGAAGCTAAACTGCAACTTAGCAAGAACCTTGAAGGAACACCAGTCGATCCGACGCAATATAGGCGAATCATTTGCTGTCTCAGGTACTTAACTCATACTCGCCCAGACCTTTGTTATGCTGTCGGAATGGTGAGTAGGTACATGGAGAAGCCAACAACCATGCATCACCAGGCTGTGAAACAGATCCTCAGATATGTGAAGGGAACACTTGAGTATGGACTCATGTATGGAAGAGGACATGGTGAAGATGAACTGCACGGATTCACCGATAGCAACCTAGCCGGAGATATCGACGACAGGAGGAGCACCAGCGGAATGGCGTTCTACCTCAACAAGAACCTAATCACTTGGGCATCTCAGAAGCAGAAAACTGTCGCGTTATCCTTCTGCGAAGCTGAGTTCATGGCGGCAACGGCTGCAGCGTGTCAAGCTCTGTGGCTGAGGAATCTAGTTAGTGAAATGACTGGCCGCGAACCTAAGCCAGTCACACTCTATGTCGACAACAAGTCTGCAATTGCGCTGATGAAGAATTCAGTATTTCATGGGCGCAGTAAGCACATTGATGCTCGCTTTCATTTTATTCGCGAGTGTGTTGAAAGAGGGCAGATAAAGGTGGAGTTCGTGAGCACTGAAAAGCAACGTGCCGACATTCTCACGAAGGCTCTCGCCAAAGTAAAATTTGCTGAGATGCAGCAGGTGCTTGGAGTTATCAACCTTGATCAAATCTAGATTAAGGGAGTCAAGGATCTCTCAGAGTGAAGTCCAGATTAGGGGGGAGCATGTGAGCAATAATCAGGAAGTAACTCTGGCCATGTGACCTATTCTCACTAAGGACCAAGTCCTTATTAGTAGTTGAAGTGGTACCATTGAGAGTAGGTCCAGATCCTACATTGTAGTTCCAAGTATGGAGTAACTTTAGGGCATATTAGTTATTTTCTTTCACCTATTTAAGTAGTCTAATTATAACTTTTTTATTTGAGTTGTAACAAGCACTATCAATACCAATAAATTCATATTTCTCCTTTGCCTTCCACGAGAGTTTGTGATACTCGGTTGTGCGATCCCTTAGAGCCAACATGCATGGGCTTGCTTGTGTTGTTAACCACGTTAATTAGCATTATTCATCTCTTCTTTGCTAGCATGCATGGAATAATATTGCTAACCACGTCCATGCATGCCAATTACCTCTATTCAACTAGTATTTGTCAAATTTTAGCCAGAGGTACTGACAGAATTTGGACAATATCAAATTTTTGCCAGAGCCTTTGACAAATTTTGAGGGATGCTAAATTTATGCCAGAAACTCTGGCAAACGTTTCGTTTCAGACAATTTCTTCTATATTCTTTCATTTTATCTATTGTTATTATAAATAATTTTGTTGGAACATTTTTTAATAATAATAAGCAATGTCCAAATAATTTTTCAGCACCTCCATCACTCTCTCTATTATCTATCACTCCTTCAGTCACTTCAGAGAGAGAGAGAGAGAGAAAGAAAGAAAGAAAGAAAGAAGAGGATGGATCGGGGATGGATGCAGATTCTTCGGACGTCAACGTTCCAATTTCTCTCCTCCTCTTTGGTGGTCCTCTTAGTGGGCTTCCTCTTCTCATGGATCTACTTGTCGTCCTCCCCCCTCCCTCCGCCCTCGGATGCCGCCCCGACGAGTAGGGTTCGTGGTCGATCGAGGTCTTCTACAGGACTCCCCCTTTACTCTCGCACCCATCGAACAACGAACAACGAACAACGAACAACGAACAACAACAAAAAATGACCTCGTAAGTAAAACAAAACGGATTTCTTGATTCTCCTACAATATTTTTATCGAACTCTCCATGGATACGTGGTGAAACACTGAATTGTCTATCCAATAGCGAATGAATCCAACGGCGTCGTTTTCAGTCATCAGCAGCTTTGTCTGATGGCTTGGCATTGTCGCCCTCCAACAGACCATGCAAGTCAGGTCACCAAAGTAGATCCTCCATCCTTGGCTTCCAAATTGTCCAGCTCCCCCTGTGAGGGTGATCATACACGTGTTCATCTACTCTGTAGACATGGTTGCACCTTCCCTATCAAGAACCTGAGAACTTTGATACCACTTATTTGGAACCCGTGCGTGAATTGAACTAAATTCGACCACAGACACGGACGTAAAAGCGATGCCAACCCACCTGAAGATAACAAACCAAACTACCATGAATGCCAAGTTAGATCAAACATAGTATATGTTCGGTGACTACATTACCTGGACAAATCTCAATTTATACAACTTTTCAACAAAAGATTAAAGATTGATAAAAACTATGTTGAACCCTTTGCACAAAGGTTCAACCCTCTCACAAAACCCAAGCAGAAAGAAGAATATTACAACTTGAAATTACTCACCCTACCCATAGCGATCTCCTTATACGAAAAAGTCGACTCCCCGTACTGATCTTCTCTTCATGTTGTTTTGGACGACGAGCCCTAAGAACAAAGTACGGACTTCTTAAATTTTCTGTGGACAAGCACCATGAATCTTCCACCTTGTGTTATTCGTTGTGCCTCCACCCACCCTCAACCCATATATATAGTTGATAAATCATATTTTAGGTTATAGGAATTCCCAAAATAGAAAACACATTACCTAAAATAGCCCATCACCAATTATGGACGTCAAATCTGGTAAAAAAAAAAAAGAATTGATGTAGATTTGGGTCCCAGAAATATATTGTTACCAAATTCAGACTTGACAGAACAATTAGAGAATCCAAATTATGTGTCAAGGTATGTGCATTATTCAGACTCCATACCTAAGATATAGGACTCCAAATGGGTAAGATTGGTATCCACATAAAATCCTATTTTGAACCAAAATTCAGAGAGAAGAGTATAGAGTACAAATTTATTTAATTTAGTAATATAACTTAGATTTGTACTTGAAAATTTTAAAAAGAAGAAGGAAAAAAAAAATTGACAATAAGGCCTCGTTTGTTTCACGGAATCTGAAACTTGGAAAAAGAACGCAATTTCCTTCCTGTGTTTTGATGCCAAAAGAAATGAGCTGAAAATAAAATTGATTTTGGAAAATAAACATATGGGGGAAAATAATTTCTACTGATCTCTACTGAACAAAGAAAGGAAAGTGAAAAGGAAGGAGATAAAGAAGGTTGTGGGACTTACTGGGGTCGAAAAAAATTCGGTCGGTGAAGGCCAAAAGGAGATTTTTGTGACACGTATTATAGTTCATTGCAAGTATTCTATACGATGTTCGTCCTTCAATTCCAGTATTTCGTTATTTTATTACAAGTACTATATACGATGATATCCTTTAATTCGAGAATTTTGCTATTTTTACAAGTTTTCTACACAGTGTTCATTCTTCGATTCCATGATTCTATGTCATTACAAGTTTTCTATACAATGTTTATTTTTCGATTCCATGATTCTTTGTCATTGCAAGTTTTCTATACAGCGCTCATACTTTAACTCTATTGTTCTCTTTCATTGAAAGTTTATTCTTCGATTTCAGTATTCTAGTTCATTGCATGTTCGTGACACACTAAGACACATCTTCAACCCAGTCCCCAAAGATTCACTTTCCTACTCTTAATTATTCACTTTTTGTTTCAATTTTTTGACCTTTTTAAACACACACAGAAATCAATAAAAATTATAATTTTTTTTAAAAAAACAAAACAAAAAAATTGATTTAATTCTCTTCCCTCTCTGCCAACGAGAATTAAAATGAAGTGCTTGCATCAGATTAGTTGTTTGAACCGATGGGAGCCGATTGGGACCTGGGTCACAGGAAACATTAAACAAACAAAGTTTTTCCACGTGCAGATCCCTCTCTCTACTCATAAATTCACAAGATGACCACGACCACCACCATCCTCAGAATTTTCGTTTCCTCGATGCTAACACAACAACAGAAACAAAGAGGAAGGACAAGTAGAATTAAATAAGACAAATTTTATAAACACTATAAAATTGATTTAGGCTAGTCCAATTTTTTTTAAAATTATTTACAAATTTGTCATCAAAAAATTGTTTCAAGCTGTCCAAATGCGAAGGCAGGAGGCGCCTAGGATGGGCCGGCAAGCTGCGGCAGCAGCAGCAACAGCAGCGGGAGGCGAGCGGCAGCTGAGGCCCCCTCCTCCTCCGCCTCCTCCTCCTCCGCCTTCTGCCGCCGCCTCCGACAGATGGAGTTAGGGTTAGAGTTGAGCTATTCTGAGTAAAATTTGGACTGTCATCAGTAAATTTTTTTAAAATCTAAACTGTAATTAAGTAATGACTGTTTTAAGTAAATTTTTTAAATATTTTCTATAGAATTTGTCTTAAATAATAATAAGCAATGTCCAGATCATTTATGAGCACCACCGTCACTCTCTCTCACTGATCCAGTCACTTCAGAGAGAAACAGGAGAGAGAGAGAGAGATGGATCGGGGATTGATGCAGATTCTTCGGTCCTCAACGTTCCAATTTCTGTTCTCCTCTTTGGTGGTCCTGTCCTCGGTGGGATTCCTCTTCTCATGGATCTACTTCTCCCCCTTCCCCCTCCCTTCCCCTTCCCCTTCCCCTTCCCTCGGATGCCGCCCCGACGGGGAGGGCTCGTGGTCGATCGGGGTCTTCTACGGGGACTCCCCCTTCACTCTCGCACCCATCGAACAAAGAGCAGCAACAACAACAAACGACCCCGTAAGTATAACAAAACGGATCTCTTGATTCTCGTAATTAAATGGCGGTTTCTTCATTTCTTTGTGATTTTGGTTTAGGAGGAGGCGGCCTGGAGGAACGAGAGCGCGGCGTGGCCGGTGGCGAACCCGGTCGTAACCTGCGCCTCCGTCTCCGATGCCGGCTATGCCAGCAATTTCGTCGCGGATCCCTTCCTCTATATCCAGGTCTCTCTTATCCCTTTTTTTTTTTTTTTTTAATTTGATATGTGCTTGTTAGTGATTGGGGAAATTAAACTCGGGTTTACAAACGGATTATTGTAAGCTAAGCTGTTGCGCCCGCCGTCACCAACTTGTAGGGTTTGCTCGGATTGAGAGGAAAAAGAAAAAAGTAGGGTTAAGTGAAGGGAAGTGGGAGGAAAGTCAATACATATAATCTTATTTGGATTGGAGGGAGAGTTAACGGGGTGTGTTTAATAAACTCTTGTTTGTGTGAAGAGATTAATAAAAGGTTTTTGATAAGGGCACTACACAATATACTCAGGGCTGCCCATAGAAATTTTAGAAAATTTACTGTACCGATAATAAATTTATATTAATTAAATATAGCGATAGAAGTTTGATAAATTTAGAAACTACCATAGAAATCGCCAGTTGGGTTGGCGTAAATTTGAAGAACATGATTTTCGCCAACCCGGTTGGCGAAAATCCGATCAAAATCCGACGTGTATAAAAAAAAAAATCACATTTTCGTTGGCAACAACTGGGTTGGTTTTTTTTGGATTTTTTTGGGATTTTTTTAGGGGTTTATTTGGTTTGGTTTTTTTTTGGGTTTTATTTGTGTTAGTTTTTTTATTTGGTTTATTTTATAGGTATGTTAATAGTAAGTCTCTGTCATAGGTACAGTTATGTTAATAGTAACTCTGTCACAGTAACGCTCATATTTTAACGTATAAATTTTTACAACGGCTAAATTTTTTTCATTTCTATAAATTCCTGTATATATAGCGATAGAAGTTTACTATTTCTATAAATTTCTATAAATTTCTTTGTGGTTTTTTTGTTTTTTGTTTTTTGTTTTTTGTTTTTTGTTTTTGTAGGTTTATTTTATAGATATGTTAATAGTAAGTCTGTATGTTAATAGTAACTGATATAACAATTTCATCGACCTCTCTTGGCTAATTCTCGATAGTTCGGACGATCAATCTCTTAGATTGAGTCGGTCTCTCTTTTCTCGTGTATTCTCCGGAGCCGCATCATCACCACCTCCTTGACTGTTCTCCACTTGAGATGGCATCGGTGTTGATGGAGTTGTCAAGATATGCGAATAGGTGGTAATGCCGAGGGCAAATAGGCTATCCCATTGAGAATCTCCCTCGGGGGCCCACTGAGAATCTCCCTCGGAGGCCCACTGAGAATCTGTCTATTTTCGCCAAAAAGTCAAATTTTTGCCAACCAGTTGGCGAAAATCAAGTTCTCCAAAATTTTAATATGTATCGGAATTTCAAAATATCCCAAATTTCTATCGTTATATTTAATTAATATAAATTTATTATCAGTACAGTAAATTTTCTGTAAAAAAATAAAATATAAAATTTGGAGGTCGAAACATCATTTTTTTTGCGATTCTAAATTTTTTACAAGTTCGTCAAACGGTGGAACGGTTTATCCTGAAGTACTTTTTCATACGGTCATTTTGGCACAAACTAGAACTTGTTTCGATCTCCCAGTCAAAAGTTAAGATACTTTAAAGTTTTATATTTTATATTTTTTACTATAACATGTACGTCTTACTTCGGATGAAAATTCTCTCTACACGAATTGTGTTACTCTTGTCGAAAATATACAAATTGCCCTATTGTTTGACGAAAAAAGATTTCAAAAAAAAATAGTTATGGTCGTTCGAAGTCTTCTCGACGGCAGACGTAATATTGTTACGGTTTTTTTTTTTTGGTTCAATGATAACATATTTTATTTTTGATGTTAAATTTTATTTTTTTCTAATTTATTTTAAAAAATTATTGCTACAACAATTTTTTTAAAATAGAACTAAACCTAAATAAAACTAAACACAAAAAAACCTAAAAAATAAACCAAAAAAAATCCAAAAAAAACCCAATAAAAACCAAACCAAACAAACCCCTAAAAAAACCAAAAAAAACCAAGGATCCAATTTTTGCCAACTGAGTTGGCGAATATGTGATTTTTTTTTATACACGTCGGATTTTAATCGGATTTTTGCCAGCTGGGTTGGCGAAAATCAAGTTTTTCAAATTTTTGCCAACCCAACTGGCGATTCCTATCGTAATTTCTAAATTTATCAAACTTCTATCGCTATATTTAATTAATATAAATTTATTATCGGTACAGTAAATTTTCTGTAGAATTTTTTCCAAAAATTACAAGTTTGTCACTCCTCAAACTTACTTAGGGCTAGCCCACACCAACCTATATAAGTCAAAATCATTTCTCTTCTTTCTTTTTCACCTTCACATGAAAAAATCTCTCATTCTCTTAAGTCCTAAAATCTAAACCTAACTTTGGAATTTGATAGTTGTGGTCCCAAGTGGAAGAAAATTCCGATTTGGTGATTGTCCAACGAATATTCTTCCGGTATGTCTTCGACAACATACGATGAATAAGTTTTGCGATTGTCACAAAAATATTTAGTTTTATTTGACTATTGTAGGAGCGATGCATGAAATTATCTTCGATGAAGAAGTCGGATCATGCAATCCATTAAATATGCACTCCGGTCCTTCCAAAGAACATGTCGGTTGTTCCGAAGCACGTACGGTACGTAAAATGATAACCCTATTTCGACAGTCATCGTGTAAGGACTGTATAAAATTCGACAGTCCTATATAACTATAGGAAATTTCGACAGTCCTATATACTAAGTGGACTGTCAAAATAGTGACAGTCCTGAATCTTAAAGTGTAAAAATTTTTACAGTCTACTCAGTACATTAGTCTGTAAATATTATGACAGTCCTAATTTGGACTGCCAATTATTTGAAGTTATTAATTTTTAGATTATTTTATATTGGTTATAGGACCAACCTCGTACAAATGTTGTGGTACATCCTGCTATTGGGGTTGATGTGGAGGAGGTATTCTCAACGGATATTCAATTTGCATCCCAGGAAGAAGCATTAGATTGGTGCAGAGAAGTTGGAAGACTACATAACATAGTCATTGTCATTGCAAGATCCATCAGATCTCGGCCGGGCCGAAAATATTTAGAGCTGGGCTGCGAAAGAGGTGTGTTCAGGCAGGATCTTTAAAAAAATGGTGGTGTTGAAAAATATATCCCCAAGAAAAACGTTGGGACAAGAAAATATGGTTGTCCATTTAAGGTGTTGATTGTAAAAGTAGAAGATGTGAAGTGGATAATCGAAGTTAAGAATGGAATACACAATCATCCTATTCCAGAGACACGGGTCATGCCTACGTTGCACGGTTGAAGAAGGATGAGAGAAAGTTGGTTGAAGAACTGTTCCTTTCCGGAGTTGCACCCAAACAAATTTATTCTGCCGTGCGACAAAAAAAGATGAGAACAAGTCAACCATGAGGACGATCTATAAAGTTTGACGAGAGCAAAATGTAATAGTATGAAAGGAAGAATTGCGATGTAGCAAGTATTGAAGTTGCTTGGGGAGCATCACTACCTGGAGTACCATAGAAGACATCCACAAAATGATGAACTCCTTTCATTGTTTTGGGCTCATCCTGATTGCACACACTTGGCTCGGTCCTTCGCAGATGTGTTGACCCTTGATTGTACATATAAGACCAAAAAGTTCAAGATGCCTCTTTTTCACATCGTTGGGTTTACGTCTACAGAAAAAATATTTTCAGTCGCTTTTTGATTTATGAAGAGTGAGACAGTAGAGGATTACACTTTGGCGTTGAGGAAACTATAATCCCTTTACACAGGATACAAAGAGCCCTCTGTTTTTATTACTGATAGAGAATATGCACTGATAAATGCTATAGATATTGTATTTCCTCATGTGCATAGACTACTATGCACTTGGCATATAAATCGAAATATCCAAGCTCAATGCAAGAGAAAATTTGAAAATGTGGACGATAAAATCGACAAGCTTCGCTTCGAAGAATTCTACAGTGATTGGAGTCTTGTATGGCGAGCAAGTACTACAGACAGCTATGACACAGCATGGTACATGTTTAAACAAAAGTGGGAGACGAGTAACCCAACATGCATTTTTTATATCAAAGATACTTGTCTAGAACCACATAAAGAACAATTTGTCTTAGCATGGACGAACATGGTGAAGCATTATGGCATAATCACTACGAACCGGGTCTAAGGATCACACTCAAGTTTGAAAAGATATCTACGGTCATCGGTCGATAATTTTGTCGCCGTTTGGCAATCAATTCATTTGATGATTATTTCCACGGTGAACGAGATTGTAGCATCATTTGAGATGAGCCTCAGTATTGCAAAGCATGAATACAAGCATGAACACCTCTTGGATGGTTTAATTCATGTAGTATCTCACAAGGCCTTGGGCTTATTGTTTGAGGAGATTGGTAGGTCGAAGTTGGTTGGTTATGATCCCGAGATTTGCGGTTGTTCATATCGACATTCACTCGGCCTTCCTTGTGCATATGAGATTAACGAATATCGTCGTCAATCTATACCTATTCCAATAGATGTTGTTGATCAACGTTGGAGACAGCTGTCGATAATGCCGACGGTGGAAGTTTACGATGATTTTTTTTCTTTGCCACAAGTGAAACTCCTTCACGCAAGGTGGTGTGTCGCATCGGAACCGGAGAGAATCCATTGAGGTTAAAATCCAAAAAATTTCAATCCCGGCAACAACTCGATTGTAAGAGCCATCTGTTGTTCGAACTCCTAAGGGAAGACCACACTCAAGAATGAGTAGAGCAAAAAAAAGGAGATAGAGTCAACTAAAAGAGATCCATTCTTGTTTGAACATATTGAACGCAATTTAGAGCAAGTTGAGTCAAAGTCGGTTATCGAAAGTGTGGTATTTTCGCAGAAAAAGAGTAAGCTTACTATTCGAAGGGGGAAGAAACAGAAAACGAACGATGCAGTCACGGCGGAGGGTTTAGATAACTTCTCTGATTCATATAGTCTATACATTCAAAATTTCCTACCTGAGATACGGAATTTCATTTGGTCTATTGTTGATGTTCCTAAGGATGGCCATTGTAGATATCATGCACTAGCAAGACATCTTGGCTATTCAGTTGAAGCAGGATGGAGACATGTTAGGGAAGAGCTGTACGAGGAGTTGGAGTCTCGTCTACCCTTCTATAGGCAGATACTCGGCGCGAAGAAATTGTTGGAGATTTGTTGGCAAGCATACCTTGTACGGAAACAGTTACCGGACCAGACCATTACATGGATGTCCCGCCTGCTGCATACATTTTCTCTAATAGGTATAAGATACCTATTGTAATTATCTCACAAGGCATTAACAATACTTTTTTTCCAATGTGAGCTCCCCCGGCCGAACACAGATTATCCGATCTATGTTCGATAGGGCTTGTCGGACAACACTTTGTCATCCCAAGGTTGATCGGTCATTCTTCTATTCCTCCACCTTCTACGCTTTGGTATAAACACGCACCGGAGGAAGCGATCGCATGGACGACACCCTACACGGTTGTAATTGCTAGCTATAAGAAGATGATGAAGATGGAGGATCCCAAAATCTTGTCTAAGGACTACTTTGATATTCTAATCGATTGATACATCTTATACTTCTGTATCATTTTGTATGTTGTGCAATGAGTCATGTATGTTGAACTGTATATTGAACTATATGTTGTGCAATGAAAGAAATAAAACTAGAACTGTATGTTGAACTGTATGATGATGAAGATGGAGGATCCCAAAATTGTGTATGTTGTGCAATGAGTCATGTTGAACTTTGGTAACTTTTCCAACATTTATATAGATAGTTTTAACCCACTCTCTGTATAAAACTAGGACTGTCAAAATCTGGACAGTCCCACAAGCAAACAGGACTGTCAAAATTTTGACAATCCTAGTTTTAACCCACTGTGATATATATAAAAGTAGGACTGTCAAAATCTGGACAGTCTCACAAGCTAACAGGACTGTCAAAATTATGACAGTACTAGTTTTAACCCACTGTCTGCACATTTTTATATAAAACTAGGACTGTCAAAATTTTGACAGTCCTATCAGGACTGTCAAAATTTTGATAGTCCTAGTTTTAACCCACTGTCTGCACATTTATATATAAAACTAGGACTATCAAAATTTTGACAGTCCCACAGGCTATCAGGACTGTCAAAATTTTGACAGTCCTAGTTTTAACCCACTATCTGTACATTTATATACTGTCAAACTAGGACTGTCAAAATTTTGATAGTCTAATAAGAAATTAGGACTGTCAAAATTTTGACAGTCATAGTTTTAACCCACTGTCTGCACATTTATATATAAAACTGGGACTGTCAAAATTTTGACAGTCTCACAAGCTATGAGGACTGTCAAAATTTGACAGTCCTAGTTTTAACCCACTGTCTGCACATTTATATATAAAACTAGGACTGCCAGGATTTTGACAGTCTCACAAGCTATGTGGACTGTCATAATTTTGACAGTCCTAATTTTAACCCACTGTCTGCACATTTATATATAAAACTGGGACTATCAAAATTTTGACAGTCCCACAAGCTATCAGGACTGTCAAAATTTTGACAGTCCTAGTTTTAACCCACTGTCTGCATATTTATATATAAAACTAGGACTGCCAGGATTTTGACAGTCTCACAAGCTATGTGGACTGTCATAATTTTGAAAGTCCTAATTTTAACCCACTGGAAATTTATATATAAAACTAGGACTGTCAGGATTTTCACAGTCCAACAAGTTATGAGGACTGTCAAAATTTTGACTGTCATGATTTTAACCCATTGTATCTGCAAATTTATATATGAAACTAGGACTGTCAGGATTTTGATCTATCAGGACTGTCCAGATTTTGACAGTCCTAGTTTTTAGCCACTATCTCTGCACATTTATACATAAAAGTAACTGTCTCGAAACATAAATAAATAACCAACAACTGTATGAAAGTTTAACAACTGTATGAAAGTTCTTCTTCATACATTTCTCCAAACACAAACTGTATGAAAGTTTTACAACTTAAATAAATCTCGAAACAAAACATAACCAATCAAAAATTCCAACAAAACATAACCAGTCAAAGTTTTAAAACTTAAAAGTTTTACATGTCTCGAAACACAAACTGTAGCTAAGTTTTACATGTCTTGAAACATGGCCTAAACTTTATGCCGTCTCTTTGTACGTTGCTCTCTATTTTCCAAGAAAGAAAAATTTCCAGTGTTGTCGATTTGTTGTAGCTCGTCATTGATTTCCATATAATTCGTACCCTGGCAACTTACGAGGCTTCTTCCCAACATCTTCACTTTCCTAGCCTATTGATGAGAATTCATAAAATTTGTTAGGTTATAAACATTCACATATATCAAACTGAAAGTTGGTTGCCTCACCATCTTGACCATTGCAGTATACAAGACATATTTGGCGGGAAGATCTGATGGTACACGCACAATATCGCCTCCGCGTTTGAACAACGTAGGTAGTCATCGCTATATTCCGTCATATTTACTGCTGCTTGTTTAGTTTCTCTAATAACGTGAAGTTGCCACTCAGTGAAGAAGTCCGAGACCCAGTTGAAAGCCGCAGGAATATAGTTTAACGGTTTTGTACCTCGTGGAGTAGTTATCATTTTCAATGTGCGCTTCGGAACTGTTTGTACGTAGCCAAACTGACGGAGCACTCTATCAGGCATACAAGGCTCCTCGATTTCATGACAACTTATCAGACCGTGATATAAAGCGACTGGTTGCAATGGACGACTAGTCTGTCGCAAATCACGATATGGATCTCAAATAATCTGCAACGCATGAAATTTAACATAACGTAATTTAACATAACGTAATTTAGTAAATTATTACCAAACATTAAAAAATTAGGTCTCAATTCACCTCTTCTATCGTCATATCTTCAAGTGCATTCCGTACGGCGGCCAATGTGTGTGGACGTTTGGCATCTTCCTTAGTTGGCTTCCATCTGCACATTCTAGGAAGGTGCTCGTCATACCCTCGGTTAAGTTTAGCCCGCTGCAGGGTTGGAAAGTGCTCGTATATCCATGCCTGCACGTAACCAAGTTAAAAAAAAATTAGTCCAAAAATTAACAACACAATTTTTTATTATGTATACAAGTTGACAAAGATATATCTATACATGGAGTAGAGTCTGGCATCCGAATATTGTCTTGGAACCGACGCGGGATGCCGCACCAAGCTCGCGGTAAAGGTATGCTAGTATACCGCTTCCCCAAGATATTTCTTCCACCGTGTCTATGTCGTCAAAATTCAGGAGATATTTGGCATGTATCGACGTTCCAGACTTATCCGTAATGCCGACAGCCCCTAAGATGAACTGCATATATCCACGGGCCACATTATCGCTATTAGCCACTTCGGGGTCCAGATCAGCGAATTTCTCCTCCAAATATTTTAAAGGAAGTCCGTACGACTTCTTGAAGTCTCGAAGGGTGGTAAAACTAGCCACATCAACTCCCAGACATCCTGATACATAATCTACGATATGGTCGTAAAAGTTGATGCTCGATTCGTCAAAAGTATGATTCATCATGACAAGCTCGCGGTAAAGGTATGCTAGTATACCGCTTCCCCAAGATATTTCTTCCACCGTATCTATGTCGTCAAAATTCAGGAGATATTTGGCATGTATCGACGTTCCAGACTTATCCGTAATGCCGACAGCCCCTAAGATGAACTGCATATATCCACGGGCCACATTATCGCTATTAGCCACTTCGGGGTCCAGATCAGCGAATTTCTCCTCCAAATATTTTAAAGGAAGTCCGTACGACTTCTTGAAGTCTCGAAGGGTGGTAAAACTAGCCACATCAACTCCCAGACATCCTGATACATAATCTACGATATGGTCGTAAAAGTTGATGCTCGATTCGTCAAAAGTATGATTCATCATGACTCGACCATCAACCCTAAGACCCAATATATGATGGACGTCATCAAGGGTAATCGTCAACTCCCCGTTTGGTAGATGGAAATTGTTGGTTTCTGGATGCCATCGTTCTACAAATGCTGATATGAGTGCATTATCCACCGTCGTATATGAGTAGTTACCCAAATATTGTAAACCGGTGGGAATGATTTTAGCCTTCACATCGTCTCCAAAAATTTCAAACCCCCATGTATTGCACTTTTTGTCGTGGTTGATCACCGTTAACATACGAGAACTCTCCTGAAAAGTAAACAATTGGATGAACTTATACCTATATATAAAATGTAGTTATCTATAAATAATTGGATGAACTTAGAACTTACAACTATTTATAAAATTATCATAACGTAATGTACTTACCAGATTGTTCCATATTTGGTATGCAATATGGTTCTCGATCGACGGCAACATAGAGCAACCGTTTGGACGAGTCTCGACTGGACTATCTGGCTGCTGAGAAGGTCCTGAACCATCAGTAGCCCGGTTTCCGAGGGTTTGTGGCAGTCTCGACAGGACTATCTGCATGCTGAGAAGGTCCTGAACCATCAGTTGGCCGATTTTGGACAGTTGGTATGTCCTCATCGGAGGAGGAAGAAGAACCAGAAGTACTAGGAGCACGTCTCTTCGAACGAGTTACAGTCTTCTTCGTCAGTCGACGTTTCCTAACTTCAGGGCGTGCCTCGGGGTTGCGGATAGTGAGAGCTGGTTCAACAGTACGCTGAACATTGCGTTCCTTACGCATCGACGCAGTAGGGCGCCTTCTTATGATACCTTCATCCTCAATGCCCTTCCGAGGGTCGTGACTATAAGACATATCCGATGAGGACATACCAACTGTCCAAAATCGGCCAACTGATGGTTCAGGACCTTCTCAGCATGCAGATAGTCCTGTCGAGACTCTGCCACAAACCCTCGGAAACCGGACTACTGATGGTTCAGGACCTTCTCAGCAGCCAGATAGTCCAGTCGAGACTCGTCCAAACGGTTCTCTATGTTGCCGTCGATCGAGAACCATATTGCATACCAAATATGGAACAATCCGGTAAGTACATTACGTTATGATAATTTTATATATAGTTGTAAGTTCTAAGTTCATCCAATTATTTATAGATAACTATATTTTATATATAGGTATAAGTTCATCCAATTGTTTACTTTTCAGGAGAGTTCTCATATGTTAACGGTGATCAACCACGGCAAAAAGTGCAATACATGGGGGTTTGAAATTTTGGGAGACGATGTGAAGGCTAAAATCATTCCCACCGGTTTACAATATTTGGGTAACTACTCATATACGACGGTGGATAATGCACTCATATCAGCATGTGTAGAACGTTGGCATCCAAAAACCAACACTTTCCATCTACCAAACGGGGAGTTGACGATTACCCTTGATGACGTCCATCATATATTGGGTCTTAGGGTTGATGGTCGAGTCATGATGAATCATACTTTTGACGAATCGAGCATCAACTTTTACGACCATATCGTGGATTATGTATCAGGGTGTCTGGGAGTTGATGCGGCTATTTTTACCACCCTTCGAGACTTCAAGAAGTCGTACGGACTTCCTTTAAAATATTTGGAGGAGACATTCGCTGATCCGGACCCCGAAGTGGCTAATAGCGATAATGTGGCCCGTGGATATATGCAGTTCATCTTAGGGGCTGTCGGCATTACGGATAAGTCTGGAACGTCGATACATGCCAAATATCTCCTGAATTTTAACGACATAGACACGGTGGAAGAAATATCTTGGGGAAGCGGTATACTAGCATACCTTTACCGCGAGCTTGGTGCGGCATCCCGCGTCGGTTCCAAGACAATATCCGGATGCCAGACTCTACTCCTATGTATAGATATATCTTTGTCAACTTGTATACATAATAAAAAATTGTGTTGTTAATTTTTGGACTAATTTTTTTTAACTTGGTTACGTGCATGCATGGATATACGAGCACTTTCCAACCCTGCAGCGGGCTAAACTTAATCGAGGGTACGACGAGCACCTTCCTAGAATGTGCAGATAGAAGCCAACTAAGGAAGATGCCAAACGTCCACACACATTGGCCGCCGTATGGAATGCACTTGAAGATATGACGATAGAAGAGGTGAATTGAGACCTAATTTTTTAATATTTGGTAATAATTTACTAAATTACGTTATGCTAAATTACGTTATGCTAAATTTCATGCGTTGCAGATTATTTGTGATCCATATCATGATTTGCGACAAACTAGTCGTCCATTGCAACCAGTCGCTTTATATCACGGTCTGATAAGTTGTCATGAAATCGAGGAGCCTTGTATGCCTGATAGAGTGCTCTGTCAGTTTGGTTACGTACAAACAGTCCCGAAGCGCATATTGAAAATGATAACTACTCCGCGAGGTACAAAACCGTTAAACTATATTCCTGCGGCGTTCAACTGGGTCTCGGACTTCTTCACTGAGTGGCAACGTCACGTTATTAGAGAAACTGAACAAGCAACAGTAAATATAACGGAATGTAGCGACGACTACCTCGCCCACTACGCTGGTGTCAGACTACCTACGTTGTTCAAATGCGGAGGCGATATTGTGCGTGTACCATCAGATCTCCCCGCCAAATCTGTCTTGTATACTGCATTGGTCAAGATGGTGAGGCAACCAACTTTTAGTTTGATATATGTAAATGTTTATAACCTAACAAATTTTATGAATTCTCATCAATAGGCTAGAAAAGTGAACAAGTTGGGAAGAAGACTCGTAAGTTGCCAGGGTACGAATTATATGAAAATCAATAACGAGCTACAACAAATCGACAACACTGAAGATTTTTCTTTCTTGGAAAATAGAGAGTAACGTACAAAGAGGCGGCATGAAGTTTAGGTCATGTTTCAAGTCATGTAAAACTTTGCTACAGTTTGTGTTTCGAGACATGTAAAACTTTTAAGTTTTAAAACTTTGACTGGTTATGTTTTGTTGGAATTTTTGATTGGTTATGTTTTGTTTCGAGACTTATTTAAGTTGTAAAACTTTCATACAGTTTGTGTTTGGAGACATGTTTGAAGAAGAACTTTCATACAATTGTTAAACTTTCATACAGTTGTTGGTTATTTATTTGTGTTTCGAGACAGCTACTTTTATGTATAAATGTGCAAAGACAGTGGCTAAAAACTAGGACTGTCAAAATCTGGACAGTCCTGATAGATCAAAATTCTGACAGTCCTAGTTTTATATATAAATTTGCAGAGACAGTGGGTTAAAATTAGGACTGTCAAAATTTTGACAGTCCTCATAGTTTGTTGGACTGTGAAAATCCTGACAGTCCTAGTTTTATATATAAATTTCCAGTAGGTTAAAATTAGGACTGTCAAAATTATGACAGTCCACATAGCTTGTGGGACTGTCAAAATCCTGACAGTCCTAGTTTTATATATAAATGTGCAGACAGTGGGTTAAAACTAGGACTGTCAAAATTTTGTCTGTCAAAATTTTGACAGTCCACATAGCTTATTGGACTGTCAATTTTGACAGTCCTCATAGCTTGTGGGACTGTTAAAATTTTGACAGTCCTAGTTTTATATATAAATATGCAGACAGTGGGTTAAAACTAGAGCTGTCAAAATTTTAACAGTCCTAATTTTATATTAGACTGTCAAAATTTTGACTGTATATAAATGTATATAAATGTACAGACAGTAGGTTAAAACTAGAACTGTCAAAATTTTGACAGTCCAATTAGCCTGTAGGACTGTCAAAATTTTGACAGTCCTAGTTTTATATAAAAATGTATAGACAGTGGGTTAAAACTAGGACTCATAATTTTGACAGTCCTGTTAGCTTGTGGGACTGTCCAGATTTTGACAGTCCTACTTTTATATATATATCACAGTGGGTTAAAACTATGACTGTCAAAATTTTGACAGTCTTGTTTGCTTGTGGGACTGTCCAGATTTTGACAGTCCTAGTTTTATACAGAGAGTGGGTTAAAATTATCTATATAAATGTTGAAAAAGATACCAAAGTTCAACATACATGACTCATTGCACAACATACAAGATTTTGGGATCCTCCATCTTCATCATCATACAGTTCAACATACAGTTCTAGTTTTATTTCTTTCATTGCACAACATACAGTTCAACATACATGACTCATTGCACAACATACAAAATGATACAGGAGTATAAGATGTATCAATCGATTAGAATATCAAAATAGTCCTTAGGCAAGATTTTGGGATCCTCCATCTTCATCTTCTTATAGCCAGCAATTGCATCCGTGTAGGGTGTCGTCCATGCGATCGCTTCCTCCGATGCGTGTTTATACCAAAGCGTAGAAGGTGGAGGAATAGGAGAATGACCGATCAACCTTGGGATGACAAAATGTTGTCCGACAAGCCCTATCGAACATAGATCGGATAGTCTGTGTTCGGCCGGGGGAGCGCACATTGGAAAGAAAGTATTGTTAATGTCTTGTGAGATAATTACAATAGGTATCTTATACCTATTAGAGAATACGTATGCAGCGGGCGGGACATCCATGTCATGGTCTGGTTCGGTAACTGTTTCCGTACAAGGTATGCTTGCCAACAAATCTCCAACAATTTCTTTGCCGAGTATCTGCCTATAGAAGGGTAGACGAGACTCCAACTCCTCGTACAGCTCTTCCCTAACCTATCTCCATCCTGCTTCAACTGAATAGCCAAGATGTCTTGCGAGTGCATGATATCCACAATGGCCATCCTTAGGAACAACAATAGACCAAATGAAATCCCGTATCTCAGGTAGGAAATTTTGAATGTATAGTCTATATGAATCAGAGAAGTTATCTAAACCCTCCGCCGTGACTGCATCGTTCGTTTTCTGTTTCTTTCCCCTTCTAATAGTAAGCTTACTCTTTTTCTGCGAAAATACCACACTTTCGATAATCGACTTTGACTCAACTTGCTCAAATTGCGTTCAATATGTTCAAACAAGGATGGATCTCTTTTAGTTGACTCCATCTCCTTTTTTTTGCTCTACTCATTCTTGAGTGTGGTCTTCCCTTAGAGGAGTTCGAACAACAGATGACTCTTGCTATCGAGTTATTGCCGGGACTGTAATTTCTTAGATTTTAACCTCAATGGATCTTCTCTTCGGTTCCGATGCGACACACCACCTTGCGTGAAGGGGTTTCACTTGTGGCAAAGAAAAGAAATCATCGTGAACTTCCACCATCGGCATTATCGACATATGTCTCTAACGTTGATTAACAACATCTATTGGAACAAGTATAGATTGACGACGATATTCGTTAATCTCATGTGCACAAGGAAGGTCGAGTGAATGTCGATATGAACAACAGCAAACCTCGGGATCATAACCAACCAACTTCGACCTACCAATCTCCTCAAACAATAAGCCCAAGGCCTTATGAGATACTACATGAATTAAACCATCCAAGAGGTATTCATGCTTGTATTCATGCTTTGCAATACTGAGGCTCATCTCAAATGATGCTACAATCTCGTTCATCGTGGAAATAATCATCAAATGAATCGATTGCCAAACGGAGACAAAATTACCGACCGATGACCGTAGATATCTTTGTAAACTTGAGTGTGATCCTTCGACCCGGTTCGTAGTGATTGTGCCATAATGCTTCACCATGTTCGTCCATGCTAAGACGAATTGTTCTTTATGTGGTTCTAGCCAAGTATCTTTGATATAAGAAATGCATGTCGAGTTACTCGTCTCCCACTTTTGTTTGAACATGTACCATGCTGTGTCGTAGTTGTCTGTAGTACTTGCTCGTCATACAAGACTCCAATCACTGTAGAATTCTTCGAAGCGAAGCTTGTCGATTTTACCGTCCAAATTTTCAAATTTCCTTTGCATTGAGCTTGGATATTTCGATTTATATGCCAAGTGCATAGTAGTCTATGCACATGAGGAAATACAATATCTATAGCATTTATCAGCGCATATTCTCTGTCGGTAATAAAAACAGAGGGTTCTTTGTATCCTGTGTAAAGGGATTGTAGTTTCCTCAACGCCCAGGTGTAATCCTCTACTGTCTCACTCTTCATAAATCAAAAAGCGACTGAAATGTTTTTTCCGTAGACGTAAACCCAACAATGTGAAAAAAAGGCATCTTGAACTTGTTGGTCTTATATGTACAATCAAGGACCAACACGTCTGCGAAGGACCGAGCCAAGTGTGTGCAATCAGGATGAGCCCAAAACAATGAAAGGAGTTTATCATTTTGTGGATGTCTTCTATGGTACTCCACGTAGTGATGCTCCCCAAGCAACTTCAATACTTGCTGCATCGCTATTCTTCCTTTCATACTATTACATTTCGCTCTCGCCAAACAATTATAGATCGTCCTCATGGTTGACTTGTTCTTATTTTCTTTTTGTCGCACGGCAGAATAAATTTTTTTGGGTGCAACTCCGGAAAGGAACAGTTCTTCAACCAACTTTCTCTCATCCTTCTTCAACCGTGCCACGTAGGCATGACCCGTAAGTGTCTCTAGAATATGATGATTGTGTATTCCATTCTTAACTTCGATTATCCACTTCACATTTTCTACTTTTACAATCAACACCTTAAATGGACAACCACATTTTCTCGTCCCAACGTTTTTCTTGGGAATTTTTTTTCAACACCACCTTTTTTTTTACGATGCTGCCTGAACACACCTCTTCTTTCGCAGCCCAGCTCTAAATATTTTCGGACCGGCCGAGATCTGATGGATCTTGCAATGACAATGACTATGTTATGTCGTCTTCCAACTTCTCTGCACCAATCTAATGCTTCTTCCTGGGATGCAAATTGAATATCTGTTGAGAATACCTCCTCCACATCAACCCCAATAGCAGGATGTACCACAACATATGTACGAGGTTGGTCCTATAACCTATATAAAATAATCTAAAAATTAATAACTTCAAATAATTGGCAGTCCAAATTAGGACTGTTATAATATTTACAGACTAATGTATTGAGTAGACTGTAAATTTTTTTACAGTCTTTAAGATTCAGGACTGTCACTATTTTGACAGTCCACTTAGTATATAGGACTATCGAAATTATGACAGTCCTATATTTATATAGGACTGTCGAATTATTGACAGTCCTATAGTTATATAGGACTGTCGAATTTTATACAGTCCTTACATGATGACTGTCGAAATAGGGTTGTCATTTTACGTACCGTACGTGCTTCGGAACAACCGACATGTTCTTCGGAAGGACCGGAGTGCATATTTAATGGATTGCATGATCCGACTTCTACATCGAAGATAATTTCATGCATCGCTCCTACAATAGTCAAATAAAACTAAATATTTTTGTGACAATCGCAAAACTTATTCATCGTACGTTGTCGAAGACATACCGGAAGAATATTCGTTAGACAATCACCAAATCAGAATTTTCTTTCACTTGGGACTACAACTATCAAATTCCAAAGTTAGGTTTAGATTTTAGGACTTGAGAGAATGAGAAATTTATTCATGTGAAGGTGAAAAAGAAAGAAGAGAAATGATTTTTACTTATATATGTTGGTGTAGGCTAGTCCTAAGTAAGTTTGAGGAGTGGTAAACTTGTAATTTTTGGAAAAATTTCAATGGACAGCCCTGAGTATATTGTGTAGTGCCCTTATCAAAAACCAAAAAAAAAAATTAGAGGAGAAAGTCATAATATGTTATAAGACAAATAAGGAATATTTATGACTTTTTAAACAAAATCTCTCACTTTCTCTTCTTAACTCTCCGATTTGGAAGGTTGAAAAAATGAAAAAAAAAAGAAAGCTAAACAAACCCCCACTTAACCCTATATGATTCCTCCTCAACCCCCATCCTAAAACAAAGTAGGATTTTTTTTCCTCCTCACTTAACTCCCCCTCACATAACTCTCTTCAACCTCAATCCAAGCAGACCCTAAGGATCTGTTTCGTGCTTTGTTTGAGGGTGGAGATTTAGGAGGAAGAGTCAATTGAGATTAAGTGAGGGGAAGATTAATCTTATTTTGTTCATTTTTTTCAACCTCCAAATTGAAGGTTTAACAAGGAAAAGTGATGTTTGAAAAGTCATAAATACCCCTTATTTTGATAAATTTTAACTAAAAACACAATCAAATTTTATGCCATATGTAATAATGGTATTTTGATAACTATTGTATTTTTATAAATCCTCCTCCCACTCAAAATTTCAAATCCAAGCAAGAGTTATTAAACACACCCCACTTAATTCTCCCTCCAACCCAAGCAAGATTATATGTAACGACTCCCCTCCCCCCACTTAACTTCCCTTTCACTTAACCTGACTCAATTCTTATTCACCCCCCCCCCCCCCCCCACTCTACTCTTCGCTCCAAGCAGAGCCGTAGTCTCCTCCTAGTGAGCTTATGTGGTCATGTCCAATATGTGTTCAACCAGACGACACACAGACGCAACAGCCAGCTGCGGCTGGTTTTTTTGAAGCATTCATGAGTCTGCTTTGAAATGAAGTTTTGGTAGCTAGTAGCAATATAGGAGGTGAGGGATATTGGTTTGACCATGTAAAAGTTTTCTAGAGAGTATTTGAGCTAACTGTTGGTTCGCCATCCTATGATACTGTTGGTGAGATAATTTAGAGACCGGAGAGGGGAAAGGTCAAGAGAATGACGTGATAGCGTGTTAAAAAGGACAACCGCCTGAGAAGCACGGAGGTCATGGAGAGATGTTGAACAGACATGAACACACAAAATGGATCACGGTGACACGGACTCAGCACGGTTTTCGGTGCATCCTAGTGTGCTTTGGAGTGTTTGTGTCACATCTAATACATACACGACAACCATTTTGGAGTCTCCCCGTTCCTTGCTGTGTAGCCAGGGACTAGATGGACATAGTTGGATGAATGCTTGTTGCTAATTGGGATGAATGCTTTTGTTTTGTTAATGTTAGTTTTCGCTCATTTATTTGTATACTCAGTTTGTGATACTTTGCATTTCCTTGAAAGCTAGAAATTAAGAATTATTTCATTTCTTCAACTTCAATTTTGGTTTAATTGGTTTATTTTATTTTAATTATTTGATAATCAAATTCAGTAATGGATTAGTTTGTTGGTAATGAAAACACCACCACTATCAAAGCCTTTATTCCAAACTTTGCCTGTGACTTAATGTCTTATATCGTCACTGCGAATCCAAGCTAAATGAGGAGGGTTGTGTTAGGTAGCTGACAACTAGCCTAATATCTACGAGGTGAAGCGTGCAAAATCCTAACTCAACACGTTCTCTCAAACTTGGTATGCTGATGTTAACTAGCATCAAGTTGTGGTCCATAGTAGATTATTTCTGAAGGCATTCATAAATGTGTTTGCTAATTACTCGCTCCTCAGCTCTAACAGAAGAACAAAAAGTGATCTTGGTTTGCTTCTTCTCACTAACTAATGATTGTAAGCTACATTATTTTCTACTTTCTTTTCATGAAAAGTGGGATATTTTCCATTTTTTCATGAAAAAAGTGACCATTTTCCATGGAAAATAGATAATTTTCATTTTTGCGTGAAAAACGGCATTTGTGAAATGTGCATAGCAGCCTGATTATAACCCATGCTTTAGTACACAAGATATTATACCCATGGCTTTCAGGAATGCTTTTAGCTAAAGTTAACTCATATATGATAAGGCCATTTCCTTGTACTCCTTTGTTGTGCTTGAACCAAGACGACATTATTCTTCTTGCTTTTCAGTATGACCAACAATTACTTCTGGTGCAATGGGCATCCTAGTATCCAACACTTTTCTTTAGCATTCTTGATTTGGTAGTGGTTTTTCTTCGCTTAAACTTTTATCCTATTAACAGAAGCCAAGACGTGTCTAGTATGAGAAGCATGCATGGATTGGCTAATATGGCCTATAGTGCATAGGCAATATCATCCATCAGGTCTTGTAATTGTAGATAGTCAATATCCAGCAAGCTTGTAATAGTGACCAATGCCTTTAATAGGTTTAACAGCTTCTGCATTTTGTTGAAGGCTAATACCAACAGGCTTAACAAAGTTTTAGGTCGGAAGTTTTCCAGTTAAGAAGATCCCATGTGTATGTTCTTTCTGAAGTAAAAAACTTACATTTTTATGCTTACTTTCTTCATTTCAATACCGAGTTTAGCTCATCTAGATCTTTGATATCAAACTTGGTTTTTTTTTATCAGGCTTTTACTTCATTAATTGCTGCTTGAGCATCTCTCACCATGATTATGTCATCCACAGATACCAACAGAATTGATGTGCCCACACACCTTACCTTGACAAAGATGAAATGATTGCCAGAACTTCATTGAAACCCTGTAGCAGAAACTTTGAACTTCATATTTTCAAACCATGCTCCCATGGATCTATTGAACCATAGACTGCCATTTCTTTGGCAAGCTACTTTATGCTTTCCCATTTGGATGTTGAGGAGTCACCTGCATGTACACCTTAGAAATAAGCTCTTTCTAGAGGAAATCATTCTTAACAAATAGATTACTTAATTTCTACCTCTTGTTAATCAATGTTCTAAAAATCGCTGGGCGGACTCGGTGCGCCGGAGGTCCGCCTAGCGCCTAGGCGGGATATATATATATATATATATATATATATATATAAAATGGCCGCCTAAGCGTCCGCCTAGGGCCGAACAGGCCGCCTAGACGCCGCACAGATCCGCCTAGGGCCGCCTAGCGCCTAGGCAGCTGAACGGGGGTGTTCGTACGGTGGGATGGCGCCTAGCACCTAGCGCCTAGGCGGATGCCTAGTCCGATTTTTAGAACACTGTTGTTAATATCGAGGGCCTAAAGGAGTTCGTTTTGGCTACAGGAGCTCCCTGAGATAAATTGAGAATAGAAGAAAGAAAGGTAGTCAGAGGAAGAGAAGGAACAGATGGTGTACAATTTGATGTTACATCTTCGTTGTCTTTATATACAAGCCTAATGTACAAAAGTCCAATGAACAAGTCAATATGGCTTCATAGGTCAAGAAAGTAACTTCTGTGATTTGCCTGTCAACAGATTTTTCTGACGGTCTGATGGCTTCTTAATCAAGAAAATGATCTGATGATAATGATACATGTGGGCAATCATATCACCTACTTCAACTAATCCCTTCTGTTGTATCCATCTTATCTTGTCTTGTCTTCTAAAGCATGAACATGCCAGACAAATAAGCCTTATGACTTACGGTTGATGAAGTGATGGCTTCTCTTTACGAGAAGCCATTCTGTTGTTGATCATTTGATCTGTTCATTTTATAACTGCTTTCATCGCTAGGTTAGGTAGTTTCAACATCTTTTAATAACTGTTGTTGATCATTTTATAACTGTTTAGCTGTGTTGTTGACCTGTTGAACTTCACAAGTATAAAACGTTTGCAACATCAGAATCGGTTTCGGCCCTTCTTATGAATACCGGTATCGGTGGTTTAGGTAGTTTCAACATCTTTTAGGTCAATGTTTTGAAGTTGTTTGCAGAAAACCAAAAAATAATAAGAAAATATTTTAAAAACTAGAAAAATATATATTAATACGTAAGGCATAATATATGTATGTTTGTCAGTTCCTGTTAATTTTGAATGGAACAATATTCAACATTGTTGAACTATTAATCCACCATAAATATTGTTTTTTTCTTTATTTGCTTTTAGACAAAGTATCCCCATAATAGATAGTTTTGAATAGAATTGTGTTAAGTTGTATGAACATTTTGAATTTGAAGTATAGAACTTTGACAAATGGTAATGATTGCATTGTTTCGGTAAGGATTTTTATCGAGATAATGTAAATGTAGCATGTTAATCTTCTCAATATTAAATTATTGTGTCGACATTGTTTTTGTCGTACTTTTCACTTTTCCTTCTATTTTTTTTTCTTTATTGAATTGATCGGGAAAGAGCCATGTACTTCGATTTTGAACGGTATTAGTGGGTGGTGGGGGGGGGGGGGGGGGTGAAGGGTAGGGGTGAGCATTATTCGGTTTTGGACCGAAAATCGAACCGAATCAAAAGATTCGGTTTGGTTTGAAAAAATTCAGTTCAGTTTCGGTTTTAAAAATACTAAATATTTTTATTCGGGTTCGGTCCAAAACCGAAAATCGAATAAGATTTATGCAATTATGTAAATATTCTAATTCTATGCATATTTTGTAATTAAAAATGTGTATATTTTGAAAATAACAAGTCTATGTATATGTTTTGAAGCCCAACTTTGGACACAACTTTGAAATATAACAAATATGTATATAAAATTATAATTTTTTGTTGAAATTAGTTGATGATTTTATTGATTGTCTCATTGGCATTATATAGCCTTACAGTCATTAATACAATGATCTCAAACATTATGACAATAATCACATAATAGAATATCCTGTGACATATTCTGGCATCCTAAATATGTCCTCAGGATATTCCCTTGTGCTTATACTATACTTAAATATGACACCCAACATACCATATCAACACTCCCCCTCAAGATGGGTGAAAGATATTCACTAAACCCATCTTGTCACATCCTCTAATCATGCTCACTGAGGCGAGTCCCTTGGTTAGTCCATCTGCTACTTGATCCCTGGTTGGAACATGGCCAAGCTCCAGTAATCCACTATCCAACTTCTCTTTGATGAAGAATCTATCAATCTCGATATGTTTGGTCCTGTCATGCTGTACTGGATGTTGGCGATACTAATAGCTGACTGATTGTCACACCACAGCTTCATCTTGGCTCCTTGATCCAGCTTCAGCTCCACCAGCATATTCTTCAACCATCGCAGCTCTGCAACTCCCAAGGCCATAGCTCTGTACTCTGCTTCAGCTGTCGATCTGGCCACCACAGACTGCTTCTTACTCCTCCAGGAGACCAAGTTACCTCCTACAAATATGCAATATCCCGAGATAGACCTCCTGTCATCAGCACAACTAGCCCAGTCAGAATCACAGTAGCCCTCGATGCTCACGTGATTGTTCTTCCTGAATATTAGTCCCTTCCCGGGAGCACCTTTCAAGTACCTCAGAATCTGGTATACTGCATCCATATGACCCTTCCGTGGGTCATGCATGTAGCGGCTCACCACACTTACTGCAAAGCAGATATCAGGACGTGTGTGGCTCAAATAGATCAACTTGCCAACCAGTCTTTGGTATCTGTCCCGATCAACTGGTTCTCCAGCCTCAGCATCAATCTTGAACCTCTGATCTATTGGTGTCGCTGCAGGTTTGCACCCCAACATCCCAGTTTCTGTGAGAAGGTCCAGTGCATACTTCCTTTGAGAGAGAACAATCTCCTCTGCTTCTCGAGCAATCTCAATCCCAAGGAAGTACCGAAGAAGGCCGAGATCCTTCACCTCGAATTCCTTGCCAAGCTTTCCTTTGAGTTGGGCGATCTCCTGCTCATCATCTCCTGTGATAATCATATCGTCTACATACACCGCAAGCATGGTGATGTGGCCTCCACTCCGACGGAAGAACACAGTATGATCAGCATTGATCTGCTGATATCCCATCCCTATCATCGTCCTTCTGAGTCTGTCAAACTACGCTCGAGGAGACTGCTTCAGTCCATAGAGGGACTTCTTCAACCTGCAGACCTTGCCTACTGTCTGATTTGTGCCAAATCCTGGTGGTATCTCCATGTACACCTCCTCCACTAGATCTCCGTGAAAAAACGCATTCTTCACATCCAGTTGGTGTAGCTTCCATCCACCATTCGCTGCCAGAGAAACCAGAGTCCTGACAGTGCTCATCTTTGCAACTGGTGCAAAGGTCTCGTCATAGTCGATGCCGTACGTCTGACTGTATCCTTTGGCTACTAGTCGAGTTTTGTAGCGCTCAACCTGTCCATCTGGGTTCTGCTTCACGGTAAAGACTCACTTGCATTCAACTGCTCTCTTCCCCTCTGGCAGTCTCACAAGCTCCCAAGTGTGGTTCTTCTCCAGAGCTCCCAACTCCTCGTGCATTGCCGCTTTCCACTTTGGATCGTTCTTGGCAACCTGCCAATTGTTAGGTACAGTAATACTATCCAAAGATGCTATAAAAGCTCCATGAGAAGAAGGGATATAGTCATAAGAAACAAACTGAGCAATATCCCAACCATATCTGTTTAGAGGATTTTCTGCATTGCTGCGAGTGGTCCTCCGTACAGATAGTGGTGTGGGAGGAGTAGAAGTAGGAGGAATGATATCTTGTGAAGGAGGGGGTATCACCTGAAGGGGGGTTGGTGTCGGTGCCTCAGGAGTTGGGACGAATGCAGGCAAGGGACTTGGCACTGGCACTGTCAGTACTGGTCCTGCAGTTTGCTTCTCTCTCCTGCTGTAGGTAAGTAACTCTCCCTGAGCCGTAGGCCTAACACCTTCACCTTCTTGTCCCTTCTTCGTGCCTCCATGCCAAACTTCTAAATCGGTTACCACCAAGTTCTCCATCTCCCCCTCTCGCCTAATACTGGCAGTATTAGGCGTGTTGTGTGAAGTTCCGTCCTGGTGGTAGTATGGCTCATGCTCCCGAAAGTGGACATCCATACTGACAAACTTCTTCTTCTCTACTGGACTCCAGCACACATACCCCTTCTGGGTCGCCGAGTAGCCTACGAAGATGCATTTGACCGCTCTAGGGTCAAGTTTTTCAACTGATGGTCTGTTGTCCTTCACAAAACACACACACCCAAATACCTTCAGTGGGAGTATCCCACTATTATTGCCTTGCAGTACCTCATATGGGGACTTCCATCCGAGGACCTTCGAGGGCATCCTGTTGATGAGTTGAGCTGCTGTCAACACTGCATGCCCCCACAGACTCTGTGGGACATTCATGTCGATCATCATACTTCTTGCGACCTCCAGAAAGTGTCTGTTTTTCCTTTCTGCAACTCCATTTTGTGCTGGTGTGTATGCACAGGTGGTCTGATGCTGTATTCCGTGTGCTGACAAGTATTCTGCAAGCGTCCTGTTGGTATACTCCGTTCCATTGTCAGACCTCAGTACCTTCACAACTGCTTTGTTCTGAGTCTGGACATGCTTATGGAAATCCCGAAAACAAGCAGGTACATCATTTTTATATTTCATCAAATATAACCAGGTAGCACGAGAGGCACACTCAATGAAAGAAACAAAGTACTTATAACCATTCATAGTGTTAGTAGCACATGGACCCAGAGATCAGAATGTACTACCTCAAAAGCAAAAGTGCTCCTAGCTCCTAGTAAGTTTTCCTAACTCGCACGCATCACATACTAATTTCTCTTTATTTGTTTTTGCATAAATCTCTGGATACAACTTACTTAGAGTATCATAGGAAGAATGTCCCATCCTCCGATGATGGAGTATCAAGGTATCCTCAGTCCTCTGCTGCAGTCCTTCCATGCCAGCCTTCTCTGCCATAGATACCAATGCTGAGTCCAGTCCTTCTCGATCTAGGTACCACAGTCCCTCATGCCAAGTGCCAGTCCCAAGTCTTCGTCCTGTCCCTTTCTTCTGGAAGGTCACCTTAGGAATATCAAAAGAAACAATGCATTTAAGTTGGAGGATTATAGAACTAATGGACAAGAGACTGATTGGAAAGGATTGAGCATGTAAAACATTAGATAATCTTACTGAACCTGTACAATTAACAGTACCCTTACCGACCACTGGCTGGAAAGTGCCATCAGCTGTCTGAATGCTGTCTGCTGATGCTAGGTGAGTGTAGGAAGAAAACTCACTAGCATTCCCCGTCACATGCCGAGATGCTCCCGAGTCGATAATCCAGCATGATGATTTAAGGGAAGAGATAGACGCAAGGGCAAGTGATTCGTCAGTACCTTCTGATGGATGGACATACATGGCAGCATTGCCCCTAACAAAGAATGAGGTGGACGCCTCCTCTGTTCTATTCCTCATGTCTCCCAGTGCCTGGTCCTCCACAGTAAATGTGCCATCAGCTTCTCCGTTCCCTTCTGATATCCTCGTCCGCCTCGTCTACCCCCTCGACCACGACCACGACCACGTCCTCCATTATATCCTCGTCCGCCGAACGGTCCTCGTCCACCACCTGAATCTCCCTCCTTAGGTGGTTTGGTACAAGCATACCGATGATGACCCATCTCCCCACAGTTGTAGCACTGCCGGTTATGCTGCCAGGGCTCTCCCTTAGATCCTGTGTTACCTGAGCTGGTGATCGCTAGTGCTGACTTTGCTTCGGGGGGACCACCTGTCCCGGCTTGCAGTCTGATGCGTGTCTCCTCCTGGATCATGGCTGAGATAGCCTCCTTAAGGCTAGGGATCTTTGGTTGGGCTAGAAGTAGGGCCGTCCTCTGTGCGAAAGCTGCAGTCAGCCCTTTGAGGAACTTCATCGTCCTCTCCTGCAGACACACCTCTCTCCTTACACTTAGGGTCTCCGCAGCTCGTCCGATCTGAGGAGTGATCATAATCCAACCACATACGCTCCAACTCCGTGGCATACTCCTGCACCGTCTTCTCTCCCTGTACGGTGTCATCAATCTCCCCCTTTATCTGGAAGACCCGTAAGTTGTTCCCCACACCATCATAGTCCTTCTCAACTTCTCCCACACATCTTTCACCATCTCAATACCGTCTACTGTGGCGGCAATAGACTGGACTAAGGAGTTGAGAAGCCAGATGTAGATTACCATATGAGTGGACTTCCACTCATCGCGTCCTGTTGAGCCCTCGTCCGGTTCTGTCGTTTCGCCCGTCAGGAACCCCTCCATGTTTTTTCCTGCGAGGGTTCTTCTCACCCGCCGTGACCAACTCAGATAGGTGGCTGGTCCATCTAATTTCAGATCGATGGAGGGAAGCTTCAACTCCGGCGATGTTCGTGTCGTGTTCTCACCAGCCGACATCGTCAACAACTTCATCAACGTCACCACCTCTGCAGAATCTAGTTTCTTGATGATCTCCTCCATCGATGCGTCGTCTATCCAATCACGTCACGTCCGCTCTACGACTCACGCTCGTTCTCGTCGTCCGCTCCTAGATCCGAACATGTCCCCCCTTTTTCAGATATAGGCATCCTATTAGGCGCTGTCTCGTGCTGGTGCGGAGGAGACGGCAGCACGCATGTCACAGCCGCCGTCGCAGCAGCAGCAGCAGCCGCAGCAGCAGTAGTAGCCTCAGCAGTAGCGGGACGGAGCAGCAACAGCGAAGGGCGGCCTGCGAAGGACTGAGAAGGGAAGAAGGGGGGTGTGTGGAAGAGTTCGGTGGAGGAGAGAAATCCTCCTGTGGGTTTGTGGAAGCTTGGTGACGACTAGGGTTTGTGAAAACTTGGCTCTGATACCATGTTGAAATTAGTTGATGATTTTATTGATTGTCTCATTGGCATTATATAGCCTTACAGTCATTAATACAATGATCTCAATCATTATGACAATAATCACATAATGGAATATCCTGTGGCATATTCTGGCATCCCAAATATGTCCTCAGGATATTCCCATGTGCTTATACTATACTTAAATATGACACCCAACATACCATATCAACATTTTTAATATAATTTAACTACAATTCTAACTTTGGGTCCACTCTATTAAACAATAGCAATAGTCCAACCGAACAAACCAAATAAACTGAATAGCTTATACGGTTTGGTTCGGTTTCGGTTTTTGCTAATTTCGGTTTGGTTTTGGATTTTAAGAATTTCGGTTTTGACTATTTCGGCTCGGTTGAAACCGAATAAACCGAAAGCTCACCCATAGGGAGGGTAGGGGGGGTGGGGGGGGGGGGGGTAGGGTATCGGATCCAAAAATGATATGCGAACCTTGTATGAAAGTACTGATAGGTTAGTGAGCTAATCATCTTAATTTACATGTTCTCATTTTTTATATTTTCCCACTAAAGTTTTTTAGCTTGATCCTCATCAAACAATTATTCTTTGGAATAAAAGCCAGGAGTTTATGGAGATCATTCCTGGTCATTTGCATCGTCCTGGCTTCTATCATCATTGTCGTAATTTATCTTATTGCATTAGTGGTTACAAATGATAGTGCCTTGTATCCTGTTCTATTAAGTTTTCATTTGTGGTTTTGGTGATTGATATTTAGATGCCTTGTATTCTTCATCCTATGATGGGTTTTCATCCTTATGATGGAATCATATTAGTGCCTTAACGAAGTAAGCAAACTGAAGAAACCAATCCTCTTCTTGCATATTATCTAACCCTGATTATTGGATGAAACATGCAGATATACTGTTGAAGACTTTGTAAAATAGTTAAACCTCTCAACCTTACCATCTGTCCTCTGTATGGATTGCATAAACCTTCACAGTCCTTAATAAATTGGAATGCTAGCAAGAATTTATGTTGCGTGCAGGTTCTATTTGACAATTGCTTGTAATGTGTCATGATTGATATGGTTTAAAATATCTCTACCCAAAGCCATAATGGCATAATGTCTAATTTTTTCTCTAACTGCTACCCTGAGAACTGTGGATGAGGCTCCAGCTTTTCGGTTATGACTAGGCCGTCTATTTCTAACAGGTTTTGTGGTTGGTGGACACAGTTGAAAATTTGTACAAAAGACGCAAGTTATCCGACTAGGATTACATGCAATTCAGGATGATCTCTTACAGATAGTCACATTATTATCTTTGAAGATACCATCAAATTGTTTTGAATGTGCTAGCTAGCACCAGCTAATAGTTAATGGATGGTTGTTTTAATTGCACTTCCCGATTAAATGTATTACCAGTCATCTTGATTGTATAAATGATTAGATCAAAAAAGAACTGCCAGGGAAATATCACTTGGAAATAGATAAAAATACGTTTCAAAGGGGCTGTTTCATTTGCTGAATACACAAATTCAGGAAATATCCAAGATGGACCAATTATTCTCCTGGAATTGTTGCTGAATTCATTATTTGGATATCAAGACATGCAAATACTGTCTTCCTCAAGTAAACCTCTTACGCGCTTCTTCTTGCTTAGTGTAGGCACGCGTAATTGGACGATGGGTTGAAGACAATGAAGAAGCCGTCTGGTCTTGTGACCGGCCGGCCTTGGTGTTGCGCCCTGTCGCAGGCGCGGGCGCTTCTCAGATCGGGAGAAGTACTGCCAATGTTTTTTGTTAAACTTTTCTTTGATAATCTTCTCAAGAGAATTTTTACCTCTATATATAGATAGATGATGACTACAATTGCTAACCATAATTTGTTGGAAAAGAAACTAAATCATACTAATTATTGCTAATAATATTACTAGTAATTTCTTTCCTTGAAAGAAAAGATATTATTAACAATATTGCTAATAATATCTTCCTTGAAAGGAAATTAATTATTGTTAATAATATTACTAATAATATTGCTAAGTAATATATTTTCTTTCAAGGAAAGACATTATTAGCAATATTGCTAATAATATCTTCCTTGAAAGAAAACTAACTATTGCTAATATTACTAATAATATTGTCAAGTAATGCCGCCGGCTAGGTATGGGCAACCTTAGCCGGATCTTGTGTGTCTTTCCCTTAGGCCGGTCCATGTGAGTAACGGGTATAGGTTCGTCCGAACCGACCCGTAACAATACTCACTCCCTTCAAACCCAGCGCGTCCTCGCGTTGAAAGCCGGGATGAAGGCGCTCGAGGGTGTCGTGTTGGTCCTATGTAGCATCGTCACGGTTTCTTTCGCCCAGCGAACCAAGTACTCACGGGTGTCAGCAACCATCTGAGTATTAAGTATCTCCGCCGGGACCGGGTGTTCGCTTGGTGTGAGGTCGGCGGGTAAGGCTGGTACATGGAAGACGTTGTGGAGGCGGGCGTCGGTTGGAAGCTCGAGTTGTTAGGCCACCGTGCCAACCCGAGCAGAGACTCGGAAGGGCCCGAAGAAACGAAGAGCAAGCTTGTGGTCAGTTGTATGCCTCATAGTGGATTGTCGATGTCGTTGGAGACGCACCCACACCCAATCGCCCGGGCTGAAGATGACCTTCCTGTGGCGAGCATCATATACTTGCCGTATCCGATTCTGAGCATGGTGAAGGCGCTGTCTTGCTTGTTCGAGAACCGTGGCACGATCATTGAGGTGGTGGTCGACAACATCAATCACGGAGGCGCCGGCCTTATAGGAAAGCATGACGGGGGGAGGCCGGCCGTATACGAGCTCAAAATGGGTGGTGCGGTGAGCCGAGTGAAAGGAGGTTGTAGCATAACTCAGCCCACGGAAGCCAGTAAGTCCACGTTTTGGATTTGTCAGCTACGAAACAACGGAGGTACATCTCCATTGTCCGATTGATCACTTCTGTTTGGCCATCTGACTGGGGTGGTATGCTGAGGACAAGAGCAACTTAGTACCGCACTGTCGGAAAGTGTCCTGCCAGAAGGCGCTAGTAAACACGGGATCGCGATCGCTGACGATGGTCTCGGAAATACTATGTAGACGCACCACCGTATCAAAGAAAACATGTGCGACTGATGATGCCGAAAAAGGGTGACTCATCGCCATAAAATGTGCATACTTGGACAACCGGTCCACTACTACCAAGACGACGAATTTGTCCTTGGAACGGGACAACTGAGTCACAAAGTCCATGGAAATATCGGCCCACACATGTTGTGGAATTGGCAGGGGCTGTAGCAGGCCTGCAGGGCTGAGAGTGGATGTCTTGTTGCATTGGCAGGTGGCACATGCGGCCACGTACTCCTCAATAGTGCGATGTAGACCGGGCCAGAAAAACTCTTTACGCATTCGCTCCAGCGTCTTGGTACTGCCCTCATGTGTGCTATCGTGGAAGTGGCGGGTAATGCGGGGGACCATTGGCGAGGACTTCGGAATGAAGAGACGTCCGCGATAGTAAGATGAGGCCGCCAGTCTCCTTCCAGCCGGCCTCGGACTGAGAGGCCGAGATGGTTGCCTGCCGCGTGACGACCGCCTCATCGGCAGCAAGCGCGGAGAGCCACTCCTGCTCAAGTGCAAGCACCGGCCGGGAAAGTGCTGCGCATTCGGGAATATCGATGTCAATGCTGGAGAGTGCGTCGACCGCTTGGTTGAGTTTGCATGGCTTATGCTCTACGTGAAACGAGAAGCCCATGAGTTTACTCAACCAATGTTGCTGCGGGGGTGTGACGAGGGCTTGCTCGAGCATGAACTTGAGACTGTATTGATCTGTGCGGACGCATAAATCCCTGCCCCATAAGTACGGACACCAATGCCGATGCGCTCCCTCTCGTAAGCTGCCAACTTGACATGATGTGCCGCAAGCTTCCGACTAAAAAATGCTACTGGATGGCCCTCCTGATGTAAGAGTGCGCCGATGCCCTGTCCCGATGCGTCGCACTCGATGACGAAGTCAGTGGAGAAGTCGGAAAGATGCAAGACGGAGGGTGACGTGAGGGCATATTTGAAGTCGTTGAAGGCGGTGTCGGCGAGGTCCGTCCAAATGAAGGCGTTCGCTAGAGCAGGTCGCTGAGTGGTGCCGCTATCTCAGCGTAGCCCCTGATGAATCGCCGATAGTAGCCGGCGAGGCCGAGAAAGCCCCGAAGAGCCCACACGCTGGTCGGACGCGGCCATTCGGCCACGGCGGCCAGTTTGGCAGAGTCAGCCGCCACCTCGCTGCTGAAAATGATGTGTCCCAAGGAGGACACATGCCGCTCTGCGAAGGTACACTTGGTCATCTTCAGGTGCAACTGGTGGTGGTGTAGTGTCTCGAACACTGTCTTGAGGTGACTAAGGTGCTCTTCCATAGAGGGACTGTACACAAGAATATCGTCGAAGAAACAAGTACAAACTTCCGTATAAAAGGTTGGAATACCTCGTTCATTAGGGCCTGGAAGGTCGAAGGGGCGTTGGTGAGGCCAAACGGCATTACGAGGAACTCGAAATGCCTGTGGTGCGTGCGGAAGGCTGTCTTGTCGATGTCCTCGTCCGCCACTCGAACCTGATGGTAGCCCGAGCAGAGGTCAAGCTTGGAGAAGAAAGTTGCGCCATGGAGCTCATCGAATAACTCCTCCGCCACTGGGATTGAGAACTTGTCTTTGACGGTCTTGTCATTGAGTTGGCGGTAGTCCACGCAGAAGCGCCAAGTGTCGTCGGCCTTCCTGACGAGCAATACAGGGGAGGAGAAGAGTGATCGCCTGGCGCGAATGAGACCCTGCGCTAACATCTCGTCACTTTGTCTTTCTATCTCGTCCTTCTTGCGGAACGGGTAACGGTATGGCCGAACCACGACCGGCTCAGTGCCTTCCCTGAGGCGGATGCGGTGATCACATGAACAATGAAGCGGTAGTGTGGAGGGTAGCTCGAAGATGAAGGCGAAGTTGTGAATGGGGATCTGGAGAGGTGGTTCGTCACTGGCACGGATGGCCGCGACCGTGAGGGGCTGATCATCGTGACGGGAGAGGCCCGAGAGCAGGATGTCGCGGCCTTGGAAGGTGAAGCGCATGGTGAGGTGCCGGAAGTCCTACCCGATCTCGTCCAGTGTTTCGAGGCATTCGACGTCTAAAACGACGTTAAAACGATCGAGAGGGATGACCATGAAGGGGGATGCGAAGGTATGGTCCGCCACTGTAAAGGTTAATATGCCGAGCTCCCCGAAGCAAGGCAACTCCTTCTCGTTTGCAGCCCGGACCATTCTTGCTGCTCCTTGTGTCATGCGCAAGCCGAGTCGTTGCGCAACATAGCAACCAACAAAGTTGTGAGTGCTCTCCGAATCAACTAAGCAAAGAAGTAGCACCCCGTGGATCTGAATGAAAAGCTGTATTGCCCCCCCCCCCCCTTATGGCCATGGATGGCTAAGGCGGAGATTGACGGTCGACCGTCCTCGTCGAACTCTTCCCCTAAGAAATCGGCATCTTCGTGTTCTGGTACCTCTAGATAAAAGAGGTACTTACAGCGGTGCCCGGGGGAGTAGGTCTCGTCGCAGTTGAAGCAGAGGCACTTTGCTTTGCGCTCGGCTATCTCAGCTGCGTTGAGTCGACATGGAACATGTCTGGGCACCGACGAGCTAGCGGAAGTGGCCTGGACGGCCGTCCCTGAGGTGCCGGTTTGCTGAAGCGTGGTACCCGCCGCCAGAGGCCAGTTTGCTGAAAGAGGGGCCCGGATGGCCGGTCTCTGTTGGGGTGCCGCGTAGCGAGCGGACGGGAATCGTCCACCACGATTGTGGCTTCCGGAAACAGCTGTGGTGTCGCCGTTCGTCCACCTATGCTCCATCTCGTGCGCGCACCGCATGGCCTGTGCGAGGGTCAATGGCCGGTGGCGGTGCACATCCTGACCCATGGTTGTCGTCAAGCCGGAGATGTAGATGTCGATCTCGTCGCTGGACAGACGCAGAACTCGAGACAGCAGTGATTGAAATTCTTGGGTTGAAGTTCGCGACCGTGTCTGTCTGCTTGAGGGATATGAGATCCCCCCAACGCCCCGCGATGCGTGGGAATGCTGAATCGGATGAGAAGCTCGTCATAGAAGTGCCCCCAGTTGATCCAGTCTACCCGTTGTTGCTACCCGTCGAGCCAAGACTGAGCCTCGCCTTCAAGTTTGAGTCCCACCATCTGGACTCGCTCCTCCTCTGAAATGCGGTGGAGTTCGCAGAACCGCTCGCAATGACGCACCCAAAGTAAAGGATCGTCGATGCCGTCGTAAGGTTGCAAGTCGAGACGTGGAAAGTGCGGTAGCCAGCGTTCCTCCCCGACGTCGCCTCGGCCTCCACAACGTTCGGCCCTCTCGTAGAAGTGGCGAGGGTCGAGCGGGTGGCGGTGTCTGTCGTTGTCGCGGAAGGGGTCACGGTAGTAGTCGTTGCGGAAAGGAGTCCCGCGCAGGGGTTCGTCGTAATGAACTCCTCCTCGTGGGGGGGGGGGGGGGGTCGTGGGGGGTGGAGAGAGGACCTGGGGGGTCTGTCGAAGCGGGGGAAGACCCACGGGGGGCTGTCAAGCCCGCAGGGGGGTTGTCGTCGGCGTACGGGTGTCCCCTCTGTGGGCTGCCGCTGCCGTGTGGGTCCTGCAGTGGGGGGCTGGTACTGCGAGGGGGTGAGGTGCCGCGGCCGGTTGTGGTGGTTGTCGAGTTCGCGAGCAACGCGTTGATTTTTGCGGCGAGGTCGGCGATGGAGGTGTGGGTCGCAGCGGTACTCTCGGCCTGGACGTCGAGACGCTTGCGGATGTCATTGACGGTGGCCTCGAGTCGAAGGAGGCGTTCGTCATTGGATGGTGGTGTAGGTGCCATGAGGTCGGGAGGATCGAACTGCTCTGATACTAGTTACGCGCTTCTTCTTGCTTAGCGAAGGCACGCGTAACTGGACGATGGGACGAAGACGATGAAGAAGCCGTCTGGTCTTGTGACCGGCCGGCCTTGGTGTTGCTCCTTGTCGCATGCGCAGGCGCTTCTCATATCGGGAGAAGTACCGTCTATGTTTTTTATTAAACTTTTTTTTGATAATCTTTTCAAGAGAATTCCCACCTCTATATATAGATAGAAGATGGCTACAATTGCTAACCATAATTTGTTGGAAAGGAAACTAAATAATACTAATTATTGCTAATAATATTAATAGTAATTTTTTTCCTTGAAAGAAAAGATATTATTAGCAATATTGCTAATAATATCTTCCTTGAAAGGAAACTAATTATTGCTAATAATATTACTAATAATATTGCCAAGTAATATCTTTCTTTTCAAGGAAAGACATTATTAGCAATATTGCTAATAATATCTTCCTTGAAAGGAAACTAACTATTGCTAATATTACTAATAATATTGCCAAGTAATGCCGTCGGCTAGGTATGGACAATCCTATCCGGGTCTTGTGTGTCTTTCCCTTTGGCCGGTCCATGTGAGTAACGGGTATAGGTTCGTCCGAACCGACCCGTAACAAAATCAGACAATTGAATATAACTACTGCTACATGAAACACAACATGGTAGCATGTGCTTACTGTATGCGAACATTTATTTATTGCATTGAAGAATGATGTGGCACCTCTCATGATTACCTCCCAAATGCTGCATTTGTAAATAGAGCTGTTATGGCTGCAATTCCAAGAGGCAGTATTTGGAGCTCTTTTTTGCATCTAGACATTTCATAAGAGCAAAATACCTCGAGCAATGAAAGTTGGGTTTTGTAAGAAAAGCATTTACTATGCAGTATTTATTCTGTGAAATTGTCAATGAAGTGATTTTGTATGCTCACCAAGAGTCCATTCTCAACATAGGTCTTTAAGGACTTGATTCTTTGTTACTGTTGTCTATCTTCTTATCTGAAATTGACTAGTGCTTTCTTCGTTTCGCATCCAGGGAGATACTTTCTATTTGTTCTTTGAAACAAAGAACTCTATCGCGTTGAAAGGAGAAATAGGTGTTGCTGTTAGCAAGGACCAGGGTGCAACATGGCAGCACCTGGGCATTGTCTTAGAAGAGAAGTGGCATCTTTCTTACCCATATGTTTTCAGCTATCAGGACCAGGTAATCATATATTTTCTAAGTCAAGTGATTGGTACTTCACTCCCAGATTTGAACGTGGAAGCCTTGGAATACTTGTCAGCTTTCCCCTTTTGTATTTTTGCTATTAACTTTATTTTCTAATTTGACAGATATACATGATGCCTGAAGGGAACAAGAAAGGGGAACTCCGGCTGTACCGTGCAACGGATTTTCCTATGAAATGGCAATTAGAGAAGATTCTTCTGAAGAAGCCTCTTATAGATTCTTTTATCATAGATTATCAAGGTTACTATTGGCTATTTGGATCAGATTTCAGTGCTTTTGGTGCCAAAAAGAATGGAGAGCTTGAAATCTGGTACAGCAGTTCACCCTTAGGCCCTTGGAAACCACACAAGATGAACCCTGTTCATAATGCAGATAAGAGCGTAGGTGCTCGAAATGCAGGGAGGCCATTCGTGTACAATGGTCATCTTTACCGAACAGGACAAGACTGTGGTGAGACATATGGACGACGTATACGTGCTTTCAAAGTTACAGTCCTCACTACAGACAAATATGAGGAAGTGGAAGTTCCACTGGGAATTGAAGAACCAAAAAAAGGCCGAAATTCTTGGAATGGTGCTCGTTACCATCACCTAGATGCACAACAGCTTCCATCTGGTGAATGGGTTGGAGTGGTGGATGGTGATCGAGTTCCTTCAGGGGATTCTGTTCGAAGGCTTGTTCTAGGTTACGTTGCATTTGCAGCTGCAGTCACTCTGGCATTACTATTTGGGGTGCTGCTGAGTGCCATTAACTGCATTGTATCCCCCAGCTTGTATCTTCCTATATCTGGAAAGCGAAGTGATGACATCCAGAGACAGGAACATAGGCATCACTTTTACTCTAAGCTGACATGGGTTTTGGCCCACATGAACAAGTTGGTTTCTCCTCTTCAGGGTAGATTAAAGCTCAACACCTGCATCGGACGTTTGGTTGTGGTTGTCATAGTTCTAATTGGAGCTGTATTAACATGCATTGGCACCAATTATGTCTATGGAGGCAATGGAGCAGAAGAGCCTTACTCAGTGAAGGGGCACTACTCTCAGTTCACTCTCCTAACTATGACATACGATGCACGGTTGTGGAATTTGAAGATGTATGTGAAGCATTATTCAAGATGCTCTTCAGTAAGGGAGATTGTGGTGGTGTGGAACAAAGGCCAGCCGCCCAGTGAGAATGACTTCGACTCGGCGGTTCCAGTTAGGATCAGAATAGAAGATAAGAATTCCTTGAACAATAGGTTTAAGCCTGATCCATTGATAAAGACTCGTGCAGTTCTTGAGCTCGATGATGATATCATGATGACGTGTGATGATGTTGAGCGAGGATTCAAGGTTTGGCGAGACCATCCAGATAGGATTGTGGGGTTCTATCCCAGGCTTGCCTCTGGGAGCCCGCTCATGTATCGAGATGAGAGGTACTCTCGAAGCCATCAAGGCTATAACATGGTACTGACAGGAGCTGCTTTCGTAGACAAGGGGCTAGCATTTGAGAGGTACTGGAGCAAGGAGGCAGCTGAGGGAAGGAAGATTGTTGATGGACTTTTTAACTGTGAGGATGTACTATTGAATTTCTTGTATGCGAATGCAAGCTCTTCAAGGAAGGCGGTGGAGTATGTGAAGCCTTCATGGGCTATTGACACGTCAAAATTCACAGGAGCAGCAATTAGTAAAAACACACAGGTGCATTATCAAAAAAGGAGCGAGTGTATTCAAAAGTTCACAAAGTTGTATGGTAATTTGGCGGGGAATAGATGGGGATTTAATAGCCGGAAAGATGGTTGGGATGTATAGTAGCGCTAAGAGGTTGGCCTTAGATTTCATGGCGCCTCTCACTAATCGGTTCTTGGTTGGTGCGGTTAAGGACTCAATGTTGACCAAGGCATGCCATATCTGTACTTTTGCAAGATATCCTCGAAAGCAACCAACATATGCCGGATCAAAGACCACAATAGATTTCTCAGTAGGGTTGTGAGATTGTTGGGTTAGAGTAATCTTTAGCAAAATTCCCCCCTTTTTCATATTGTTCCATTGTGATAATCTTGATCTTCCTAATCTAGAGACAGTAATTTATTTATTGTGATGTTTTACTTGGAGAACATAGATGGCTGGTGTCACTGATCTTACAATGTATAGTGGTTCCCTTGGTGTATTATGGTTTCAGGAGTAAAGGTTGGGGGAGTGGTGTTCATTGATTGTATTTTTTTTTATTGGATTGATGTTTAATGAAACAATTTTGCACTTGGTAGAGAGATGATTGCTATACCTTTGCTATTTCACCTTGCCTTTTATCTTCAATAGCTGAACCAGTTGCTTGCAGAATTCAAGTCCCTTACACTATGTAATGTATTCCACAGCTTCTTTAAACTACAGATTAAGCTTGTTAACAGTCTCTTAATTCTTTCAATTGATGACCTGGCCTTGTTATATAGCCCTCCAGTTCACCTTGCCGCAGACTTGAGCATTTCTAAACTCAGGCCTTGAGAAAAAGACTCATCGAGGTTGAGCACATAAAAGCACCTATTGATAGATAAGTTTACCAAGATTTCTTGTCTCAAAAAAAAAAAAAAAAAACTTTACCAAGAAATTAGGGCCATTTATAAAGGCACCCCAAAATATGTTAAGGGTATTACAATTTATTTCCCCCCAAACTTTTAATCTCCAAAACACCCTTTCGAAAGTGTTAAGGCACCCCCAAATTTACAGAAAATTTGGTACAACAATAGTATATTTAATTAAATTAGCTAAAATGAAAAAAAGTTGAAATTTCTTGGAAAGAAGAAACGTTCCGCCAATATCCAATTTTTGCTATATGCTGGAAATCGAGCGGTCTTAGTTTTAATACATGACGGTTTATTTAAGGGGCCAGTTTAATGCACGCATATGGGGTTGGAGAGGGAGAGGTTTAATTCGGGGGGTTAGGGTTCGGCAATTGTGGGGTGGGAGGAAGTTATTAGGGCCAGCAGTTGTGGGGATGGAGGGAGTTATAAGGAGAAGAGGAGTAAGGCAACGAAAACAAGAACAAGTAAACCGAGAGAAGAAGAGGAGGAAGAGAAAGGCAGAACACGAAGGAGGAAAGAGAAGAAGTGAAGCTGAGAGAAGTATTGTTCTTCTCGTTGATCCTCTGGTAACGTCATCTTCTACTATATTTCTTTCTCTCTCTGTGCTGAGCTTTGATATATATATAAAGTCATGTGAGTCAATATATAGATGATAGCTTGGAAAATATTGAATGAATCAACATAAAATTTCCTGTATAAAAAAAAAATATAATTAAATAGCCCAGAACGAAAAAAGTTTGCAAAAATTGCAAACTACGATACATTTCGCCATACCTAATGGCAAAAATTGGACAATAGAAGGAGATGTACAAATCAACCAAGAGAATGAAAAGTTGCTATACTAATACAAATGCATATAATTTTATATATTTCAATCCCCTAGCAAATTATGAGTAATTCCCTACGACAACCTTCCGTAATGAGTCGGGCTCTACTTTTCGTTGTATTCTCCAGGGACGCATCACCACCTTGTTCTTAGTTATCCTCCTGTTGAGTATGTATCATCACTGATTGAGTCGTCAGTATCTGCGTATAATAATTGCCATCAATACCATAGCCTTCGAACCAGTTTGTTACGCTAGCACACTGAGAAGTGCCATCGCCAGCCCACTGAGAAGAATTGCTCTTGCCATCCCACTGAGAAGAATTGTCCTCGTTCTGTTGAGGTGGGACCTCGTCAGCTTGCTGAGACAGGCTATCGGTGGCAAGCAGTTGCGTGACATTGGACCTAATCTTACGGGGGCGTGTCTATTGTTGGCTAACAAAGCCTACACGATAATCTGGAAGAATATGTAATGGAGGGTTCGGGGAACCAGAACTGCTTGGATACCATCCAAAAATTCTTTTACCATCATTTTCAACATGTCTTCCATTGGGTGATTTTGGTATGCTTGCTGCAAACTTGGAACCTGAAATATTAAGATTTGCCCAATTACTTCATATAAACAAGTACTATGGAGTCAATTTTTTTCATTAAAAAATACATACCATCCCAACTACATGTACATAAAATCCACGCAAACTGGAATCATCAATAGCTCAACGTTGGAATCGATGCTCCTGATATACATAGGCTTTGTTACAGATAAGAGAAGCTCCCTACTATAGAAGCATAGAAAATCTAAATCCATGCGTCCAACAAACATGCATCCCAAGATTGACTCAGAAAAAATCAGGCCACAGAATGACTCTGCGGCCCAGAAAAACAACATCTATGCGCCCCAATATTAGCCACATAAAGACCTGACACAAGATTGTGTCTGACACAAAATCCTGACAAAAGGGACTTTCTGAACGCCTCGAAAGACGTGAGCATGCTAAACGACAAAACCTCACATCAGCATGAACTTGACTCCTGACGGGTGTGCAGCGCCATGTGTACAATACGGTAAAGGCTCTATGCGTCTCTGGCTCCATGCGTCCCAGACTCCATGCGTCTCATGCATCTCTGGCCCCTTACGTCCCAGACTCCATGATTTCCATGCGTCTCTGGCACCATGCGTCCCAAACTCTATGCGTTTCACGCGTTTCTGGCCCCAAGCGTTCCATGCGTCACATGCATCCCAGACTCCATGTGTTATATGTGGCAGGGTTCCCTGAGACGAACTCTTTCTGTTATGACTGAGGTAATTCTCTCCAACAAAGTGCGGGCCACGTGTCAAGCTGATCAAGTCACGCACACAAAAGACAAAAACCGCTCAGATCTTCCATAACAGCAAATCGCAACAAACGTCCACGTGACAGCTCGGCCTGGACTTGCTCCCACGGTTGAAACTACATCATGTTAAGGATGTACACATGGCAGCTCCTAATATCCATGCGCCTATGGTACATACACACGCATGGTTATATATCACGATGGCTATAAATATCATGGTGGTATGTCCACACACACACACACAGACAGGGACAAGCACAGAGAGGCAAACACACAAGCATGAGAGAGAGCATTTTCCTTCTTCAGTCAAATCATCAACGGAGTAAAGAAGCCACTGCAGTGCTCGATCTCTATCGTCCCACTGCCCAGAATCAAAAAACTTTTACTTACATTTTCTGTTTAGAATTTCTTTGTATTCTTTTTTGTGAATTAAACACCAAAGTTTGTTCAAACTGGTTTTAATGGCGAACAAGATGGCGACTGCTGGGGAAGAGATTTTCCATTGATAAAAAGTTGGTGATGCAGTCTGACTCAACGAAGCTAGGGTCTACCCAGAGGATGTTGTTCATATGCTTCAACGAACCAGCCTTTGAGGAGATACTGTCGGAGGGTAGCGCGAGCCCTTCACCAAGGCTAGCAAAGCCTAAGAAGAGCCGCAGGATATGGGTCGCAAAGGTCGTTGTGCCTCACCCAACTGTAGAGCATGCTTTCCCTGCCTCTCTGCCTGTTGCTCAAGAGGCACGTCACGTGCCCACACCTGCGGCCCCTGCTCAGGCCGCAGCCACCACTGAAGGAAAGAGTACTCAACACCTGAGATCTGGCAGAGAAAAGCACTACGATGCCTGAAACTCAGGGGCTGATGCACTCTCCATGCGCCCGCTTCGAGGAACGCAGAAGAAGAAGCATGCATCACTGAGCTCTACGCGGCCTACTAGGAAGATAGCTGCATGCGAGCCAGACGACAACAAAGATTTTGTCTTCAGAAGAATCTCATGCGGTGACGACTCCATGCGCCCTACTGGAAATGGAGAAAAATATAACTTGGACTCTTCATATTATGCACCAGTTGCGTGCTAAGTCAAAAAATTCTAGGACAGTACGAGCTCACAAAGCTCAAAAAACTGCTTAGTTGACGGACCATCAACATGCGCCGCTAATTGTTATGCGCGCTTCTGACGAAAAGTTATGCAAGATCGACACATGCACCCAGCCCACAGTCGCAAGCAGACAGGATAAATCTTAAAAGTCTTTCGCCTGTAGCTTAGGGCGAGTTCTTGTACGAACCCCAGGTCAGGGAGCAAAAGCAACACCTTCACGTCTATGTGCTTGGTTCACCAGCGCTCACCAAGAGGATGTAAAGGTGAGTCATCCCTCACTTGACTTACGCAACGTGATCAATCACAGGCGCAAGGTAAGGGAAACAACTATGGCATGTGAGATATCCTCCCGAGGGCATCACTGTGCCAGCATCATCATCGACTGTTGTTGTACCAAAGTAGCAGTACCTACAGATAGGCAGTTAGTGTTTCAATAACTATAACCCAAGGCACCCATCCGGTCACATCTCGGAGAACAGGTGCAAGTACTGGGGAAGGAGGAGATGTCTTTTGCCTCGTCCTATTCTGCCTATAAATCTCCCTCTACAAGAGGAGGCCGAAAATCCAGCATCTCCAACCCCCCACTCTTGGCCAGTGGGTCGAGAAGACGGGTCCAGGGAGGACAAACAATGGTACCCACAGAAGGTATTTTCCTGGGCACCCACTCAAAGAGAAAACTATTAGCAGCTGGGGGTAGTTCCTCCTTGGGATCCCAGACAGCTTTGCAAGTTGGGGGTAGCGATCCTCCAAGACTCTACAATAACCCGGCGTTTCGAGGAGAACGATTTCCAAGGAACAGACACTGAGACCCCTATAGGTAGCCACCATCATCTAGAAGAAGTAGCTTCCTACGACGGGGTAGTATTTTCTTCGATTCTGAATATGATGTAATACTGCCAATTTTTCCTAAGGATTACTTACTACAAGAGTCCGAGGCAGAAAATGCAGCATCTATCGTCATATCCATCTCTCGCCATGTGAGAACCGTATATATGGCAGGAGACGATAACGAGGACCCAACGATCGACAGCGCCTCGAGACCCTCAAGACCATGATGCAGACCGTAAGTGCATCGATGCAAGCCTTGACCCAGGCGATGTTGGAGATTAAAGCAAACATGGACTCCCAACCAGCAAGGGCCTCTGGTCAAGCAAGCCTGGACCCTGGGACCAATGGGGATTCAAATGCAACCTCTCCACCCGCTGGCGGTAATCATCTTCTGCCCGGATCGTTTGCTCCTTCCGCAGTAGATGAAGCTCGAGAAGCAATATGGAGGTACGAGAACTCCGAGACCGCCTAGACTCAATGGCCAACCGGGACTTACTGCGCGAGCTCGAGATTCAACAATCGTATCCCCTCAAGTGGAGATATGTACTATACCCGCCCAAGTACAAGCCCTTTAACTTGACTCCATTTGACGGAAAGATATCCCCTCGTCAATACATGAGTTACTTCGAGACGGCAATGGGGCATATGCCTCATAGTGATGCTCTCCTCGCCAAGCTCTTTGTCGGGGCATCGTCTGGAGTAGCCTTCGATTGGTTTTAATGCCTCCAAGACAACTGTATTTTGTCATTTGATGATCTTAAGGGTCTTTTCCTCGCTCGATTCTATGACAGGAGAAATGACATGAAGATGTACTCACTAATGGACATCACACACAAAAAAGAGTCTGTACGGGAGTACATCGAGCGGTACAGGCAAGCTACGCTAAAGTTATCCTCCGGTAATCCTGAGTCCACGCTGATGGACACCTGCCAGAGAAATCTCCTTTCCGTGGTCAGACTCTGGATGGACGACTCTTAGTTCAAAGACTGGACGACGTTCATCATAAATGTTGTCGGTGTTGAAAAGAAAGTGAAGGACGCCAGTCTCTTGGGAATATAGATCCCCATCGCTGATGATAGGGGAAAACTTTCTTACAACAACAAAAACAACGGCATTAGCGCCCAGGATGGCAAGGGAAAGCAGGCCCTTGTCACAATTATAACCAAGAAGCCTGAGCAGAATCCTGCAGAGGCTCCAAAATTGAAAGAGACCTACTCTTTCGAATACGATGATGTCATAGCAATCTTTGACGTACTAATGAAGGGAAACAATCTCCGACTCTGCGATATTATACGTCCGGACGAGGCAGGCAAGGTCGACGACCCCAAATATTACCATTATTACCAGTACGCCCACCACTCGACATGGGACTGCTACACGTTGAAGAGATAATCCAGCCCCTAATTGACACCAAAGCTTTCAACCTAGACTTTGAAGACAAGATAGTCATTGCCAACATGGTGTCCCTCCAGTTCAGTGATTTTCTGTAAACCTCCTGATTTTTCAAGAAATTTTAATTTGGAATTTTTTACAATTTTCTGAAATTTTTCTGGGATTTTTTATTAATTAAAACTAAGGTATTCTGATTTTAAATAATTTTTAAATGATATTAAATAATACTAAAATATTATGAAAATAATATTAAAATATTATGAAAATAATATTAAAATATTATGAAAATAATATTTTATGGTGTAAAATGAAAAACTGGACCTAGGGTAATTTTTCGGGAATTTATTGGGCCCCGAAATTATTTTTAAAACCCTAAAAACTATTTTATAAATTAAACCAAATTGAACCATAATAAACCCGGTTTATTTGGCCTGAACCAAACCGAACCGAACCCGGTCTAGATGAACCGGGTTCAAGGTTATCGGGTCGGATCCGGGCCGTCAGTCTAACCCGACCCGCTTCCCTGTTTGCGGATCGGGCCGGATCCGCTGCCAACCCGACCCGCTTCGACCCGACCCGACCCGCATTTGCCAAATCCCTAACCGCCCTGAGTACCCGACCCCCCGTCTCCCCTCCGGCGGCTGAACTGCCGTGGTGCCTCGCCTCCCCGGCGCCGCTCCGGCTCCCCGCAACCGGCCGACCCTCCGCCTCCTCTCCCCGGAACGGCCGGCGGCCCAGCTTCTCTCCGCCCTATATAAATCCCCTTTTCTTCGCCTGTCCTCCGCCCCTGCCCTAGCTCCGCCGTCGTCTCCGGCCAACCTCAGCCCTCGTGAGCCGTCCCCGGCCGCCTCAGCCCCTGCCGCCTCCGGCGAAGCCCCCGGCTGGCCTCCGCCGTGCCCTCCGGCGAGTCTCCGACCGTCTGAACAGAAACCCTAGCCGTGTCCCACAGCACGAGTCTCGTCGTGTCGTGTCGCGTCTCCGCGCGGACACAAGAAAATTCGGTTTTGTGAAGCCCTGTTCAGGTACCCATATCTCACTCCTTGCTACCCCGATTTCTATTTCGTCAGTTGTGACGCGTAGGCTGTGTGACCCATCGGTGCCCGTGCAAACTGCTCGGTGCATCGTGACCTGTGGTGATCATGAAATGCGATCCAAAAACAGGAATACCAACGCCCTGTTTCACCCCGGAACTGAGTACGCTCCGCCAAACGGGACGACTTGGTCGTGTGCGGTCTTCACCAATACGTGCGCGTCGTTGATACGGACGTGCAGGATTTCGCAGAAGTTGATTCGGATGTGCGTGCACACCGGAATCAATGCGTATCCGCGGACACCGCCCCGTATTCGACCTTTCTGAATCTTGCTGTAACTTAGTGTACATACGTCAGATCGAGACAAAACTTGTGCCATCGGACTCGTAGCAATACGCTGGTCCTGTGAGCCAAGTTTGGTTCGATTCTGAGAATGTTGACAAAATCGCGTGTCGTGGGCCCCACAGGCTCCACTTGACAGGCGATTTTGAGAACGGCTCATCGGAATCCAATTCTGGAAGTTCCGTTGTGTTCGTATCATCGTTCCTGACTTGTTGACACTAAGTTGGACGAATTTGGAGACCTTTGACCCTGACACATTTTTCGGTGCAAAGTGGCCCACATGTGGACCCCGCCTTGACCCGAAAATGTCATTTTCGCCCTTGTGTCCAAATTGGACTCAAGGATAGGCGTTTCTAGTTGATTAATATTTTCTGGATCTGATGATGATGTCTGTTTCAGCAACCGAAGTACTGCCTGCAAATTTCGTTGAAGTCAGAGCTACAAATGGAGCCGGAACCCTAGGCAAGTGTACCTTGCCAAATTCTGCAGTTTTTGCTACTTATTTCCTTGACATATATAATTGTTATACATGCTTCAACCTAGGACCGTGTGACTTACTTAGCGTCCGATTAATAGTCGGGTGCCAACCCCGTACGCGGAGTTGTGTAACGTCACATAGACATGGATATCGTGACCCTTTGCATTCTCGTACTTGCATTATCAAGTACGTTTTACCCAGGACACTTGACACTATTCATGAGACAGAATCTTCCTGAGATATTCATGGTGATTCTGTATAGGCTACATGTTACATGACTTAGACATTATATTCTTAGGTCTCATTATGACTTGCTGCATTAGTTATGATCCTGCGTGGCATGGACATGAGACGTCGTGGACATGAGACGTATGATTACATTGGGTGGGGAGAGACACACAGGCTACAGGCTGACTATATATATATAAAATTCATAGTAAACACATAGTAAAACTCATAGTATACTCCGCTACCGGCTCCCAGACACAGAGCTTGTAGTGGTATCAGCCTAAGTTCTAGTGATGCTCTCAACTTGCATTTCACATAGATGGTTATATAGTTTACCCTATTGTTTCATTATTTGCTGTACTGCATTTATTTTGGCATGAGCTTTCTTGTACCTTGCTATGTCCCCTGAGGACCTGGATCCGGATTATGTCCCCAGGATTAGCAGACGAGTTCGACCCAGAGAGATACCGGACATGAGCATTAGCAGGAGCAGGAACAGGAGCAGGCACTGGAGTAGTACCAGATCCAGTGGACGAGTGATCTCTTCGGATATCTTCTGAGTATATACTGTTTCCATACTCAGTATTTATGTGATTATCTTTATTCTTGTATCTTGACAGTTGTATTAGACTCATTATTGGGTTATTTCCCGATATCATATTTTATTATGATTAATCTTGCTTATTGATTCTGATATTGCTATATTCATTCTGTGGATGAGATTAGTAGATTTAGACCCCTGACTATTGTTTTACAGCTTAAGTATGCCCTGATGGATCCATTAAATTGGATTTGTCCATCGGTGCGTGCTGCTGGCCATTGCCACGTGTCTGGTCCCTTGGTATTTTGGGACTGGGACGTGACATAGTTTTTGTGGTGGCCCATGCAGGTCAGCGACTAAATTGTTCGGTTTCAACTTAGGGACCAAACAGGCCTGCAATAAAATAGGATAAGTTTTTAGGATCTCATCCACTTGCTTGAATCGTTCTTGACATCTATCTCGAATTCGAATTAATTCCTTGACTTGTATTTTGCCTTGATTCCTGTGCGCCTTTTATAGTTTATTTTGGATGCAGAGTAATGGACTCACAATCAAGCAACGAGACTCCTGCAGGACACCACAAGGTGCTGTGGTCACCCAGGAAGATGAAATGACACCAGAAGATAGATGTCAATCAACTCAACAAGGCGATCAAGTAGATCAACACTCTTCCAGCCGCAGCAGAGGAATCGACTGCAAGGACGCGGACAAGCTTTTGCGATGACTGTGGGAGATGCGCAGAACCATGGAGTAGCTAATGCGCGTAAGTTTTTATAGTTATCTGTTTCTAGATTTGCTTTCGTTCGTGCCGTTGGTTCGTGACCCTAGACTTGACCTAACATTTTTAACTTGCTAATAATAGATAACCTAGTGTTAACCTAGTAATTTTGAACTTGATAATAACCTAGAATTGTTAACCTGATATATTTTTGAAAGATAACCTGGTTTTCTAAAAACTGTAATTTTCTAAATTTCCTTCATTCGGAAAATTTTCTAACTTCCATCACTTAGGAAAATAATTTTTCCTATGTGTTATTCTTACACCCTCAACTTTGATTTTTCTTGGTAGTAGTGTGCTTCGAAAAAAAATGTTTGTAACCGTGTCATCTCTGTTGACCGGTTATTCTTTGATTGCGAGGACGCAATCCTCTTAAGGGGGGTAGATTGTAAATCCCCTGATTTTTCAAGAAATTTTAATTTAGAATTTTTCATAATTTTCTGGATTTTTTTTGGGATTTTTTATTAATTAAAACTAAGGTATTCTAATTTGAAATGATTTTTTAATAATATTAAATAATATTAAAATATTATTAAAATAATATTTTATGGTGTAAAATGAAAAACTAGACCTAGTGTAATTTTTCGGGAATTTATTGGACCCCAAAATTATTTTTAAAACCCTAAAAACTATTTTTATAAATTAAACCAAATTGAACCATAATAAACCCGGTTTATTTGGCCTGAACCAAACCGAACCGAACCCGGTCTAGATGAACCGGGTTCAAGGTTATCGGGTCGGATCCGGGCCGTCAGTCTAACCCGACCCGACCCGTCGACCCGACCCGCTTTCCTGTTTGGGGATCGGGCCGGATCTGCTGCTAACCCGACTCGCTTCGACCCGACCCGACCCGCATTTGCCAAATCCCTAACCGCCCTGAGTACCCGACCCCCCGTCTCCCCTCCGGCGGCTGAACTGTCGTGGCGCCTCGCCTCCCCGGCGCCGCTCCGGCTCCCCGCATCCGGCCGACCCTCCGCCTCCTCTCCCCGCAACGGCCGGCGGCCCAGCTTCTCTCCGCCCTATATAAATCCCCTTTTCTCCGCCTGTCCTCCGCCCCTGCCCTAGCTCCGCCGTCGTCTCCGGCCAACCCTCTCCGCCCGGAGCACCCTGCCTCCGTCGAACCCCCAGCGCCTCCTCCACGGCCTCCCCCGACCCGCAGCCTCCTCCTCCAGAACCTCCCGGCCGCCCCGCCTTCACTCCAGCGCCATCCCTCGGCCACGACCCGCCCAGCTCCTCCACCAGCGTCTCGCCTCCGCTGCCCCCGCCTCCTCCGGCAAGCAGCAGCAGCCGCAGCAGAGCCACAGCGCCGCCTTGAGCCGTCCCCGGCCGCCTCAGCCCCTGCCGCCTCCGGCGAAGCCCCCGGCTAGCCTCCGCCGTGCCCTCAGGCGAGTCTCCGGCCGTTTGAACAGAAACCCTAGCCGTGTCCCACAGCACGAGTCTCGTCGTGTCGTGTCGCGTCTCCGCGCGGACACAAGAAAATTCGGTTTCGCGAAGCCCTGTTCAGGTACCCATATCTCACTCCTCGCTACCCCGATTTCTATTCCGTCAGTTGTGACGCGTAGGCTGTGTGACCCCCTCGGTGCCAGTGCAAACTGGTCGGTGCATCGCGACCTGTGGTGATCGTGAAACGCGATCCAAAAATAGGAAAACTAACGCCCTGTTTCACCCAGAACTGAGTACGTCCCGCCAAACGGGACGACTTGGTCGCGTGCGGTCTTCACCGATACGTGCGCGTCGTTGATACGGACGTGCGGGATTTCGCAGAAGTTGATTCGGATGTGCGTGCACACCGGAATCAATGTATATCCGCGGACACCGCCCCGTATCTGACCTTTTTGAATCTCGCTGTAACTTAGTGTACACACGTCGGATCGAGACGAAACTTGCACCATCGGACTCGTAGCAATACGCTGGTCCTGTGAGCCAAGTTTGGTTCCATTCTGAGAACGTTGACAAAATTGCGTGTCGTTGCCCCACAGGCTCCACTTGACGAGCGATTTTGAGAACGGCTCATCGGAATCCAATTCTGGAAGTTCCATTGGGTTTGTATCATCGTTCCTGACTTATTGACACTAAGTTGGACAAATTTGGAGACCTTTGACCCTGACACATTTTTCGGTGCAAAGTGGCCCACATGTGGACCCCGCCTTGACCCGAAAATGTCATTTTTGCCCCTGTATCCAAATTGGACTCAAGGACAGGCGTTTCTAGCTGATTAATATTTTTTGGATCTGATGGTGATGTCTGTTTCAGCAACCGAAGTACTGTCTGCAAATTCCGTTGAAGTCAGAGCTACAAATGGAGCCGGAACCCCAGGCAAGTGTACCTTGCCAAATTCTGCAGTTTTTGCTACTTATTTCCTTGACATATATAATTGTTGTACATGCTTCAACCTAGGACCGTGTGACCTACTTAGCGTCCGATTAATAGTCGGGTGCCAACCCCGTACGCGGAGTTGTGTAACGTCACATAGACATGGATATCGTAACCCTTTGCATTCTCGTACTTGCATTATCAAGTACATTTTACCCAGGATACTTGACACTATTCATGAGACAGAATCTTCCTGATATATTCATGGTGATTCTGTATAGGCTACATGTTACATGACTTAGACATTATATTCTTAGGTCTCATTATGACTTGCTGCATTAGTTATGATCCTGCGTGGCATGGACATGAGACGTCATGGACATGAGACGTATGATTACATTGGGTGGGGAGAGACACACAGGCTACCGGATGATTATATATATATAATTCATAGTAAACACATAGTAAAACTCATAGTATACTCCGCTACCGGCTCCCAGACACAGAGCTTGTAGTGGTATCAGCCTAAGTTCTAGTGATGCTCTCAACTTGCATTTCACATAGATGGTTATATAGTTTACCCTATTATTTTATTATTTGCTGTACTGCATTTATTTTGGCATGAGCTTTCTTGTACCTTGCTATGTCCCCTGAGGACCTGGATCCGGATTATGTCCCCAGGATTAGCAGACGAGTTCGACCCAGAGAGATACCGGACAGGAGCATTAGCAGGAGCAGGAATAGGGGCAGGCACTGGAGCAGTACCAGATCCAGTAGACGAGTGATCTCTTCGGATATCTTCTGAGTATATACTGTTTGCATACTCAGTATTTCTGTGATTATCTTTATTCTTGTATCTTGACAGTTGTATTAGACTCATTATTGGGTTATTTCTGATATCATATTTTATTATGATTAATCTTGCTTATTGATTCTGATATTGCTATATTCATTCTGTGGATGAGATTAGTAGATTTAGACCCCTGACTATTATTTTACAGCTTAAGTATGCCCCGATGGATCCATTAAATTGGGTTTGTCCATCGGTGCGTGCTGCTGGCCATTACCACGTGTCTGGTCCCTTGGTATTTTGGGACTGGGGTGTGACATTTTCCAGCAACGGAAGCCCAAGATGGAGTTGTCTCGATCCCCAAAGCAACAATAAAGGTTGTCAATCTCCCCCCAGCTCGCAACCAAATAGTCGGGCTGATACCTCTTACTACATCTCGGGGCGAGGCCATGTGGGTTCACCCAGACCTTGCTCCGGACTTGATAAAACAAGTAGCACCTTCCACCACCAAGTCCAACGAATGGAAGGTCAAGTCATGTCACATGGTTTCTTCTACCACCGAAAAAGCCATGGCAGGGGCAACTCGGTCAGGCCTCGCCTACCAACGGGACTACAATAACCCGAAAGACGATATCCTGTCGACCATTATACCTGTACCTAACGCATCTGATCTGGGTTCATCCCAGCCCCCGACAGCAAACAAGCTGAAGCAGAAGAAGACTCGCTTCGATAAGCCATTACGCAAGAAAATGGCTCAAGGGCTCAATAAGCCCTACAACTTCGACATATTGGCACAACTAGCCAATGCTCCAGCAAAATTGTCACTCTTCGAGCTTCTCCGACTCTCCAAAGACACTCAGGAAGCTCTAAGCGAGGCATTGCAGAACGCTGATTCTTACCTGTCACAGGTCAAGCCACTTGCCGAGGACCCTGTTGCACGCCCCCACTGCCACAATACGGTGGAAGCAATACTAAACATCATATTTTCAGAACATGACATGTTGCTCAAAAATAACAAGCATGATCACCCTCTTTATTACACTGTTACATAGGGGCCATCAAGGTGGATCGAATGCACATCGATTATGGTTCCTCTATCATCATCATCTCTCACAGCCTGCTTCAGACTCTCGGGATCCCAATGCATCGGTTAGCGGCGACCAACACCACCATTAGTGGATTCAACGCCAGAAGAAGCTACCCTCTGGGAAAGATTCGTTTGAAATATCATATTGTCGACTTGCGAACAGAGGTCACTTGCTACGTCATAGACGTAGATGTATCCTACAACGTCTTGTTGGGACGTCCATGGATATATGAATACATGATCGTGCCTTCGACTTTACACCAGTGCCTGAAGTATATCGACCATGATGGCGTCGTCAAGACCGAGTTCGCTGATGTCGATCCCTTCAAAGGGGTCGAGGCATACTACTCTGACTCAATCTTGTATAAACAAAGTCAATAAGATGAAGGAGGAAACGATGCTGATGACAAAGTAGAGGCGGCCATAACCTCGGACAAGCCTTTGACAATTCACCTTAAAGGACATGCTCAAAACACAGCTTCTCCCCTGGTGATAAAAATTTAAAGGAAGGCACAGGAACCTCTGATCGTACAGTTGCGAAGACCCTTCCAACCACAAAAGAAGGACCCGACACCGGCTCCTGCCCCTTAACCCCTGGTTGTTAAACTCCAAAGGAGACCCCCAAAACCAGCATTCGTACTGGAAGCAAATTCTGAGAAAGGTGAGTTAGAGGAATACATAGCTGCTCATGCTGATACTCCCTCCCTCGATGATGTAAACCCGGTAGATAAAGTACATTATTTCATGAATAAAGGGTTGTCTTTGAATTACTCAAATGTCACACATTTAAGTACAATGTACTCCTTAGAATATGGCATAGGGTTACAACTACATATACATATGACTACCACCTATGCAGCGAACCAAGTTCTCCCTATTCGAGAATCCTACTTTATAGTGCCATCAAGGAGGAGGGGGGACAAATCCCACTACTAGAATAAGCGGGATTAGCGACGTTTTTTAGCGATTCCATGTAAAAAAAGTCGCTAATTTAGCGACTCCATGTAAAAACGTCGCTAGACGTCGCTAATTGGCGACATAGAGTGACGTTTAGCGACTTTTATTCAGTTTTTAAAAGATTAGTCGCTATAAGTTCAATTTTGGTCGCTATACGTCGCTAATATATCTAAGTTAGCAACGTTTAGCGACGTATATAGCGACGTTTATATTAAAAATAATTAGCAACGTGTTTAGCGACGTCATTAACGTCGCTAAAGTTTAATTTAGCGATGTCTTTTTTTGACGTTGCTAAACGTCGCTAAAATTTGGTTAATTAGGGCTCTTTTCGACCGTTGCCGCCAAGCTTATCCGAGATGCTCTGGATGACCAGAAGGCTCGTGATCGTGCTGGAAAACCGATCCAAGGTTGGATCACGCCTGAGCAGTGGACTGCAATGAGGGCTAGATTCGACGATCCGAGCTACAAGGAAAGGTCTGAGAAGGCCAAGGCGGCTAGGCGAAATGCTGCCAAGTGGTGTGGTGGCTCGATTCCGATGACGAAATATTTCCGTCGTTTGGTATAATTTTTCTTTTAAATTATATTATTTTAATATAAGTACCATAAAATGGTAGTAGGAAAAAATGTTTAAGTTTAGTACTAAATAATATATTTTTAACAGGTACAGAGGGGTGAGGATGCCAACATGGTGACCGTCTTCTTGGCCACCCATCGCAAGGACAGAAATCTTATTGATGAGAGGGCCTCGCAGACCTATGTAAGTATTACTTTACTTTGTGTTAATTTTAATATGACTTAGACAATTATCGAGTTTCCAAACCTTTCTAGGCCGAGTATCTTAGGCTGCGTGAGCGGGCGACTGCTAGTGCACCTACACCTGGAGAGGCTGGTACTTTGTCGCAGCCCGCTCCAGCTCCGTCGGCGGACGACCTGTGGGTGACCGCAGTTGGTGGTCTCCAGAGGGGTACGTACTACGGTACGGGCTCCTATGGCGCCCTAGTTGTGACGCAGTCATCTAGGGCCTCCCCGACAGCTGCGCATTCCACACAGCCCTCGCAGTCGCAACCCTCGCAGTCGTCGGCCAGAGTCCAGGAGGCCGTTGACCGTCAGATTGCGTCACTCCGTGACGAGTTATTACGAAGGATGGAGGAGCATCCCCGGTCCCAGCAGTAGGCGGACGATCCAATGCTCATCGCACAATTCGATATGCTCGACCGTGGCATGACGAAGCTCCGGGAATTGACAAATGATATTAGAGCCTCCAATGACCGCAACATAATGGAGCTGCAGGCGTCACAGGTATCAATGGGCGAGAGGCTGACGATGATGCAGGATTCAATGGTTCATAGCAGTACGAGGCTGTTATCTACCTTGGATTCTTACAACCAGTGACTCGCAGACTTGGAGCGGGCACGGCCTCCTGGTGCACCTACATCGACACAGACTCCACCGACATCACTGCCTTCTCCATCGACATCGATGTCGATTCCACGGGACGAGTATGAGGAGTTCTTATCCTTCAAGCGCGCCGGTGGTCAGCCTCCTGCAGATCCGCAGTAGTATAATTAGTTACTGGATATTTATATTTTTTTTATTTAGGATGCGATTGTATGGATATAAATTTGCCATATTCTTTACGTTTACGATGAGATTTGCTGGATGCTTTCTTTTCTTCAAATTTTATTATATTATTCATATTTTGGTTTACAACTGATGACTGATACTTGGCCTGTATTTACCCAGTGCACTAGAAATTTTCCCCTTGGTGCTGCTACTGTGTTCTTTATTCAATTATTTCTACTACCATCATATACCTGATAATGAACCCAAGGGGGTTGGTAAACCCACAAATGCATTTTTTTTTTGAAAATTTGCGACATTTTTAGCGACGTTTAGCGACGTTAACTTAAGTCGCTAAATACGTCGCTAATTAGCGATGCTGTAACAAGACGCTAAATACGTCGCTAATGGCGTCGCTAAAATCCTCGCTCTACGTCGTAAACTGCTAACATGGCAGTATTGCCAGGTCATTAAAGACGTCGGTGTAACGTCGCTATATAAGTCGCTAATTAGCGACGTTTAGCGACTTCAATAAACGTCGCTATGTAGTGATGCGACGTCGCTAAACGTCGCTAAATTTAGCCACACATTAAAGTCGCTAAAAAAATGTTGGTATATCGACGTTTAGCGACATTTTTTGTTTTAGCGACTTATTTTTTCCGACTGCTTTAAAACGTCGCTAATTACGTCGCTAAACCAAATTAGCGACGATTTTTGGTTATTTAGCAACGTTTTTAGACGTCGCTAATTTGACTTTTTCTGGTAGTGTCCATCATCTTCGGTAGAGTAAAATATTTCCAGCCCTTCATTCCAGAAGAACAAAAGCCAGAACCCGATACCGGCAAAATACAACTTTATCGGTACAGTGCTCAAGCTCGGCACCTTATCCAAAGGATGGGCTATGATATGAAGGTGGCTAAAGGCTTAAACTATGACAAAGGTCGGTGAATGCCTCTGCGTCTCCATGCCCCTGCGGGCAAATTAGAGACATACTACCAAAAAAATAGACATGGATTGGGGTATGTCACACCTCCGTCAATTCCCGACGTGTCACTCTCCGTTTTCGATATACGTATTTGGAACGTATTCTTTTCTTGCCTATGTTATTTATTTATTTCATGTTAATTAGGATTGCGTGACAGAGACTAAACCCATTCTTTGGTTCAATTAGACTCATGGTTTAATTGTTGGGTTATTTTGGTCATGAGTTGAACCCATGGTCTAAGCCTTAAACTCTAACTATATAAGCTAACTTATTTCTCTATCTTCCCTCATTTACTTCATTTTCCTCCTTCTTGCATTTTTAGGCAAGTGCACCTTTCATGACATGGAAAAACTCTTTGATTTTAGTTTTTTCTCTTTACTTGCATTTTATTAGTCTATTATGTGTACATTATGATTCTAAACACTTTTAATACTTGGAGTTTTCAATTTTTATGGATAGATTCGTGTAGATCTACATTTTTGTTAAGGGTTTTCATGGGTTCAAATGTTTTTCTTAGTTCTGATCTACTAAAACATGGTATTTTAGAAAAGTAGTTTTTGTGGTTGATAGAGCATTCTATTTCAGGCATTTTGGCTTTTGGTTCACTTAATTTGGAGTTAAAATAAAAAATTTATGGAAAAAATAATTTTTATATTTTTGAGCCTTTTTGCCATGGCTGAACTTGTTGTCTGGAGAAGACCAAGTGCTCATACGGCCAACACATATGCGACAGAGAGTGCTATGTGGCCTGAGTGCTATGCGGCCTGGACTCTGTGCCGCATATTCCTTCCAACATGCGTCCATCTTATTGGATGCATGACTGATTATTTCACAAAGTGTTCTAAGTGACAGAACTCCTTATGTTTTACTCGCTAAACGATTAAGAAATTTGCTAAGTCCAAGGGACATCCATGCCACAAGCATAGCATGCGGCAAGCAGACTCATGCGGCAGTGACTATGCGTCTCTTCTCTTGTGGACGCATAACCTTGTTTCGCTCTTGCATATTTTTTATGAGTTTATCTTTTCTTCCTGACACACTTTATAGTTGGTCACATCCATCACTTCAGTCACTTCTCTGACATATATTAAATGCACATCACTCAACACTTGTCCCAAGGAGTGGACTTTGCCCTGTCATATGCGACATTGATCCCATGTGGTCGAGACTTCCTATGCGGCACCGACCCATATGTGGCCGACTTCCCATGCAGAACTAATGCATATACGGCCGACTTCCTATGCAGCACTTGTCCTATATGGCACTGACCCTATGCATCCATGATCCTCATGCGGCCTATGTGCACATTTTACTGTTTTGCTTGGTTTGGATGTTTTATTAGATTTTTGTGATTCCATGTGTGATTTTAATGATTACTAATATATGTGAGCTAAGTGACTATGTATTAGACCTAACTATGTACTAGAACCCATGTGATTTACCAATGAGTGGTAACTTGACTTGACTATTGGTATTTGTGCTGATACACTTACTACGTGCTATGTGTTCCTATGTGCTAAGTGATTCTACGTGATTATGCTACATATTTCACACTGAGGTGTGCCCACGTGCTAAACGACACATGATATGATATAATTCCTCCAGCATGGACATGATAGTTGTTCAACCAAGCGTGGCTAGGATTTGTTTGACTATTGCATCATGCTGGGGTGAATCCAAATTAAACTACAAAGTGACAAAGTGGATTCGTATCTAGCATATTAGTACTATGGTACAACTTATAAGGGAAGTAATATGTGACCACGCCATGTGATTCCAGCTTACCGTAGGGTTAACTAGGCAACTAAAATATATAGAGCATTGGGAGGGACAGAATCTTGAGATCGTGCTTAACTAGCCACCCTCAATCTTTATATGGGGAGTGAAGGCTGGCCCCCATGTATATTGTTTAAATCCTTATTAGTGGATGGCAACATATGACTATTATATTATACTTTATTCTATGTGATATTAGCACGGTGGCCTTCCGAGGGACCGGAGCATACTACTATGTGCTATACTGCGATTCATGGCTCGGCTAGCCCCTGTTAGAACATGGTTCGATCTGAGGATTCCTATTATATGCATAATATTTCTGGGATAACCCAGACTCCACCTAGTAAGCCGTACAAGTGATTGGCCAATTATGTAACTAAACTTGATTGTACATTGTACCATCTGTTAAATAGTTTAGGGACATGGACTATCATTGTGCGATGGTCTAACCCTTGTCCTTGTTTGGTTGTAGGATTAGATTATTGTAGAACGATAGGCCATGAATCGAAACTACGATACAGGACAATATAATATATATATATATATATATATATATATATATATATATATATATATATATATATATATTCTTTCTGGTTTTGTTTATTCATTCGTGCTTCCTTTATGGTACTTGCTATTTGGGGTCTAACCCCACTAGTTTTGCATAGCCAGGTTTAGAGCCAGCACCCGAGGATCAAGCGTACTTATCCCTGAACAATGGTGCGCACTAGACGGATGGCCGCTAAGGGAAACGAGTGGGTTTCTTCCTCCCTGCTCGTTATCATATATTTTACTCTTTTGGGCGTTTAGCCACCGACACTTATTAACCATAAATTTGGATATTTAGTTTTCTTACATGATTGTAATTAATCAGATTACAGCTGATCATGGTCATGTACTTTTGTTACTCTACCAGCTTTCTTATTTTGTACAGCTGGGTTCCAGATTATTTTGGCAGGACGTTTGGGACTCCTTACTTCCTTGTCATATATGTTATATGTTTACTATCCATACTTGACTGATTGAGACAATAGATGTGTTATGCGACCCTAAGTGACTTACTTGTAGTATGCACCCCCTTGTCTAGTTATAGTTGTGACCGTCGTACGACGTTCTATACCTTGTACGGGGGAGCTAGCCATGTCCATCTCTGTATTCTGGTACTAGGGCATGACAAGGTTTTAGTTGTGGTCCATGCAGGTCTGTATTTTTAGACTTGTGGGGTGTTACGGTCATAGGAGTCTCAATCAAATATGTCCCCTTTGATATCTTGTTTCATCTTCCTCAGTACCAATGCTTGAACTATTAAAACTGTTTGCCTCATTGATCCTTTCTGCCATGTTCTTAAAATTTCTTGTCCTTTTCTCTAGGGCTTCTTTAGTTGCTAGAGCAGCAGGCATGGCAGTACAGGGTTCCCCTAGGTAATAACGGGAAGTAGCACTTGCTCAGAGTCAGATCCGGATAGAGCTAATAGTTGAGAAAGCTGGCGAAGTAGAACCAGAAGTTGGGCATGTTGATGAACCAACCCCTGAGATCCCCGTACCCCCAGTAGTAGCAGCAGTACGAGCGGTACTTGACACCCCAACATTGATAAAAATCCTTCGGGGAATGATGGATATGCAGCAACGCCAGATGTCGGTACAACAACATCAACAGTTTCAACAACAAGAGAAGAATGTCTTATTGAGTCAGGGTTTACAGACGGCTCTGAAAAGAGGCGGGAGGACTAATTCGGGGGCGTCGATTAGATTTTGCCTACTTAACCCAAGGTACTTAAATGGCACGGAGGACGTCATCATATCAGATACCTGGTTGCAAGATATCGAGGTTATTCTTGCGACAGCGAAGGTCCCGGTCGATGAACAAGTTGACCAGGTCCGACTGTAGCTTCAAGACCTTGCCCGTGATTGGTGGACGTCAGAGGAGGTTGGCTTGAGGCATCCTATCTCTTAGGATAGTTTCAGGACTCAATTCAGGGCTAAGTAATTTGGAGTCGTCGCACAGTATGAGCTCCAGCAGAGGTTTATCGGTCCCAGGTAGGCCGGTAGGACTGTGGATGGATATACAGCCGAGTTTTGCAGGCTGAGTAGATTCTCTCCAACTACGGTGGATATGGAGTCAGATAGAGCAATGAGGTTCCAGCAAGGACTTTATCTAAAGATTCTACTTCTGGTAGAGGGGCACGACTACTAGACTTATGAAGAAGTACTAATAGCAGCTCGGAGGCACGAGCTTACCAAGCAGAGGTTGTCGGCAAGGACATGAGGCCAAAAGAGGAGGTGGAGGAGTACCTCGGACGTTAGCACCATCACCTGGCATTTGCATCCATGATTCAACGTCGAGGAGGGAGGCAGTTTCGACGGTGACAGTACCGGCTCGGCAGCAGCTGAGACAGCAACAGCGTCAAGGAGCACCGGTGGGTTGCACTTACTGTAGCAAGGGAGGCCACGCTAGAGATGTGTGTAGGGCATCCAATGGGTTGTATATGAGGTGTTGTCATGCCCCAATCCCGAAATATTGAGGGACTAGCCATATGGCAATGGCCAGCAGTACTACTCCAATGGGCAAACCCAATTTAATGGATCTGTTAGAGTGCACTTAAGCTGTAATAAATATAAATGCAGTCTACACCATCTATCACAGAATAATTCTAATCTCATCCAAAGAAAGAAACATAACTAAATATGAAAGACTAATCAAGATAATAGATAAAGAAATTAGTCCATCATTATCAAGATAATAGATAAAGAAATTAGTCCATCATTAAGTCAACATATGTAGTGTCTCGGGGAACAACCCGATAAAATAAAAAAGGAAATAAGTCAATACATAAGTCCATGAGTCAAGATATGAAATAACTGAGTATAAATAACTGAGTATGTAACAGAATACTCAAGAGAAATCCTTTGGAACAACCTCGTCTTTTGGTGCCAGTACTGCTCCAACGTCAGCTCCTGTCCCGTATATCTCGGGGTATTCCTCCTCTGTTGTACCTGGGGACATAATCTGGATCCAGGTCCGCAGGGGACATAGCAAGGTACAAGAATAACTCAAGCCAAATAAAATACAGTATATAAAAATAGATCCTCAGGATAAGCTATATAACCAGCTATGTGAAATACAAATGAGAGCATCATTAGTACTCAGACTGAAACCACTACAAGCTGTGTCGGGGAGCCGGTAGCAGTAATATCACGTAATGGGCCAAGCTCTAGAACAGAGACTAAAGCACCTCAATAATAAAGTATATATATATATATATATATATATAATCAGCCTGTAGCCTGTGTATCTTTTCCTACCCAATATAATCTCATGTCTCATATCCACAACGTCTCATGTCCATAACACGCAAGATCATGACCTCTAGCTAGTACAACGAGTCATAAGGATATCTATGTATATGCAAGTCTCATGTCACGAATCCTGTAAGCCTATACAGAATCACCATAAATAACTCAGGAAATTTTTTGTCACATGAATAGTATCAAGTGTCCTATGGTATGACGTACTTGGTAAAGCAAGCACATAAAAATATATAGGATCGTGGTATCAACTCTCTAAGTGACGTTACACGACTCCGCGTACGGCGTCGACACCCGAATCTTGTTCGAATGTTAAGCAATATCTCACGTCCAAGGTTAAACAGGTACAATACAGAAGTATATAGAAATAACTCAAGCAAATGATATCTCAAGATCTACTACAAGTTGGCAAGGTACACTTGTCTGAGTTCTGAGCTCCGACAGTTGCTCTGATATAAGTGGAATCTTCAGGTACGTCTCCGGATGCTGAAACAAACATTACTATTGCTCTCAGAATACTTGAAATAGCTAGGATTGACTACCCATAAGTCCAACTTGGACACAGGGACAGAATTGACAATTTCTGGTCAAAGCGGGATCCATATGTGGCCCACTTCGCACCGAAAAATGTGCCAGAGATAAAATTCTCCAAATTTGTCAAACTTAGTGTCAACGAGTTCAGAATGATAGCATAAACCCAACGGAACATCAAGAACTGGATTCCGATTAGTCGGTCACAAAATCGGCCATCAAGTGGAACCGTGGGGCCCACGAAATGGTATTTCTTCAACGTTCTCAAAATTGAACCAAACTTGGGTCACATGACCAACGTAATGCTGGGAATCTGATGGCACAAGTTTTGTTGCGAAACAACAAGCACACACAAAATTATGACGAGTGTCAGAATAGCCCGATACGATATTTTTTGACGGATACGCGTTGATTCCGGTGTGCACGCATATCCAAATAAACTTTAGCAAAATCTCACACGTTCGCGTTGAAGATACGCGCCTTTCGGTGTAATTTGTACACGACAAAGTTGCCTCGTTTAGCGGGACGTACCCCGTTTCGAGAAATATTGGATTTAGAAAATTAAGTTTTTGGTCAAATTCAACAGCAAATAAAATACAGCATACATCAAATTAAAATAAACTAATTAAAGAGATTAAAACTCGGTTATGTTGTCTAAATTACTGTTTAAGTAGAATTTAAAAATATTAACTAGGTTGAAAAAAAATTAGACATGAATATGGGTGGTTGGAACAGTTTCTGAACTACAAATTGGGTCATTTTTTCCTGTTTTGCGTCGTGAATTACGACCGACACAGGACACAATACACCGAACTAATTAGATAGGGTTCAAGAGGATTATGAGGTCTTCACATAGGATTCGATGGGTCAATATTTAGTTAACTGTGCAGAGAGATATGGGGGCTAGAAGATGGGTACCTCGATGCTCGCTACTGCTCGGGATTTTGGGCGGCTGTGCGGAGGGTTCTTGCGGCGTGCGGCGGTGATTGTCCGGCGGTCGTCGACCGTCGGGATTTGTCAGGATTGGAAGAGGAGTTGATGGTGGTGGTGGTCGGCAAGGCTAGGCTTTATATAGGGTGACAGGGAGGGAGTTACAAGGAGCTGAAGATGAGGGGTTGGCGTCAGTTTCGGGAGGGGAAGAGAGGGGATCGTACGGGTTGTGGGGGAGAGTGGGTTGGGGTTTCGGGTCGGGTCAGGTTATCGGGTTATGGGTGCGGGCTGTGGGGGAGAGTTGGTTTCGGGTCGGGTCGAGTCGGGTTATCCGGGTTATGGGTGCGGGTTTAGGTCCGAATTTGTTTAATTTGGTTTGAGTTGGATCGGTTTGGGTTGGTTTGGTTTAGTTTATTAAAACAATACATATATGTCCATAAAAATGGTTTTGGACCCCAATAAATTCCAGAAAAATTACACAATATTCTTTTATTAATTATACACCAAAAAATATAATTTTTTCACTATTTTAATAATTAATTTAATACACAAAAATATAAATCCATGAACGAATATTTATTATTATTAACTAAAAATAATTAAAATTTTCTACAATAATAATTAATCTAATTTTTAAATTAAATTCTAAAAATTAGGGTGTTTATAGGTATGGCAGTCCAGATCACAGGATTGCCAATTGTCCTATGATGTAGAGGCCAGGAGGGCCAGTCCAATAGTTACCAGCGCTGCCAGCACAAGGGAAAGTCCAGTAGAGAGGGCTAGAAATAGCAGTGAGGCCATTAGCTCAGTTTCTGCTACTGACGCAAGCTCAGATGTACCAACAACAGCAGGGCCAGCAGAGGCCACAACAACGTGTCCAAGGGAGGCAACAACGAGGAGCCCAGCAGGGCCAAGGACAAGCTTTTACTTTATCTTTGGAGGAGGCTTTGGCATCTGGTAACGTGGTGGCAGGTAACATCTCTATCGCATCTTATCCTACAGTAGCATTGTTTGATTCAGGTACATCTCATTTATTTGTATATGCACGATTCACAACACGCATTGGATTAGAGTTTGAGGCATTGCCATAGAGGTTGAATATACTCACTGGTAATGGGCTCGTAGGAGTTAGTAGAGTATGTATAGCTTGTCCGATCATAGTGTACGGGCGTTCAGTACCAGCATGATTGATCGAATTCTCTATGGGTAACTTTGACGTTATCTTAGGCATAGACTGGCTGAGAGACATTCATGTTACGATAGATTACCAGAAGGATAGGGTATTATTTAGTATCCCGGGTACGGAAGCTTTCGCCTTTGACAGATCTATGGGAGACCAGAATGAAGAGAGGATCGCAGCAACAGTGATAGCAAAAGAATAACTTCCCGAGATAGTCAAGGAGTTCTTATACGTCTTCCCAGAAGAACTTTCAGGATTACCACCAATAAGAGACGTAGAGTTTTGCATAGTATTGATCCTTGGAGCAGGGCCAATATCTTGTAAAGTTTACCAAATGGCACCATCAGAATTAGACAAGTTGTACCAACATATAGAAGAGTTGTAGACAAAGAAGTTTATCCGAACCAGTGGATCACCTTGGGGAGCGCCAATGGTTCTAGTGAAGAAGAATGATGGGTCATCATGGTTATGTATCGATTATAGAAAATTGAATGCAGTAACAGTGAAGAACAAGTACTCATTACCAAGAATTAATAATTTGTTTGATCAATTGAGCAAGACCAAGGTTTTGTCCAAGAACGATCTTCGATCAGGATATCATCAAGTAAGAGTTCGGGAGCAAGATATATCCAAGACAATATTTAGGTCACAATATGGGCATTACAAATTCTTAGTTGTGCCATTCAGAGTGACTAATGCTCCAACAATATTTATGGATTTGATGAACCTCATTTTTATGCCATATCTAGATCAGTTTGTGGTAGTTTTCATAGACGATATTCTTGTCTATTCCAGTAGTGAAGAGGAACACAAAGAGCATCTTCGAAAGATTTTACAGATTTTGAGGGAACACTAGTTATACGCAAAGCTCAGCAAGTGTGAGTTTTGGTTGGATCATATATCATTCTTGGGTCATATCATCTCGGGAGCAGGAGTGGCAGTAGATCTGAAGAAGGTTAAAGACATAGAGGGTTGGCTAGTTCCTAAGACAGTAGTTGAAGTGCGTAGTTTCCTGGGATTGACAGGATACTACAAAAGGTTCGTGGCAGACTTATTGACACACAAGGAAGCTAAGTTTGATTGGTCAACAGATTATCAGACATCATTTGAAGAATTAAAGAAGAGATTGATTTTAGCTCTGATTCTCACGCTTCCAGTAGGTTCTGGAGGGTTTATAGTATATTACGACGCGTCAGGCAAAGGACTTAGGTGTGTATTGATGCAATATGGAAGTGTGATAGCTTATGCATCGTGACAACTTCGAGATCACGAGAAAAAGTATCCGACTCACGATTTGGAGTTGGCGGCGGTAGTATTTGCACTTAAGCTGTAGAGGCACTACTTGTATGGTGATCGGATGAAGATATTTACAGATTATAAGATCTTAAAGTATGTATTCACCCAGAAGGACCTGAACATGAGGCAGAGGAGGTGGCTAGAATTGATAAAGGACTATGATGTGGAACTTTATTACCATCTAGGCAAGATAAATGTGGTAGCAGATGCTCTTAGCAGGAGAGGTAGTACATTTATGTTGACATTATAGCGACATATCTTAGAAGATCTTCGAGAGATGCGTGTAGAGATAGTACTTTTGCAGGACATAGGAGTATTAGCTAGTTTACAGATCCAGTTTACCTTGGTTTAGAGAATTAAGGCAGCTCAGGCGGAGGATCCGAAAGTTCAAAAGCTTCGGGCGAAATGTGAGTCTGGTCTAAGAAAAGAGTTGATGATTCATTAAGATGGAACTCTTAGGTTTGGAAACCGTCTCTGTGTACAAAGTAGAGATATCCGGCAAGAAGTAATGACCGAGGCGCACAGTTTCCAGTATTCAATTCATCCAGGAGGTACCAAGATGTATCAAGACATCAAGCAACATTTCTGGTGGAATGGGATGAAGTGGGAGGTAGCACGATTTGTTTCCTGGTGTTTGGTATGTCAACAAGTAAAGGACGACCAGCAGAGACCAGCAACATTATTGCAGCTGCCTCCTATTCCGGACTAGAAGTGGAAACGTATCAGATGGACTTTGTGATCGGTTTACCTAGATTTCCGTGTAAACCCCCTCACCCAAAATTAGGCCTACTTGGCTTAGCTAGTAAGACTAGGGTTAGTCTAAATCCAATTGGAAATAGAACACGATATTTTAGATAATTTTACAATATTTATATCACTTAGTGCGCCTTACCGTTGCTTCGATAATTGGAGCACAACACTAGCCACTGCCTTTCTACAAACTTTACACCCTTATCCTAGACGTGCCCGTCTTCCATTCTGACCCTTGTGTAACTTATAATTATACTCTCTTGTGCTACATTTTAGTCGCACAATATTCGTCGCAGACGTTATTTCTTAATTCTAAAATAATTTTAACTTTGTATCGTTGTGTGTTCCAATCGACATTGGAGACACAATCTTGACCCATTTCGTGCAAACCAAATTATGATAATATTCTACTCTGAGTCCTCTATGTCCATGACACTTGTGTCCCACCTAATTTTATCTCCATGTACTTCTAATTAATTCGAGAACACCCTACGCATTAATTTAATCCAATTTTTACCTTTGTTTAATTTTCCAATTGTTTGGCGCTTTTATGCAAAAGTGCATTGAGGTGTCCACACCATTGGACAATACATGAAGAAACCCATTTTTTCCCTTCATTATTTGGTCATGTGAATTTTCTCCATAAATTTTTGGAATGTGCAACGCACAACATTGCCCCCTCATTTAAACCTAGCCTTGCATTTTAAACAATGCAATTTATAGTTCTCCAAACTTCCCCATGTCTTGCCAAGGCCCAATCCCAAGGATGTTGACCAAGCCCAAATTTTCCTAGGTTAACAAAACCCTAAATTTTACATGTATAAATACACAACTTTTCTTTTTTTCTTTATTTTCCACAACCCCAAAACCTATTTTCCTAGCCGACCCCTCCCTTATTCCCTGTTCATCTCCTTCTTCCCCTCCTCCCCTCTGCCAGCCGCCGACTGGAGCCGAGCCTCGACCACCTTCCCGCCGGAGCCAGTCTGGACCTCCCCGCCTCACTACTGACCTCCTCCATCTCCTCCACGCTGAACCACCAACGCCGCAGCCTCCCATCTGGAACAGCCACCCTCGTCTTCTTCATCTCCTTCCCCACTTCACCCACCGGAGACCCGAACCCCCTCACCGGAGACTCCTCCACACGACGACCAACTCGCTGGAGCTCGCCGGAGCTCGCCCTCTCCGCCTAGACCAGACTCACCCGCTGCCAACCCGCCTCTCCTCGTCGACTGAACCAACAGCCTCGCCGGAGCACCTCCTAGTTCTCCTCCTCGACCTCCACTTCATCTTCTTCCCCAACCTCCTCCGCCTGCACTTTCTTTCGCCGGAGTCGACACCGCAACTACGACCCTGCCAAACCCATGAATCCCCTCGACCCTCCGGGATCCTTCCATCACCACCACATGCCCGCTGGACCACTGCCATCAACACCACCATTACCACCAGCACCACCCGAGCCTCCTCCTTCTTCCACCCTGAACCACCTATAACACCACCACCACCTCTCCCTTCTCAGACCCGAGCTTCCTCCTCCCTGCTCCCTGTCCTCGTCCTCCTCCTTGCCGGACCTCCCCCCTGGCCGGAGTATCAACATCACCATCATTAATATAAACACCATTACCATAATCATCTTATTAACACCCCATCATCATCATCACCATCCACATCATCACCACCATCCCAGTCACAATCTACATCATCACCATCATCCCCTTCATCACCACCATTACCATTATAATCATCATCACCCCATCATCACCATCATCCCTACCATATCATCATCAACATCATAACCTAATCCCATAATCATCATCACAATCAGCATCCCCTCATCATTATTTCCTATTCAGCATCACCTTAATCAACATTATCACCCTCGTCGTCATCATCGTCAACCTCATCGTCGTCATCGTCGTGTCCGTGCACGCTAACCCCGAGGTTCGAACCTGTCCCTCTCCTTTCATTTTATGTGTGCTTGTGTATATGCTATTAGGACATGAGTATTGCTTTATGACAGTAGTTGACTTCAGACCCTGGGTCGGTAAACCCAACTCGTATATGTATACGTACGCGTATGCATGTATTGTCCAATTTGGTATATATAAATATATATTTAGTATATGTATTCAAATGGGTATGTATATAAATTATTGGTTATATTGTTTTATATATATATATATATATATATATATATATATATATATATATATATATATATATATAAGTAGGTAATTAGATGATAATAATAATTATGACTATATATGTGTACGACCCTAGGACACCGTAGATTTTTGCCCGCATATTTACCTTGACTTTGTGACCTGAATACTAGAGAATTGACTGCCTTGTGTACACCAACGTACTGCTAGACAAGTGTTAGTTGATTGTCTGATTATGCACAGTATTTGAAGACGTGACACCCGCGTAATTAGACGCACAATTTATCGTGTTAGTTGACCCGTGTCACCTCTAGCGTACCCCTGAGTCCAGTGTATATATGGTTGTGTATGTGCTAGTGTAATGACTGATATTGTATTGTAATATATTATATTATATGTATATAGGATATCAGATTGTTCTTTGCGACTTCTGGAGCAGGTTATTGGTACTACGCAGCTTTCTTGCGAGACAAGTATACCTTGCCATTGTACTGTTATTCATATTCCATATGTTGCATGCATCTTTATTTTTTGTCATTAGTTCATATATTTTAACTACTATATAAAATGCGCGTCCAAGGAAACTTGGGTACAACGACGGTGTCGTCGTGATTTATTTTTATTATGTATATGCATTGACCTTGTTTATGAGACCGTCCCATTATCATAAAGCATCATTAGGTTTCATTGGACGTGACACAGCTGTTACACGAGTGTGAGTCTTATATAGATCACGGAATCGCGTGCAGGGTTTGGCCTCCTGTACGTATGGGACGTGCGTTAGGGATAACTGTTGATAGAAACTTTGCATGCTAGAAGACTTAGCAGTTATTAGTAGTCCATGGACATAGACTATTGTAGTACGGTGGTCCAATCCTTGTCCTTGTTTGGTTGCAGGGTTGGGCTATTATACTAAAGATAGGCTATGAACCAAATCATGTCATGGATGTGACATACTTAGAGCATGGGGTGGGGAGAACAACAAGTACGGTATTTGGGCTCCTTTGCACTTTCCTTTTTATGTAACCCGTATGCTCCGCCAAAGATACGCGGTCGTGATGACCCCTATATTACCTGGTGGTCTTTGTCGTTCAAAAGATGACATGCTTTATAGGCTCCCGATTCTCCGAGAGAATCATGTCAATCCCATTTTATGGCCAGATAGCCTACTTGTAAGAAGTTGTTCTCAACGTACATTCACATAGAGGGTTAGGCGACCCATTGGATATTTATTTCAGTACTTTATTGGCATACTTCTATGTATATTGTTATATCCCTCTGAGGACCTGGTCCCTTTTCAGGTGTAGATGTTCATGAGTATTCGCAGGAGCGCAGATCCGGACTTGCTGCGTATATTTCGAGGAGGTCTTCTCTTCGAGCCCCATGATTGTTAGTTGATATTCTTATATTGTGTTTGTTGTGTTGCACTTATATATTCTAGTTTGGTAGTGGATTTATTTTCATCCAACTATCATCTTTAGATACTTTATATTGAGATCTAGTTTCATAGATATTGGTTATTTATTTATATTTGATTTTCATAGATAAAATTTAGATTATACCCTGTGACTTGTGATAGTGTTTACCACTTATGAATTATTGTTCATTATACAGCGTACGCATGTTTTATGGTTTCCATATATTAGAGTTGCCATATACATGCGGTTGGCATGCTTACGTGTCCTAGTCCTACGTATTTTGGGACTGGGGCATGACACCCCGACTGGTCGTGATGCAGTTTGGATAATAGTAGATCGTCTCACAAAAGTAGCTCACTTTCTACCTTTCCGAGTAGGGCAATCCACAGAACAGTTAGCAGAGATGTATATACGACAAAAAGTATGACAGCACGGCGTCCCAGTGAGTATTGTATCAGATTGAGACACTCGGTTCACTTTAATTTTTTTGGAAGATCTTACACTAGAGTTTGGGTACCAAGTTGAGATTCAGTACTACCTACCATCCTCACATGGAAGGGCAATCAGAGAGAACCATCCAAACCTTGGAAGATATGCTACGAGCTTGTATTTTTAATTTTGGAGGGTCTTGGGAAGATCACCTTCATCTTATTGAGTTCTCATACAATAACAGTTATCAAGCAAGTATTCAGATGACACCATTCAAAGCGTTATATGGGAGAAAGTATAGGTCACCATTGGTATGGGATGATATAGGTGAGCGAAAGATGTTAGGCCCAGAGATGATCATGCAGATAATAGAAGTTGTCAAGCAGATTAGAGAGCGACTTCGGGTTACGCAAGATAGGCATCGGCATTGGGCAGATCAGCATCGTAGGCCTTTAGAGTTTTGTTTCGGCGACCACGTGTTCTTGCATATTTTGTCGACCCATGGAGTTATTAGATTCGGGGTTCGCGGGAAGCTTAGTCCGTGAAATATCGATCTATTAGATATCCTCAAACGGGTGGGCAATATTGTTTATTATCTTGCCCTTCCACCTTCGCTACGTGAGGTGCACGATGTATTTTATGTATCTCAATTGCGTAGGTATGTCCCAGATCCGAGTCATATCCTCGACCATTCTGAGCTAGTCGTTGGTACCGACTTGTCTTACGAGGAACAAAACGTATACATTTTGGACCGAAGGGAGAAGGTACTCAAGAATCAGACTACTCATCTTGTCTGGGTTGCTTGGGGTCATCACCATCTGGGAGATTCGACGTGGTAGCGCGAGGATGATATCCGGTCTCGATACCCGTACATATTCGACTCGGAAGGTATATTCGTTCTTATGCCTTCGTATCTCTAATCTCGTGATTCGTTTACCCATGCTATTTGACAATACTTTTCTTTATACTCGAATTTGATTGCATGTGTAGATGAGCTTGTAGTTAGTACAGTGCTTATTCTAATTTCTCTAGCTAGCCTTGGGTTTGAATTCCGGGGACAAATTTTTTCTAAGGTAGGTAGAGATTTCACTCCCCGTTTCCGATCATATACGTATTTGGAACGTATTCTTTTCCTGCCTATGTTATTTATTTATTTCATGTTAATTAGGATTGCATGTCATGGAGACTAGACCCATTCTTTGGTTCAATTAGACTAATGGTTTAATTATTTGGTTGGTTTGGTCATGAGTTGAATCCATGGTCTAAGCCTCAAATCCTAGCTATATAAGCTTACTTATTTCTCTCTCTCTCTCTCTCTCTCTCTCTCTCTCTTCCCTCAAGTCTCTCATTTTTCTCCTTCTTGCATTTCTAGGCAAGTACACCTTGCATGACATGGAGAAACTCTTTGATTTTAGTTCTTTCTCTTTATTTGTATTTTATTAGTCTATTATGTGTATATTATGATTCTAAATAGTTTTAATACTTGGATTTTTTGATTTGGATGGATAGATTCGTGTAGATCTACATTTTTGTTAAGGGTTTTCATGGGTTCCAAAAGTTTTTCTTGGTTTTGATCTACTAAAATATGGTATTTTAGAAAAACCCATTTTTGTGGTTGATAGAGCATTCTATTTCAGTCATTTTGGCTTTTGATTCACTTAATTTGGAGTTAAAAATAAAGTTTTTATAGAGAAAATAATTTTTGGATTTTGGAGCTTTTTCGCCATGGCTGAACTTGCTGTCTGGAGAAGACGAAGTGCTCATGCAGCCAGCACCATTTGCGGCTGAGAGTGTTATGTGGCCTGAGTGCTAGGTGGCCTGGACTCTGTGCCACATATACCTTCAAGCATGCGTCCATCTTGTTGGATGCATGAATGATTATTTCACAAAGTGTTCTAAGTGACATAACTCCTTGTGTTTTACTCGCTGAACGAATGAGAAATTCGCTAAGTCCAAGGGACATCCATGCAGCAAGTGCCACGTCCCGGTCCCGTAAGGGCCGATCGTCCTCGCTTGGTCCTTACGGAACCGATCGTCCTCGCTCAGACGTGATGCCGTGCAAGCCTAAGTTGCGCTTGCACCAGGCATAGTATCTGCACAAGACACAAGTTAGATAAAAATATACATATTAGACACATAATTTAAAATGTAGAGAATTAAAGTTTAACACATTTGATAAAAACATAAAATACTTTCTTTATTGAATACTTGAAGATTGGATTACAATGTACTTGCTTAGCTTAGTTACAAAATATGCCATATGTGGCTTACAACTCATTTTACAAATCCAAAACTAGCCACAACACCCACACATCATATCATTTTAGTAGGGCCAAAATAAAACACCTAGCAGATGAAGAGTTTGCATACTTAAGAGAAAATCTTTGAGAAGCAGCACGAGTACGGTTTCACTTGAGGGGACGCACTCCTAAAGCTTCAAAATGCTTGCCAAACTCTCGCTACCAGAACCTGGAGATTTGCCCATAAACGTGGGTCAGTACTACAACATGTACTAGTGAGCAACCATGGACAAACTCACCTTGGAATCCATAATAAGTATACAAGTGATGCTATCATTACTATTATGTGATCTTTCTAGTTGTCTAGTTTATTTTTAACAATTCTTGCAAGAAACATAAACGATAGATTGAACCATGCTTATGATAATTTTTTACCCATGGTCGAACGGTTATCCCTGCAGCAAACACACAAGTTAGCAACAATTTGCATATATGTGTCTAACTTATGAATCAATCTTGGCATCAAATATTAGGTATGCAAGAAGGTAAACCTAGCATGCGACCTAACTACATGATGGTCCATGGGTTGTCCCATGATTAGCAGCGGTGACTTAAGGTTCAACTCTGTACTAGCATGTGTGTATGTCAGCAACTGTGACTCAAGGTTCAGCTCTTCACTAACACACACGGATACTAGCAGCTATGATATCTTGGTTTCGCTCTTCACTAATAAACAAAATACCCCACTAGATTACAAGGACCGTATACCTCAGGATGCAACAAAATGTCTTCCAGATCGACCGATTTTTAGTGCCCCAAGAACCGTTCGAGAGATGAACCTTGTGCACAAGTTGTCCGAGACCAATGCATAATATAAAATATCTATTAGATAAGATACTACAATGCACAGGTGAACAACAAATACACGATTTTATCTTTCTCTTTCTTATCCCGCATATTATGTTCAAAACATAAGGACTTGCTATAGATCGGGTTGCGCAGCATAGGAACGAGGAACATGCAACATAATTGAAAGTAAAGCAAAATTCTAATACTTCAAACATGCAGTTTATTTCTTTTAACTTATATTGTTAGTGAGATATCATTTGAAACATTTAAAATATAAAATTCAAGTGAAGTAGAGATTATTTTATTAGGCGTGCAGAATAAGGAATCATCGAAGGGCTTAAGCCACTCACCGAACAAATCAACGAGAGGATGGGGAAGACTTATACAATGATCACTCCTTGGTTATGTGTTCTGAAATTGTAACAACACTTGGTTAGCATTCTTCGATCTCTTTCTCTTACGATTCGGAAAGAATGCACAACCGAGAAAAATGAATCATGAAAACCAAGCCATCAAAAGCAAGACAAAACACAAAGTAACACAAAATCAAGCAGCAAAACAACCAACGAAAACTCTTAGACTCATTTCAATAGAAACTGTTCCATCAGTTTGAAGGGTTCATTGCATTTCGTCCGTGTTAATTTGGCGATAAGGTTTCCCCGAGACTCGATTCTCAACTGCGTCAAAGTAACAAGTGTTTCATAAGTAAACCGCTATAAATGGGGCATTACAGCAAGTATAACATGCGGCAAGCAGACTCATGCGGCAGTGACTATGCGCCTCTTTTCTTGTGGACACATAACCTTATTTCACTTTTGCACATTTTTTAAGAGTTTGTCTTTTCTTCCTGACATACTTTATGGCTGGTCACATCCATTACTTCAGTCACTTCTCTGACACATATTAAATGCATGTCACTCAACACTTATCCCAAGGAGTGGACTTTGCCCCGTCATATGTAACGACCAGTTCTTTTAAGCAGACAGCCGATTCAAACGACGCAAGTGCAATGACCCGACCCACTTTGCTCAGCGAGAAGACTCGTTTGAGGCAAAGGATTTTCAGACTTGGTCCTTCAGGAGTTCAGACTTAGACTTTCAAAGGCTCGCTCGAAGTATTTCGACCAAGGCGAATCATCGCTAAGGTGGGTGGCTACGATGAACTTATCTTTGCTTAGCCAACACACTTAAAATATGGACGATACATGCTAGTCGCTAGGTGAATCACCCCATGCATGCTAATAATAATACAACGCACCTAGCTAAGGAAATAATCCCAACTTTTATTGCTTGTATTAGAACATGGAAATAAAACTTTGCTTATAAATGGACCCTCGCATGCTACCTTTGTCTTGTGCAAGTAGACCCTGCTATGTCGCGAGTAGATTGTTATATACTCTCCGTAGTGCACTGTTCACTTTTTTACACTGCACGTCCATAGACTATGTCGCTTGATATGTTCCTGTACGGCTTCACTTTTCGCACTACCCCTTAGACCCGTGCTAAACATAAAGGCTACACTATATGTTTTCTTATGCTTACGTTCACACAAATGAAATGCTAGCCTGCTTACTTATAGTTTGTACTCGTTGCCTTGTTTCAATGCTTGTCACATAAGTGCATACCACAAACAAGTAAACACTAACTTGCCTTGCATTCATCCAATTCACCGAAAGACTATCTAATAGTCGTTCCGTGCAAGTATGAACCTGAAAGTATCCGGGATCGTTAGGTCGCCAAGGCATCTCCAAACTAGGGGATTGCACCATGTCAAGTTTAACTTTGAACGAGAATTATGTCAATATCATAGCTCGTGGAGCATACTCATTCTGAACAAGAATCAAGAATTAACATGTCATGTCATGAATCCTGTAAACCTGAGACCCAAGACTTGTATGTCGCGGATAACTTGTGCACAAGGTATTCAATCTGTTCCTACGGACGGTCTCCGGGATACTGGGGCCGATCCGATCCGGACGAAACATCTGTTAGTCTGTCTGTTTTGGGCATGATGGCATGTAGCGCCTTGTGAAATTTCCTTCATGCCATTCTTGCTCTTAGACTAAGTAGTCGCCTATTTCGGGCAGGATGGATGTGACGCCTCATTCCTTGAGTCACATACCATTCTCGCTCTTGACTACAACCATCCTTTGTAGCTATGCCAGCGACTCATGTTAATATAGATAAGTCATCCTCGCTTAGCGACAATCCGCATGCGAGTCATTGCATCGCATCCAATAACCTGAAATACCTGAACGATATGAGTATAAGACATCTATACATAAATTGAACAACCTGAGCAATCCATTGAATACTTGAACATCTATTACAACACGCCTGGATAATCCGTGTAACTCGTGTACCGGAATATGACCTCGCTCACTACAGTTGTGTTTGCATATGCTATTGCCCCTGGATTTTATTATATATGCTCGTGCTTGATTTAACTTGGTTTTTTTGGACAGGAAAGGACGAATGGTAAGTTGGTAAGTCTCGTCGTATTTTTTTATATCATGCGACGCACTGCCACACGAGTTAGGATTTTTATTATGCCATAAAACTGATCCTAAGGTAAGACTAGAAAGATAACTTAATATATGGTGCACGAAACCTTTATAACGTGTTTGGATTTGTCGAACGGGCGAGAAGCCTCCCCACCAGTACATTCATGTACTGATAACCCACCAGATTGCTTGCAGGGTGCAGGAGAATCTCGTTCGGTATGGAAACCCCCTTCGTGCGTGCTAAGGCGTGGAGTTCACTCTCGAGCCTTGGAGCGTTGGGTCCGGAACTGAAGCACATATACAAGACATAATGTTGGAATATCGCCTATGTATAATTCCATAAATGTAGTCATTTGGCACGCTTTTACTGTTTCAGGAAGAAAAAAAGAGAGAGAGAGAGAGAGAGGCTTGAGCGACTTATAATCTTGGCCTAGCGTCGCCTGTAAGACTTGTTCAATATCAATAAAGAGCTTATTTGATTTCTATACTTGTGTTATTCAATGCTTTCGCTATTGACGATCTGTGAACTTGTTACCAATTGTCACGACCCGCACCCGGGGTAAGGGTACTAGTCGAAAACAACGCCCAGCCTACGCCGCAGAATCGGCGGTAGAACGCTGTCTAGAAAGTCTATCTAATATAATGAACCACCAAAAGATAGTGTACTCAATCACAGAACTAAGATAGAATAAACACGAATCAGATAAGAATAGAATAGTCATCAACTCATGAGTTTAAAATAATACATCAATGAGTCTGAAGAGTAACAAAAATAAGCTGGAGACAAATCCAGTACAAAAGAATACTATCATACTACAAGCTACACTCCAGGGTCAACTGTCTCAGTTGGGATAAGTCCCTCTTGAGCCAGGGTCTCCGAATCTAAACCCACAACATCATGGGGTCCATAATAGGTAGGGTACTCCTCAGTGTTATCTGGAAAAATATATCCAGTCAGGAAAGGAGCAGAGTACATCTCTAACAGCAGTTCTAATCCATGATAAAAACTATGTAACAGTAAATAGCTGTGGATAAACAAGATGCACAAAATAGATACAAGAGATATATAGACAATAAGGAAATACTGGAAAGAAATATAATAATGAACAATATGCCAATAAAACAATAATACTAATGACTAAGTGTGTGAGTACTAGCTTAACATGTGATCGGCTTGGGCAAGATACAATGCGGCCTGGCTAATCATACGTGCGGTGCATGATCAACACTATTCGCTTACCAATACTTTATTCAATAGGGATTTGATCACATATCTATACTAATACTCCCCACCCCCAACTGGTATAATAGATCCAACCACGGTATGCTATGGTACTAGATTCCCCAAGAAGATAGCTAGTCTCCCCGAGAATCGGTGTCTGTACATGTACAAGATAACCAATGAAACAATACTTGCACCATATACACCATATACCAAGGAATAACATCTCATGACGAGATCCGGATATACCAATCCGTGTAACCATAGTGTCGAGAGAAACATGTAAATCTACACTAGATACAACGAACATAGAGGATATCATAAATGAGAAACTATCAGAGAATGTACTCGCCTGAAATCCAAAGAACAGTCTCACAGATGTCTGACTCGGTGCCTCGAAGACCTAGATATGGAATACCACATTAAAATAAGGTCCCGGAAAGAGAACAAGTCAAACTAGTCAACTCCTAGGTAAATAAATCAATTCTAAGTTAAAAGTCAACTATGGTCAACTCTAAAGTCAACTAAAGTCAAACCAAGGTCAACCTCACAAGAAATCTATATAAATAATATAGAAATAAAATACAATAATTTAGGAATAAAAATTAGATCCCAAATCATACTCACACAAAGTATACTACTAATACAAATAATATATACCAAAAAATAATATATATACAAACCAATATGTATACAAATAACATAATATATTATTACAAATATTATACAAAACACATATATATACACATATATATATATATATACAATAATAATATATAAAATATAATTTAAAATTGTCAAAGCGTCACTGAAAATAGTGAACAAAACAAGATAAAATAAAAACAGGTTTAATAGTGACAGTCTTGACTGTCACTGAAAATTCGTCGCAGAAACTCCATATACAAAACCGCTGCTGTCACAGTTTGCTGACAGTTTCAAACTGTCACAAAAAAACGTTGCTGAAAGGTTGCCGCTCAAAACTGCCGCAGCATTAATGACAGATCTGTCATTAATGCTGACCACTATACAGCGGCTGCTGTTCAGACCAAATAATGACAGTTTCACTGTCATAGAAACCACTGTCACTAAAACACAGAAATATATATATATAAATATATATATATGCAATAATAATCACAATACATATATATAAATAAATAATTATATACTTATATATATATGCACATATAAACTTATAATTAAATACTAATAGTTACAACACATGCACATATTAATGTTCATATTTTACATGGCTAAAAGCACACCTAAAATATATACATTAATATACAAATAATTACATAATAATTATAAATAATATAATTACATAATTAAACACATAAATATATTTTATAAAACATTTATGTATAATTTATACTATTAACATAAGTACATATATAATTACATGCAAGAAAGCTACATATTATATTTGTACATCATATTAGCACACACAAAAATATATAGATCTATGCTACAATAATTACTATAATAAATACACAAAATAAATATATAATATCTATATATATTTACTAATTATAATTGAAGAATTTAAACCATACATAATTAGATCTATTCAAAAATCCACACAATTGGAGAGTATCACACCGTATCCCACTAGATCTAGGATACGCATGTGACACGAGTCCAACACACAACCAATTGCACCCCGAAGGATACAAACAAATCACAAATAATATTTATGAATAAATCAAAGTGTCAAAAGTAGATCTATGTGTCCGTGTCAAAATACGACATGTTCAAAGCCCCGTGTCGGAGGGAAAACCCCCAAAATGACACGTATCACCAAATAGTTGGGATACGAACCACATGTACCAAATTATGGACATGACACTAGCCCCAAACACATAAGCTCATGTCCAATTGATCTATAGGATCAATTGATACACACAACAAAATATAAATTCGGAATTCCAACAAAATTAACACAAAAAGCACTATAACTTTCTCCATGGGTCTCCTATGAACACAAAACAAAGTCCTATGGGTAGTACATATATATAGGTTGATTTTACATGATTAAATCTCAGATTTAGAAGCTATTTAAATGGGAAAATCTGAATTATACCTATTGGGAGATGGATTCCCAATGAAACCTCCAATTGAGAAGAACTTGCTTCCAAATTGTAGATCATTGCTCCTCTTTGTAGATCCTTGCTTCCTTCTTCTAGATCCTTACTTCCTTCTTCTCTAATGGTGAATTGGGAAGAATTTGGAATGAATTTGGTAGGGAATTGGAATGGGAATGGAGGGAATTTGGGAGTGGAAAATTCTAGATCTAGATTTGGAATGAGAATGAGAGGAGAGAGAAATTTCCCCCCTCTTTTAATAGGCCGGCCTTGCCCCTCTCCCAAGCAATTGTAAAATGTCCAATGTACCCCTTGGGGCCTCTCATGAAGAAATAATTAAGGAAGGAAGCTTCTAGTCTAATCACTTAATTAATTTAATCCATCTCCTTAACTATGGGCTTTCTAAATGGGCCAAATCTAACTATTTAATTCATGTTGGTCCATGGGTCCAAACTACACTAGTTGGGTCCACTAAAATAAGTCTAAAATAATTAAATAACATCCAATAACAATTAAATAATACAACAAAAATTATTTACCATGCACAATATTTATTTAAATAGGAAATTACTAAAATACCTTTTTTTCTAAAATGTGGTAGTGACAAGTCTACCCTCCTTAAAATAATTTCGTCCTCGAAATTCAAAGACGAAAACTACCCCCAGAAAAACACAGAACAGAACTAAAGAATCACAACTAACTAATGAACAGAACATAACAATAAACAGAACATAATTAGAAATAACATACCTCAAGGTACAAACAAATATGGATAACGCTCTCGCATTTCATCCTCTCTCTCCCAGGTAGACTCTCCCGGAGAGTGATGCCTCCATGTGACGCACACCAAAGGAATAGTCTGGTTCCTCAGCACCTTCTCTCTCCGATCCAGAATCTCAACTGGCTGCTCTGGATAGCTAAGAGTAGGGCCCACCTCTATCTCCGAGTGATCCAATACATTACTAGGATCTGCCACGTATCGTCTCAACTGCGACACATAAAACACGTTGTGCACTCCCTCCAATGCAGGTGGCAAGTCTAGTCTATAAGCAACTGCACCGACCCTCTCTAGAATAGTGAAAGGTCCGATGAATCGCGGACTAAGCTTTCCGCCTCCACCGAAGTGAATCGTGCCTCGTATCAGAGAAATCCTCAGAAACACCAAACCACCCACCTAGAACAAAACACCATCTTAAGAACTTAATCTATAACAAACAAGAACAAGCACAAACAAAATCTAAACTATACCTCAAACTCCAAAGGTCTCCGATGGCTATCGGCCCAATGCCGCTGTCTGTCCTGCGCCACTCGAAGTCTGTCTCTGATCAAATGAACCTTTTCCGCTGCATCCACAACCATCTCTGGCCCAAGCAAAATTCTCTCTCCAACATCGTCCCAAGACAAAGGAGTACGACACCTCCGACCATATAGAGCTTCAAAAGGTGACATCTCTATACTGGCCTGGTAACTGTTGTTGTAAGCAAACTCTACCAAATGGAGATGGTCCTCCCAAGAACCCCCGAAATCTAGTACACAAGTGCGCAACATATCCTCGAGAGTCTGGATAGTCCTCTCTGACTGCCCATCTGTCTGGGGATGATATGTAGTACTGAACTTGAGCTGAGTGCCCAAACTCTCCTGCAAACTCCTCCAAAAATGAGAAGTGAAACGACTATCTCGATCTGAGACTATGCTGACGGGAACTCCGTGTATCCTAACGATCTGCCTCACATACATCTCTGCCAGCTTCTTCGTAGACAAACCCACTTTGAAAGGCAAAAAGTGGGCCGACTTGGTCAATCTATCAACAATGACCCAAATCGCGTCTTTCCCTCCTGGAGATCGTGGAAGTCCGGACACAAAATCCATAGTAATGTGTTCCCACTTCCACTCTGGAATGGGTAATGGCTGAAGTAACCCTCCTGGCCTCTGCCTCTCGGCTTTCACCTGCTGGCACACTAAGCATCTGGATACAAACTGTGCCACTTCCCTCTTCATGCCATACCACCACACACTCTCTCGCATATCCCGATACATCTTGTTAGCACCTGGATATATGAATACTGAGAGCGATGCGCTTCCTGCAACACCTCCTCGCGCAACTCCCCACTAGGCACACACAATCTAACTCCATGCCTCAAGGATCCATCCTCTGCAATAGTGAAATCATCCTCCAATCCTGCTCTCACTTGAGCTCTGATACTCCTCAAGGATACATCATCATACTGTGCTGCCTTGATCCTGTCCATCAAAACTGAGTGTATCTGCAATCCCCACATTTGCATAGCACACCCAGGAACAATCACCTCAATGCCCAAGCTCTCCAAGTCCTCCAACAAATATCGATCCTGCGTCAAGAACATAGCTACCGGATACCTGCTCAAAGCATCGGCAACTACATTGGCTTTCCCAGGATGATATTGCAAAGAGATATCAAAATCCTTCATCAATTCTAGCCACCGACGCTGCCTCATGTTCAACTCCTTCTGCGTGAAAACGTACTTCAAGCTTTTGTGGTCTGTGAAGATCTCCACACGCTCTCCGTACAAATAATGTTTCCACAACTTCAGGGCGAATATGACAGCTGCCAACTCCAAATCATGGGTAGGATAGTTCTTTTCATGAGGACGCAATTGCCTGGATGCATAGGCAATCACTTTCCCATGCTGCTGAAGAACACAACCTAAACCCTTCCCCGATGCATCACTATAAATAGTGAAACCTCCGGACCCTGATGGCAACGTCAAAATAGGAGCAGACGTCAACCTCTTCTTCAACTCCTCAAAAGCAACCTGATAATCCTCCGTCCAAACAAACTCCACATCCTTCCTTGTGAGTCTGGTCATCGGCTCGGCAATCCTCGAATAATCTTGCACAAACTTCCTGTAATAGCCTGCCAATCCCAAGAAACTCCTGATCTCTGCTACTGAACTCGGAGTCTTCCAAGATTCCACTGCTGAAATCTTCTTCGGATCCACTGAAATACCATCACCAGTCACAACATGCCCCAAGAATTCTACTTTGTCCAAGAAAAACTCACATTTGGACAACTTCCCATACAGCTTCTCCTTCCTCAGCACATCCAACACAATCCTCAAATGCTCCTCATGCTCCTCCGGTGTCCTCGAGTATATGAGTATGTCGTCGATGAACACCACCATGAACTTGTCAAGGTACTGGTGGAACACCTTGTTCATCAAGTTCATAAATACCGCCGGTGCATTAGTCAAACCAAACGGCATCACCATAAACTCGAACTGACCATACCGAGTTATAAAAGCAGTCTTCGGTATGTCCTCCGGCTTCACCTTTACTTGATGGTAGCCTGATCTCAAATCTATCTTAGAAAACACCTTCGCACCACTCAACTGATCAAACAGATCATCAATCCGTGGCAAAGGATACTTATTCTTGATAGTGAGATTATTCAAAGTCCTGTAATCAATGCACATGCGCACCGATCCATCCTTCTTTGGTACAAACAATATCGGGGCTCCCCATGGTGAAGAACTCGATCTGATAAATCCCTTATCCTGCAATTCGTCCACCTGCTTCTTCAACTCGACCAGCTCGCTGTTGTTTACTTTATAGACATGTTGCGAAATTGGTTCTGTACCTGGCACCAAGTCTATAGAAAATTCAACATCTCGATCTGGCGGCAATCCTGGCAATTCCTCAGGAAACACATCCAAAAATTCTGCTATCAACGGATGCGGCAACTCCTTGTCTTCTACCATAGCTCCACAAATAATGCCTTCTCCCTGCTCCGCAGCTCCTCTAGTAAACTCGAACTCTGGCTCTCCTGGCGAACCAAATAAAACTCTACCTCCTCTACAGTCTATGCTAGCACGGTGCCTACTCAACCAATCCATCCCGAGTACAATATCGTAGCTCGGAAGTGGCATTACAAGTAGACACACACTCAACTCCCGGCCTCCCAGAGTAACTCTTCGGTCCTTGCAAATATCATTAACTAGGATAATGCCTCCCCCGGTCATGATCTTGCAAGTCCTAAGCAAAGACTCAGCTACCAAACCATGCTTCAGAGCAAAAGAAACAGATACAAAACTATGGGAAGCACCACTATCAAACAAAGCTAAAGCTGGAATAGAATCAAGAAGAATAGAACCTGCGATGACATCTCCGGTGGGTTCCTCCTCTTCGATGGTCATAGCAAACGCTCGTCCCTGCCGAGCACCTTCCTGCTGTTGATGCTGGACAAAACGCTGCTGCTGTGTCGGAAGCGGTCCCCTCGGCTGTGCTGCAGGTGGTCTCGTCTGTGTCCTCGGAGCTGGAGCTGCTCCTTGAACTGCACGACGAGGACACTCCCTCGATTGATGCCCTTCAGTACCACAATACAAACAAACTCCTAGCCTCCTCCTGCAAACTTCCTAGATGTGGCCGGGCTTCTTGCAGAAGTTGCATGGGGCCTGCTGTAACTGCCTCTGCTGCTGAGGTGCCTGGTGAAAAGGCGCTCTAGCTGGAGTCTGGTTCTGCTGTGGCTGCTGGAAAGTTCTGGACTGGAAATGAGGACGTTTGGCAGATACTGCACTGCCGTTGGCCCCCAGAAAAGAATCACGGTCTCTCTTGGTCTTCAAACCCAGATCTCGCTCAACCTTGCGTGCCTCCGCAAGTATCTCCAAGTATGTCTCATAAAAAGACGGAATGAGAATCTTTACCTCCCAGTTTAGACCCTCTCGGAAACGAATAGCTCGAACCTCCGGCTCCCTCACCAAGTACTCTGCAAATCGGCTCAACCTACCAAACTCCGCAGCATATTCCTCCACAGACATGCTTCCCTGAATGAGACTCTCAAATTGTCTCCCCAAGTCAAGCCTGTCTATCCGAGCGAAAAACTTCTTCTTGAAAAGGTCCTTGAATACCTCCCAAGATTGTCCTGCGTCAACTAGAACCGGCTCATTCCTGAACCAAGTGCGAGCGACGTCGAACAGTTGAAGTCCTACCGCCTCAACCTTCAGATCTTCAGAAAGACGGGACACCCTCATAAGACGCTCAATGTCCTCGAGCCAATCATCAGCATAGACGATGCCCTCCGTCCCTTTGAAAACCCTAGGCTCCAGTTTCTTGAAGTCCTGAATGTTGCCTGGCCGAAGCTGAGCAACTTGAGGAACAACCTGCTGCTGGACCGGAACTCCTCTCTCAACTACAGCACGAGCAAGCTGATGAGCACTCTCGATGCCCTGCCGTAGAACGTCGGTCTGCCTCTGATGTGCCTCTGACTGAGCCCTCTGTGCCTCGAGCATCTCACGAAATAGTGTAAACATCTGTGACGCCTCTGCTGGCACAGGAGGTGGAGGTGGAAGCCCCTCAGATACAGCTGGCACAGTCCTCTAAGTAGGTGGTGGACCTCCGAAAGCAGCTGACACTCCAATCACCGGAGAAGTGACTGGTGCAGGCCCTCGGGATGTCGCAGACCTCTCAGAAGCTGCTCTCCCCTGCTGTGATCTAGTCTTAGGCGGCATCCTGAGACAAAGCGAAAGAAAGAATCAATATGGCACAAGATGTAAGACATCAAGGAAAGGACAGTTTAAGAGATCAAGTATCAATATCAAAGGAGAATAGTTGAATCAAAAGAATTTTCCTAGATGTGATTGAGTATCTCAGCCTATATCCTATATCCTATTGCAGGCTCGCAGTAGTACAACTAAGTTGTCGCACTACCACGACATCACATACTTGTGAAGCTAGACCTGCATGGGCCACCACCAAAAACGTGTCACGACCCGCACCCGGGGTAAGGGTACTAGTCGGAAACAACGCCCAGCCTACGCCGCAGAATCGGCGGTAGAACGTTGTCTAGAAAGTCTATCTAATATAATGAACCACCAAAAGATAGTGTACTCAATCACAGAACTAAGATAGAATGAACACGAATCAGATAAGAATAGAATAGTCATCAACTCATGAGTTTAAAATAATACATCAATGAGTCTGAAGAGTAACAAAAATAAGCTGGAGACAAATCCAGTACAAAAGAATACTATCATACTACAAGCTACACTCCAGGGTCAACTGTCTCAGTTGGGATAAGTCCCTCTTGAGCCAGGGTCTCCGAATCTAAACCCACAACATCCTGGGGTCCATAATAGGTAGGGTACTCCTCAGTGTCATCTGGAAAAATATATCCAGTCAGGAAAGGAGCAGAGTACATCTCTAACAGCAGTTCTAATCCATGATAAAAACTATGTAACAGTAAATAGCTGTGGATAAACAAGATGCACAAAATAGATACAAGAGATATATAGAAAATAAGGAAATACTGGAAAGAAATACAATAATGAACAATATGCCAATGAAACAATAATACTAATGACTAAGTGTGTGAGTACTAGCTTAACATGTGATCGGCTTGGGCAAGATATAATGCGGCCTGGCTAATCATACGTGCGGTGCATGATCAACACTATTCGCTTATCAATACTTTATTCAATAGGGATTTGATCACATATCTATACTCATACTCCCCACCCCCAACTGGTATAATAGATCCAACCATGGTATGCTATGGCACTAGATTCTCCAAGAAGATAGCTAGTCTCCCCGAGAATCGGTGTCTGTACATGTACAAGATAACCAATGAAACAATACTTGAACCATATACATCATATATCAAGGAATAACATCTCATGACGAGATCCGGATATACCAATCCGTGTAACCATAGTGTCGAGAGAAACATGTAAATCTACACTAGATACAACGAACATAGAGGATATCATAAATGAGAAACTATCAGAGAATGTACTCGCCTGAAATCCAAAGAACAGTCTCACAGATGTCTGACTCGGTGCCTCGAAGACCTAGATATGGAATACCATATTAAAATAAGGTCCCGGAAAGAGAACAAGTCAAACTAGTCAACTCCTAGGTAAATAAATCAATTCTAAGTTAAAAGTCAACTATGGTCAACTCTAAAGTCAACTAAAGTCAAACCAAGGTCAACCTCACAAAAAATCTATATAAATAATATAGAAATAAAATACAACAATTTAGGAATAAAAATTAGATCCCAAATCATACTCACACAAAGTATACTACTAATACAAATAATATATACCCTAAAATAATATATATACAAACCAATATGTATACAAATAACATAATATATATTACAAATATTATACAAAACACATATATATACACATATATATATATACAATAATAATATATAAAATATAATTTAAAATTGTCAAAGCGTCACTGAAAACAGTGAACAAAACAAGATAAAATAAAAACAGGTTTAATAGTGACAGTCTTGACTGTCACTGAAAATTCGTCGCAGAAACTCCATATACAAAACCGCTGCTGTCACAGTTTGCTGACAGTTTCAAACTGTCACAAAAAAATATTGCTGAAAGGTTGCCGCTCAAAACTGCCGCAGCATTAATGACAGATCTGTCATTAATGCTGACCACTGTACAGCGGCTGCTGTTCAGACCAAATAATGACAGTTTCACTGTCATAGAAACCACTGTCACTAAAACACAGAAATATATATATATATAAATATATATATGCAATAATAATCACAATACATATATATAAATAAATAATTATATACTTATATATATGCACATATAAACTTATAATTAAATACTAATAGTTACAACACATGCACATATTAATGTTCATATTTTACATGGCTAGAAGCACACCTAAAATATATACATTAATATACAAATAATTACATAATAATTATAAATAATATAATTACACAATTAAACACATAAATATATTTTATAAAACATTTATGTATAATTTATACTATTAACATAAGTACATATATAATTACATGCAAGAAAGCTACATATTATATTTGTACATCATGTTAGCACACACAAAAATATATAGATCTATGCTACAATAATTACTATAATAAATACACAAAATAAATATATAATATCTATATATATTTACTAATTATAATTGAAGAATTTAAACCATACATAATTAGATCTATTCAAAAATCTACACAATTGGAGAGTATCACACCGTATCGCACTAGATCTAGGATACGCATGTGACACGAGTCCAACACACAACCAATTGTACCCCGAAGGATACAAACAAATCACAAATAATATTTATGAATAAATCAAAGTGTCAAAAGTAGATCTATGTGTCCGTGTCAAAATATGACATGTTCAAAGCCCCGTGTCGGAGGGAAAACCCCCAAAATGACACGTATCACCAAATAGTTGGGATACGAACCACATGTACCAAATTATGGACACGACACTAGCCCCAAACACATAAGCTCATGTCCAATTGATCTATAGGATCAATTGATACACACAACAAAATATAAATTCGGAATTCCAACAAAATTAACACAAAAAGCACCATAACTTTCTCCATGGGTCTCCTATGAACACAAAACAAAGTCCTATGGGTAGTACATACATATAGGTTGATTTTACATGATTAAATCTCAGATTTAGAAGCTATTTAAATGGGAAAATCTGAATTATACCTATTGGGAGATGGATTCCCAATGAAACCTCCAATTGAGAAGAACTTGCTTCCAAATTGTAGATCCTTGCTCCTCTTTGTAGATCATTGCTTTCTTCTTCTAGATCCTTGCTTCCTTCTTCTCTAATGGTGAATTGGGAAGAATTTGGAATGAATTTGGTAGGGAATTGGAATGGGAATGGAGGGAATTTGGGAGTGGAAAATTCTAGATCTAGATTTGGAATGAGAATGAGAGGAGAGAGAAATTTCCCCCCTCTTTTAATAGGCCGGCCTTGCCCCTCTCCCAAGCAATTGTAAAATGTCTAATGTACCCCTTGGGGCCTCTCATGAAGAAATAATTAAGGAAGGAAGCTTCTAGTCTAATCACTTAATTAATTTAATCCATCTCCTTAACTATGGGCTTTCTAAATGGGCCAAATCTAACTATTTAATTCATGTTGGTCCATGGGTCCAAACTACACTAGTTGGGTCCACTAAAATAAGTCCAAAATAATTAAATAACATCCAACAACAATTAAATAATACAACAAAAATTATTTACCATGCACAATATTTATTTAAATAGGAAATTACTAAAATACCATTTTTCCTAAAATGTGGTAGTGACACCAATTGCCTGTGTATTTCTTATGTTGCTGTACTCGGACTATCTATGCGCCTCTGTGGCGTAGACCTCTTATCGTCTGTTCGGATCATGGCCTTGCACGGGCGCAGCTTACGCTCGTACGGCATCACGTCCAGATAAGAAAGATCATTCCGCGGGAGCGCTGGTACGGTGATTCGTGCCTAGCGGGGATGGCCGATTACCTGCGAAAGATCGGGGTGTGACATCATATGCAGAGCATGGCATTACGCCTTTGGACTTCTTATCGATTTTCTCAGTTTCGAAAGCTCATTCATGGGTTATGTGTATACACTCTCTTTCATTGACCCGATGGGATATTCCATACAATGAGTCTAAATACTTTCAAAAAGTGCATTCCAAATGATATGATTGCTTGTACGAAATCGTAATGCGAAGGCCTTTGTTCCGACCTGTGTTAGACTTGGTTGGAATAGACTCATGCTAGAATTTGCAAGTTATGTGCAAACTCGAATACCTATACAGGATTACCTAACTGGTTGGTGTGCGAAATAGAATATCGTTCGGACGGTTAGCTATGTACACAGCCTTTCGGCTAAGTTGTGTTAAGTATCGCGTGCCAAGACCCTTTGGTGCAAGCTAGTTACAAATAAGATTGGGATATCATTCAGATAAGGATAAGTCAGACTTAGAATGGCAATCGATAGAAACATTATCAGATTTATCGCTTAGGAGAATATAGAGAATCGTGCTTGGATTTTGGAAAATAACTCGAACGGTATTTCGTATCGAAAGATGCAAATCAAATATGGTTTACTTGGATGACTATCAACAAGATATATACGAGACTAAGATTTTTCAAGCAATGCTAGGTATCGTATAGGAATTCTAAGAAAATACTTGGTGAATATGCAAGCGATTGATGCGAACACCGATTGAGGATTTAATTGGGTGACTCAATTTTTGAGTGGTGTATGGATCATTTTAAAAATGTTCAAACGAATTCATATGTCTCATGCGATAGTTGGATTGAATGAGTGAGAATGTCTATAATAAGTGATAAGGCTTGTATCGAATAGGGATTCAAGAAAAGGAAATCAATATCTTGGTCAAAGAAAACTTATTGGAAACTTGGAGGATCGTGCGAGCGATTTCGGATTAAAATAAATGGATTGAAGCTTGAATAGAATATCGTTCAAATAGATGTTAGCCCGAGAAAGAATATTATGGTTTGATGAAAGAGGTAAGCGATAACGGATTTGACTTGGAGTTTGAAAGAATGATCTTAAAGCTAGTTTGAAAAGATAACCTTCGAAATCAGTCCTGACCGAGAACGATTATCCTGCGGGAGCGCCGGTGTGGTAATTTTACGTACGACGGGGATGATCGAACTCACGAGAACATGCTCAATGATTATTCAAATAAACTTAATGAATGGAATGTATCAAAAATGGATATACTTTGGCTTGAATATTTGAACTTAGTTGCTTGAGGAATGCTAAAAGTAGACTATGGATTTTAAAACGGTAACATTGAAGTTGGATGATTTTGCTAGACGAATTATAATCACTGCATGAACGGACATGACTTGATAGATTTTATATATAACTTGGATGGAAAAAAATGAAATGATAAGGTGTCTCGATTGTTTCGATGATAACCATAACGTTCGACATTCTTGTCTTGTGCGAGCGTAACTCTATGCTCGTACATGCGTCATGTCCGGATTACGATGATTGTCCAGCGGGAGCGTTGGTATGGTGATCTCACGTCCAACGAGGATGATCGAACTTACGGAAGACCGGAGCGTGACAACTGATGGATCGTCTTGACTTTTGGTTCGACACGATAAGACAAATTTGGGAATGCAAGTGAATCAGAAGTTTTTCAAGAATAAGTGTAAACCCCCTCACCTAAAATTAGGTTTACTCGGCTTATATAGTAGAATTAGGGCTAGTTCGAACCAATTAGAATTAGAACGCGATATTTATTTAATTATGCAATAATTTATATCGTGTAGCGCACCTTACCGTTGCTTCGATAATTGGAGCACCTCACTAGCTATTGCCTATCTACAAACTTCCCAACCTCATCATAGACATGTCCGCCTACTATTCTGACCCTTGTGCAACTTACAATATTGCTCTTTGATGCTATATTTTAGCCGCACAATAAACGTCGCGGACGTTATTTCTTAATTCGATATAAATTCCAATTTTGTACCCTTGTGCGTCCCAATCGAAATTGGAAGACACAATCTTGACCGTTTTGTATAAACCAAATTTTATTAATATTCTACACTGTCCCCTCTACGCCCCTGACAATTGTGTTCCGCCTGATTTAATCCTATGTACTCCTAATTAATTTTAGAACCTCGTGCGCGTTCAATTTAACTAATTAAATCCAATTTCTGCCTTTGTGCAATTTTTTCAATTGTCGGGGTTTTTATGCAAAAATGCATTGAGGTGTCCCCACCATTGTGATAATTCATAAAGAAACCTATTTTTCCCTTTACATAGATTTTTCCCATAATTTTTTGGATGTGCAACGCGCACATCGCCCCCATTTATTTTAAACCCCACCATTGTAATTTAAACCCTGCAATTATAGTTCAAACACCCTCATATGAGCCCAAGGCCCAATTCCTAGAGATGTTGACCAAGTCAAACCAAGCTTTTAGGTCAAACACCCACCACATGTATATAAACAAAAAAAATTTCCTTTTTCTTTATTTTCTTCTCTCTCCAATACCCAGCCGACCCCTCCCTCTTCTTACTATTCATCATCCCTGTACCCGACCCCCTCCATGTCCAGCCGGCCGGAGCAGCCCCCACCGCTGCCGTGAGCCTCTTCCTCTCTTCTCCGACTTCCTCTTTTCCCTGAACCTCTCCTCCCCCGGATCTCGTCCTCCGCCGTTCTCTTCCTTCCCTTAAACGTCACCTTGAGCACACGACCCCCCCTCTACTAAACCGTCGGCCGGAGCTGCCCCCAGTCGCCGGACTCGACCTGAACGAAGATCTCCTTGCTCTCTTCTCCTTCCTCCTCTCCACCCTGCCCCTCGCCGGATTCCCTATCACCATTGCCATCCTCATATTCCATCTTCATCTTCCTCCTCCTCCCCTGTCGGAGCCCCGACCACCTGACCCACTAGCAGACCCACGACTCGCCGCCGCCACCCTCATCTCCGACACTGGGATCCTGCCACCACGCCACCAGCAACACCACCGCCACCTGAATAGTAAACTCCGATCATCCTCATCCAGAATATTCATCATCATAACCACCATACGATATCACCACCACCACCATTCACCTGGCCCCCTCCCTGACCGGACCACCCTGGCCGGACCTCCTCCCCTGGCCGGGCATCTACACCATCACCATAGCCATTATCCCACCTTCATCATTATCATCCTCATCGTATAAAATCATCATCATCCCCATGCATTCAACACACTAACCCTAAATATCTCTTAATCACCACCATCAATGTAGCCAACGTCGTCATCATCATCTCATCATTGTCACCAATCATCATCTTTACCATGAGGATCATCATCATCACCCCATCATAATTATCATCAACCCATCATTATCTCATCATCGTCAGGGTCGTCACCAACGCCATCGTCATCGTCATCATCAACACTCTTCATCAGCATCATCATCATTATCACATAGTCATCCTCACCATCACCTTTAACCTTATTCCATTATCATCACCTCATCGTCATCATCAACACTATTCATCAGCATCATCATCATTATCACATAGTCATCCTCACCATCACCTTAAACCTAATTCCATTATCATCACCTCATCGTCATCCCGTCATCATGATTGCATTGTTGTCATTCCATCACCCTCACTATCATCATTATTTCACCATCATCCCATCATCGTCATCACCTCATCGTCACCTCACCATTCATATTCATCATCAGCACTGTCATCCTCCCATCATCGTCGTTATAGTTGTCACCAGCATCATCATCGTCGTCAACCTCACTGTCGTACCCGTGCACGTACTCCGAGGTATGAGCCTGTCTGTCTGCTCTATTTATGTGTGTTTGTGTGCGTTCCAGTAGGACAGTAGTATTTCGTTACCACTGTTAGTGGATATCGGACCCTGATTCGGTGAACCCAGTACTGCGTACACAAACTCGTACTCACACGCGTATAGTATTCAGTTTGATATATCTATAAATATATTAAGTATATGCATACTATTCAACTTAGTATACGTATAATTATTGGATGATATATATGTATATATGTATATATATATATATATGGTATATATGTATATTATAATTAATTATATGCTAATAATAATTAGGAGTATGTGTATTCAGACTGTACGACCCTAGGACACCGTGGACTGTCCCGTACTTACCTTGACCATGTTGACCCTAAGAACTTTTGAATTGCCTGCCTTGCGTACCTTAACGTACTGGCTTAGGCACCTGTCAATCGACTGTCTGATTGTGTACAACACTTGAAGATGAGATCCCGTATAATTCAACGCGTAATTTACCGTGCTAGATGACTAGTGTTACCCCTAGTGTACCCCCTGAGTCCAGTGTAAATAGGGTTGTGTATGTGCTAGTGTAATGACTAATGATTTTATTGTATTATATTTATATGTACATAGGATATTGGATTTGTTCTGCGCAACTTCTGGAGCAGGTTATTGGTACATCGCAGCTTTTTTGCCAGGCAAGTATACCTTGCCATTGTACTGTTATTCTTATTCCATATGATTGCATGGATCTTTAATTTTCTATCTTTAATTTATATATTTTAACTGTTATATAAAATATGTGCGACGGTGTCGTCGCGATATATTTTATTTATGTATTTGCATTGACCTTGTTTATGAGACTACCCCATTATCATGTAGCACCATTATGTTCATTGGCCGTGACACAGTTGATACACGAGTTGTGAGTCTCATATAGATCACGAACTGGCGTACAGAATTTGGCCTCCTGTACGTGTGGGCCGTACGTTAGGAATAATTGCTGTTAGAAACTTTGCATGCTAGTAGACTTGGCAGTTATTAGATGTATTATCGTGTCATGGATGTGACATGCTTAGAGCATGGGGTGGGGAGAACAACAAGTAAGGCGTGTGGGCTCCGTTGCACTTTCCTTGTGTAACCCGTACGCTCCGCCAGAGATACGCGGTCATGATGACCACTATATATTATATTATTATCAGGCGGGCCTCCGGCGTTCGAAAGACGACGTACCTTTGTAGGCTTCTGGATCTCCAAGAGAACCATGCCAATCCCATTTTAGCTAGATAGCCCACGCGTTAGAAAAGTTGTTCTTACTGCATTCACTTAGACGGTTAGCCAACCCCATTGGATATTTATTTCAGTACTTTATTGGCATGTGTTTAAGTATCTTGTTATGTTCCTCTGAGGACCTGGTCCCCTACCAGGTGTATCTGTTCTTGAGTATTTGCAGGAGCGCAGATTCGGATGGTTACTTATATTTCGAGGATGTCTTCTCTTCGAGCCGCGATTGCTAGCTGGTATACTTACATTGTGTTTAATTGTGTTGTACTATATTGTAGTTGCTCTTATATTCGAGTTGGTAGTGGATTTGTTTCCATCCAACTATCATCCTTAGATACTTCTTATTGAGAGCTAGTTTCATAGATGTTGGTTATTTAATTATATTATAATTTTCGTGGATGAGATTTAGGTTTTACCCTGTGACTTGTATTACATTTTATACCACTTGTGGATTTGATATTCATATTACAGCGTACGTGTGGATTTAGTTTCCATATATTGGAGTTTCCATATCCATACGGCTGGCATGCTTATGTGTCCTAGTCCTACGTATTTTTGGGACTGGGGCGTGACAATAAGTTAGCCTAGAACCTGAAATAAATTATGCTTGATGGCTTCATGAACGGATACGTGAATCTTGTTGGATGACTTGGAGTTATAATTAAAATTTTAGAATTGAATCTTGGCTTGGTGGTCTAGACTTATATATGATATATGGATTCTATCAAAACTTGTTATAGAGATAAACTATGCGAATTGCTAGGCTTGTCCTGCAACTTAGATATATCATAGATTTTACTGAACGGACTCGAACCCTGTAAAAATGAACGTATTAATATGTGTAGGATGATCCACGGATTCAAATAAAAATAATATGATTCAACCTCAGACTCTTTTGAATATAGCAGATAATAGCGGAGCTCGAGGAATTGACCCACCTATTCTGACCGGGGAGTGCTCGATGTTTAGAAATCTGAGTAAAATGAGCTTGGGTAGAATATCCCGTACAAATGAATAATGGTTTGACCTTAGGAATTGGGGCAAGCATCGTGCGAAAAATTTGCACGATGAATCGTGTGCTTGAACTTGTACCTATAACCTTGTGAGATGACCTAGTAATTAGGCAGACGACCCTGTGCCAAGTGAAAGAACTTGTGTAATCGACTTTAGAGTATTGCCTGAACAAGCCATAGAACTGGGGCAACAAGACTTAGAGTTAGACTTGGAACGGTAAGTGTATGCTATGTTTGACCCGAACGGATGATTGCTCGTCGGTTAAATCAGATAGATCATGCTTAACGATAGTGCAATGCTTGGTTGAATGAGATTGGAATTACTTGGAATTTTATTGACCCTGTAAAAAGTATCATCGTAAATTGTAAGACGAGAACCCTTGAGATTTTTGCAAGTAGCTTGTCCGAATTCACTATCTCTAAGTTTGGTTGAATGCATATGTTTGAGGGATGCCTTGAACGTGTGCACGATCTAAGACCCAGTGATATGTTGAACAAGAGTGCAAAGACTTTGCTATCGCTAAGTTGGTGACATGCATATGTTTGAAGGACGCTTTGAATATGTGCACGATCCAGACTCGCGATATGCTAATTTCAAATGCTAGTGCAAGTGAATATGTTAGATCCGCATGGACAAGTATAATGACTTGTATAAGTTTGCCTCAGCCTTAGATCATCATTTAAGATGGATTATAACGTACCCTGCATTAAGCAATATATGTTTCACACTAAGACACAATAGGGACCGATTCAGAACTTAGATTAAATGATAGAGTCATTCAATGAGATCGACCCAGCATACACACGACACGGTATAAGAAACGAGTAGAAAATTGTGTTCGAACGGATCTAGTGGTAATAATTTCTATGCTTGAGATAGATTCGATAGTGCGTTAAAACGCTTGGCTCAGGAAGTCTCGAGGATGAGACTTTTTCAGAGTGGTGTATAATGTAACAACTCATTCCGTTCAAGCGGACAGCCGATTCAAACAACGCAAGTACAATGACCCGACCTGCTTTGCTCAGCGAGAAGGCTCGTTTGAGGAAAAAGATTTCCATACTTGGCCCTTCAGGAGTTCAGAATTAGACTTTCAAAGGCTCGCTCGGAGTATCGCTTGACCGAGGCGAATCATCGCTAAGGTGGGTGGCTACGATGAAGTTGTCTTTGCTTAGCCAGCATACTTAAAATATGGACGATATATGCTAGTCGCTAGTTGAATCACCCCATGCATGCTAATAATAATACAACGCACCTAGCTAAGGGAACAATCCCAACTTGTATTGCTTGTGTTAGAACATGAAAATAAAACTTTGCTTATAAATGGACCCTCGCATACTACATTTGTCTTGTGCAAGTAGACCCCGCTATGCCTTGAGTAGATCGTTATATACTCTTCGTAGTGCATTATTCACTTGTTTACACTGCATGTCCATAGACTATGTCGCTCGATATGTCCCTATACGGCTTGACTCTTTGCACTACCCCTTAGACCCATGCTAAACGTAAAGGCTACAATATATGTTTCCTTATGCTTACGTTCACACAAATGAAATGCTTGCCTGCTTACTTGTAGTTTGTACTCAATGCCTCGTTTCAATGCTTGTCACATAAGTGCATGCCACAAACAAGTAAATACTAACTTGCCTTGCATTCATCCAATTTATCGAAAGACTATCTAATAGTCGTTTCGTGCAAGTATGAACCAGAAAGTATCCGGAACCGTTAGGTCGTCAAGGCATCTCCGAACCAGGGGATTGCACCATGTCAAGTTTAACTCTGAACGAGAATTATGTCAATATCATAGCTTGTGGAGCATACTCGTTCTGAACAAGAATCAAGAATTAACATGCCATGTCATGAATCCCGTGAACCTGAGACCCAAGACTTGCATGTCGCGGACAACTTGTGCACAAGGTATTCAATTTGTTCCTACAGACGATCTCTGGGGCACTGGGGCTGATTCTATCTGGACGGAACATATGTTAGTCTGCATATTTCGGGAAGGATGGCATGTAGCGCCTTGTAAACCTTTCTTCACACCATTCTCACTCTTAGACTAAGTAGTCGCCTATTTCGGGCAGGATGGATATGATGTCTCATTCCTTGAGTCACATATCATTCTTGATCTTGACTACAACCGTCCTTTGTGGCTATGCCAGCGACTCATGTTCATATAGATAAGTTATCATAGCTTAGTGGCAATCTGTGTGTGAGTCATTGCATCGCATCCAATAATCTGAAACACCTGAACGATATGAGTATAAGACATCTATACATAAATTGAACAACCTGAGCAATCCATTGAACACTTGAACATCCATTGCAACGCGCCTGGATAATCTGTGTAACTCGTGTACCGAAACATGACCTCAATCACTATATTTGTGTTTGCATATGCTATTGCCCCTGGATTTTATTATATATGCTCATGCTTGATTTAACTTGGTTGCCTTGGATAGTAAAGGACGAATGGTAAGTTGGTAAGTATCGCTGTATTTTTTATATCGCACGGCGTACTGCCACACGAGTTAGGCTTTTCATTATGCCATGAAATTGATCCTAAGGCAAGACTAGAAAGATAACTTAATAGATGGTGCACGAAACCTTTATAACGTGTTTGGATTTGTCGAGCGGGCGAGAAGCCTCCCCTCTAGTGCATTTATGTACTGATAATCCATCAGATTGCTTGCAGGGTACGAAAGAACCTCGTTTGGTGTGGAAACCCCCTTCATGCGTGCTAAGGCATAGAATTCACTCTGGAGCCTTGGAGTGTTACGTCCGGAGCTGAAGCACATATACAAGATATAATGTTAGAACATTGCCTATGTATCATTCCATAAATGTAGCCACTTAGCACAGTTTTACTATTTCATAGAGAGAGAGGCTTGAGCGACTTGTAATCTCGGCCTAACGCCGCTTGTAATACTTGTTCAATATCAATAAAGAGCTTATTTTATTTATATACTTATATTATTCAATGCTTCCGCTATTGACGACTCTGTGAACTTATTACCAATTGCTTGTGCATTTCTTATTCCGCTCTACTCGAACTATTTGTGCGACTATATGGCTTAGACCTCTTACCGCCTGTTCGGATCATGGCCTTGCACGGATGCAGCTTACGCTCGTGTGGAATCACGTCCAGATGGAAAAGATCATCCAGCGGGAGCGCTGGCATGGTGTTTCATGCCTAGCGGGGACGGCCGATTACCTGCAAGAGATCGGGGCGTGACATCATATGCAACACAGATCCCATGCGGCCGAGACTTCCTATGCGGCACCGACCCATATGCAGCCGACTTTCCATGCGATACCGACGCATATGCGATCGACTTCCTGTGTGGTACCTGTCATATGTGGCACTGACCCTATGCGTCCTTGATCCTCATGCGGCATATGTGCACATTTTACTATTTTTCTTGGTTTAGATGCTTTATTGGATTTTTGTGATTCCATGTGTGATTTTAATGATTGTTAATGTATGTGAGCTAAATGACCATTTGTTAGACCTGACTATGTGATATAACCTATGTGATTTACGAATGATTGGTAACTTGACTCGACTATTGGTATTCATGCTGATACACTTACTACGTGCTATGTGTTCCTACGTGATAAATGCTTCTACATAATTATGTTACATGTTTCACAACGAGGTATTCCCATGTGCTAAGTGACACATGATATGATACAATTCCTCCAGCATGAACATGATAGTTGGTCAATAATCAAGCGTGGCTAGGATTTGTTTGATTGTTGCATCACGCTAGGGTGAATCCAAATTATACTACAAAATGATGAAGCGGATTCGTATCTAGCGTACCCGTACTACAGTACGACATATAAGAGGAGTAACATGTGACCACGCCATGTGATTCCAACTAACCGTAGGGTTAACTAGGCAACTAAAATATGTAGAGCATTGGGAGGGACGAAATCCCGAGATCGTGCTTAACTAGCCACCCTCAATCATTATTTGGGGAGTGAAGGATGAACCCCATGGATATTGTTTAAATTATCATTAGTGGATGGCAATATCCGACTATTATATTGTGCTATGTGTTCTATACGATCTTAGCATTGTGGCCTTCCGAGGGACCAGAGCATACTACTATGTACTATGCGATAATTCATGGCTCGGCTAGCCCCTGCTAGAATATGGTTCGATCTGATGATTCCTATTATATGCTTAATATTTCAGGGATAACCCAGACTCCACCTAGTAAGCCGTATAAGTAATTGGCCGATTATGTAACTGAACTTGATTGTGCAATGTATCTTCTGTTAAATAGTTTAGGGATATGGACTATCATTGTGCGATGGTCTAACCCTTGTCCTTGTTTGGCTGTAGGGTTAGACTATTGTATCACGATAGGCCATGAATCGAAACTACGATACAGGACTATATATATATGTGTGTGTGTGTGTGTGTGTGTGTGTGTGTGTGTGTGTGTGTGTGTGTGTTTATTCTTTCTGGTTTTGTTTATTCATTCATGCTTCATTTGTGGTACTTGCTATTTGGGATCTAATCCCACTGGTTTTTTATGGCCATGTTTAGAGCCAGCACCCTAGGATCAAGCGTACTTATCCCTGAACAATGGTGTGCACTAGACGGATGGACGCTAAGGGAAACAAATAGGTTTCTTCCTCACTGCTCGTTATCGCATATTTTACTCTTTTGGGCGTTTAGCCACCGACACTTGTTAGCCATAAATATAGACATTTAGTTTTCTTATATGATTATAATTAATCAGACTACAGATGATCATGATCTTATACTTTTTTTACTCTACCAGCTTTCTTATTTTGTACAGCTTGTTTCCAGAATATTTTGGCATGACGTTTGGGATGCCTTACTTCCTTGTCATATATGTTCTATGTTTACTATCCTTACTTGACTGATTGAGACAATAGATGTGTTGTATGACCCTAAGTGACTTGCTTGTAGTATGCACCTCTTGTCTAGTTATAGCCATGACCGTCGTACGTTGTTCTATACCTTGTATAGGAGAGCTGGCCATATCCGTCTCCGTATTCTGGTACTGGGGCGTGACACGATGCCTCAGAAGAAGAGGACAAATTACACTCCCACTCTTCAAAATCTTCTACTTGGGACCCCGATATCAGTATCGGGGAGATGCCCAAACAGACGTTGTCTGCCAACATGGTGTCAACTAACCCTGAGAAAGACGACGAGGATCTACATGAACTCTTTGAAGTAGAATCATGGGCCCAACGCCTAGACTCACAAAAGGAAATGTGGTTCGAGCAATGGAAACCTCCCACTGAGGACAAAATTGTACAAGTTAATCTGGGCAATGAATCCTCCCCCAAACCTATCTTCATCAGCAAAAGTTTGTCTAGTGAGGATCATGAATCCCTTTTATAGCTTGCAAGGAAATATATCGATGTCTTTGCCTGGAGCTATGAATATATGCCAGGGTTGGACCCCAGATTGCGGTCCACAAACTCAACATCTTGCCGAATGCTAAGCCCGTAAAACAGCAGCAACGACAGTTTCGTCCAGATATTATGAATGCCATCGAGGTTGAAGTTGACAAACTAATAGCCAGTGGCTTCATCCGCGAGGAATAGCATCCGGATTGGGTAGCAAATATCATGCCCGTCATTAAAAAGAACAAAAAGATCTAAATCTGTATCAATTTTTGTAATCTAAATGCAGCATGCCCAAAGGACGAGTTTACATCCCGATCACAGATATAATGATCGATAACACTTGTGGCTTCGAGCACATGTCCTTTGTGGACGAATTCTCAAGTTATAATCAAATCAAGATATTTTTTGGCGACGAGAATCATACGTCATTGTGAACGCCAATATGAGTTTACTGCTACACAGTCATGCCCTTTAGTCTAAAGAACGTGGGTGCTACATACCAACGAGCTATGAGCACCATTTTTTGTGAATATCTGCGCAAGACGGTCGAATGCTATTTCGATGACATCGCCGTCAAGAGTCGCTTCCGAGGTGACCATCTCTGGGATCTAAAGACCGTCTTTGACCTAATGCGTACGCACCAGCTCAAGATAAACCCAACCAAATCTTTCCTAAGAGTCTCCAGCGGCAAGTTTTTGGGTTCTGTCATAACATCAAAGGGTATCCATATAGACCCTGATAAGACTAAACCAATCCTTGAGATGCGTCCACCGAAGAACCATAGAGAACTTCGTGGCCTTCAAGGAAGGCTGACATACATCCGAAGATTCATATCAAATCTCTCTGGACGTTGCCAACCATTCTCCCAGCTTATGAAGAAGGGAGTTTCCTTTGTCTGGAATGAAGAGTGTCAGCATGCATTCGACGACATCAAGGAGTATTTCTCAAACCCCCCCCCCTCCCACCAATATTAGTAGCCCATGTTGTGGAAAGACCCTTCTTGCTATATGTATCATGATGGTTCACTCTCTTGGTGATCTACTAGCCCAGAAAAGTGATACAGGTCATTAGCATGCCATCTATTAACTCAGCAGAATGATGGTCGGAGCGGAGCACAGATACAATCTCATTGAAGGAGTTTCTTGCTCTGGTCTTTGCTATCCAGAAGACTAGACATTACGTAGCCGGACAAATAATCCATGTGATCTCGCGAGTTAACCCTCTCAGGGTTCTCATGACTAAGCCCGGAGCACTCGACTCTTGCCTAGCCACATGGGTGATACTATTGTCGCCATACGACATGGTATTCGTTCCGCAGAAGGCAGTCAAAGGCCAAGCAATGGCCAATTTTTTGGCAGCTCACCCAGTGCCTGAAACCTCAAAGCTCTATGATGAGATCCCAAACGAAGTGGTAGACTCAAATGTGACCACATACGAGGCTGTCTAGCAAATGTTCTTCGACGGTACTTCAAGAACAGGGCCCAAAGGCAATATCGTAGCTGGTGTCGGGATAGTACTGATTTTCTCCTATGATTTGGTAATCTATCGTGCTTACTCTCTCATAGAGCTGTTCTCCAATAATGTAGCAGAGTACAACGCTCTCATTATTGGACTCCAACTCGATAAAGAGGTGGAGGTAGAATACCTGGAGGCATATGGAGACTCAAAGCTTATCGTCAGTCGACAAATCCGAGGAGAGTATAAAGTCCAATACGAGGATTTAATCCCCTACCATCAAGTGCTTCTTTATAGAGCATGTACCCCAACTACAGATTATCGAAGACGACGTCCTAGACGGCTATAATGCTCCTGCTTCCAGTGGTTCACTAATGGAACACTTACAACTTTGACTCGGTTGAGAATCGAGTCTCGGGAAAACTTTACCTCCTAATCAATCACGGATGAAATGCAATAAATTCTTCCAACTAATGGAACGACTTCTCTTGAAATGAGTCCAAGAGTTTTCGTTGGATATTTTGCTGCTTGGTTTTGTGATGCTTTGTGTTTTATCTTGCTTTCGATGATTTGATTTTCATGATTTGCTTTTCTCGCTTGCGCATTCATTTTGAATTATAAGAAAAAGATCGAAGGATGCTAACCAAGTGTTGTTGCAAATTCAGGACGCATAACTAATGAGTGATTATTGCGTAAGGCTTCCCCATCTTCTCGTTGATTCAATCAGTGAGTGGATTTGGCCCTTCGATAAATTTTTTAGCTTACACGCCTTAATAAAAAGAATCTCTAGTTCACTTATGATGCATATCTCCATGCTTAATGTATTCACATAAACAAGATAAGATAAAAAGGAGGTAACTGTATGCTTGATACGTAGAACTGTTGTATTGCTCGTTCAAATAAATATAACATCTCCCTTCATCACATGTTGTACCAATAAAAGAATGATAGATGGTTACGTGTCCCGTACATCTAATAAGAATAAAGGATGTATTGCATGCTCGTTGTTCTGTTGTTGCATAATAGTATTTTTTTTATTTGATAGAAGTGCATTCATGCATCGGTATGGACAAACTTGTGCACATGGACGTAACCTCTCGATCGGTTCCTGGGGCAGTGGGAATCGTTCGGCGTAGGAGAGGACAGGACACCCTGAGGCTAGAAGACCTCGTGATCAAGGAAGGGTGTTAGTCTATTAGTGAGATGGGCTTGAACTTCCCAACTGCTAATCATGGGTTTTCATGGACCATCATGTAGTTAGGTCTTATGCTAGGCTACCTTCTTGCACACCTAATTTCTTGATGCCAAAGAGTCATAAATACCATACATATATGCAAACTGTTGCTAACTTGTATGTATGTTGCAGGATAACCGCTCGACCGTGGGTAAGATTTACTATATGCGTAGTTTATCTATTGTTTATGTTTTCTTTGCATAAATTATTAAAAAGAACCTAGACAACTAGAAAGATCATATAATAGTAATGCTAGCTTCACATATTTACTTAGTGTGGATTTTTAGGTGAGTTTGGCCACGGTCGCTTACCAGTACAAGTTGAATACTGACCCACGTTTGTGGACAAAACTCCAGGTTCTGGTAGCAAGAGTTTGGCGAGCATTTTGAAGCTTTAGGAGCGTTTACCCCCCAAGTGGAAAAATGCTCATGCTGTTTTCCAAAGCTTTCCTCTCCAGTGTGCAAGCTCTTCTTCTACTAGGTATTTTGATTTTGGTCCTACTAAAAGGATATAATGTATGGACGTTGTGGCTAGTTTTGGGGTTTCAAGTGTTGTAGCCATCTATGGCATATTTTGTAATCAGCCAAGCTAGTACTTTGTAATCCAATTTTTAAGTATTCAATAAAGAAACTATTTTGTGTTCATATCAAATGTGTTCAACTTTGGTTCTCTGCATTTTAAATTTCGTGCTTCTATATATGTATATTTTTGTCTAACTTGTATTTTGTGCATGTATTATGTCTTGTGCAAGCACAACTTAGGCTTGCACGGTATCACACCCAAGTAAGGAAGATCGGTTCCATAAGGACCAAGCGAGGATAATCGACCCTTACTGGATTGGGGCATGATAAGGTAGTATCAGAGCACGGCTTTACGTCCTTGGCCTCTTCAAATATCGTTGTCAAAAATGATATCAGTTTTCAAGCGATTTTAAAAGTCCCAGATTTCAAAAATGGTTGCGAATCTATATAAATAAATCGAAGGTATTAAATGTCCCAATCTTGAAAAGTATAAAAATCTAACGTCCCATGCAATAAGTCCATAATACATTATGAGACTAATGCAAGATACCCTCTTTTGCAGCAGTATAACTAAAACAAGTAACCAAGGGATATCACACATAGTGAGCATGAGTGATGACCAAGTTGATAGGCTGATTGTTATGTTTAAAAATTAGAATATTCGATACGAGGCCCAACAGGAATGGTTCGAAGCTCAACAGCAACGGGCTGATGCTAGAGCCTTGGCACAGTAACAACAGCTTGACTCTCTGACACAAATAGTAACAATACTGGTAGCCAACTGTGGTGCATCGGGAACTGCCGCGACACCTGTGACAGCCGCGACTGCGCCTCGAGGAGCAGGCTTAGCAGAAGATGATGAGCCTCGGCGGGTGGCCAGGAAGTCTACTTTTAGGGGTACCAAGTTTCTGAAGTTGAACCCTCCAGAGTTCGAAGGCAGGACCGCGTCGGATAAGGTGATGGACTGGGTCACCAAGTTGGAGGACTTGTTTGAGTTTGCTTCGATAACTGAGAACAAGAGGGTGGCGTGTGCAGTCATGCAGCTGCAGTTACGAGCACAGGACTAGTGGCAGATCAAGAAGCTGGATCTCGCCACAGAGCACCATGATGGTAGAATCACTAGGGGATGTTCAAAGATGCATTCATAGTACAGTATCTCCCGCCAACGGTCAGACATAGAAATAAAGATGAGTTTACCGAACTTAAGCAAGAAAGCTTGTTCGTCGAAGACTATGAGTCAGAATTCTCTAAGCTTGCTAAGTTCGCTAGCTCAATGATTCCTAACGAGATGTCCCATACACACAGGTTCATCAAAGGCCTAAACGACGACCTCATAAAGGATGTAATGAATCATGAATGTATGTCTTACGTTAAAGCTTTTGAGGCAGTAGTTCAAAGCGAGCAGTTCAAGACTAGAAATATTCTGAAAAAGGCATCAGTTACTCGAAATTCTTCTGCCAAATGATACCATAATGGAGAGAAGAATTCCAATGATGAGCTAGGCCGGAGTGCAGTTACTGCGGTTGTATTGGCCATACCAGAGAAATTTGTCGTGCTGTTAACGGTGAATGCTTTAAAAGTGGTCAGAAGGGCCATCTATCAATAAACTGCCGCAACAAGAGAGTCATACCACCACAAACCCATGGTGGTACAGGGCGCGACCAGAATCAGAATCTCGTGCCATCTCCAGCTCCAGCCAATAGGAAAACTGATCAAAAAGGTAGAGCCAGAGTTTATCAATTGACTATTGAGCATGATGCAAGCGGACACGATATTAGTAAGTCTGATTCCTTTGACCTCTTCATGCCATGATTCTCGACTCCTTGATCTCTTAAGTTTCGAGGACGAAACTTATTCTCGATAGGGTATTATATAATGTTCCGCCTCCAACGGTTCACTAATGGAACACTTACAACTTTGACTTGGTTGAGAATTGAGTCTCGGAGAAACCTTACCGCCTAATCAATCACGGACAAAATACAATGAACTCTTCCAACTGATGGAACGACTTCTATTAAAATGAGTCCAAGTATTTTCGTTAGATATTTTGCTGCTTGGTTTTGTGTTGCTTTGTATTTTGTCTTGCTTTCGATGATTTGGTTTTCATGATTCGCTTTCCTCACTAACGCATTCATTTCGAATTATAAGAGAAAGAGATCGAAGGATGCTAACCAAGTGTTGTTGCAAATTCAGGATGCATAATCAAGGAGTGATCGTTGCGTAAGGCTTTTCCATTCTCTCATTGATTCAATCGGTGAGTGTCTTTGGACCTTCGATGAATCCTTTTAGTCTGTATGCCATAATAAAAAGAATCTCTAGTTCACTTATGATGCCTATCTCTATGCTTAATGTATTCATATAAACAAGATAAGTTAAAAAGGAGGTAATTGTATGCTTTATACATAGAATTGTTGCATTGCTCGTTCAAATAAATATAACATGTCCCTTGATCACATATTATACCAATAAAATAAAGATAGATGGTTACGTGCCTCGTACATCTAATAAGAAGAAATTATGTATTACATGTTCGTTGTTTTACTGTTGCATAATAGTATTTTTGATTTGATAGAAGTGCATTCATGCATCGGTATGGACTAACTTGTGCACAAGGACGTAACCTCTCGATCGATTCCTGGGGCAGTAGGAATCGTTCGGCCTAGGAGTGGACAGAACACCCTGAGGCTAGAAGACCTCGTGATCAAGGAAGGGTTTCAGTCTATTAGTGGGATACCCTTGAACGTCCCAACTGCTAATCATGGGTTTCCATGGATCATCATGTAGTTAGGTCGCATGCTAGGTCTACCTTCTTAAAAATCTAATTTCTTGATGCCAAAGAGTCATAAATATCATACATATATGCAAATTATTGCTAACTTGTATGTCTGCTGCAGGATAACCGCTCGACCATGGGTAAGATTTACCATATGCGTAGTTTATCTATTGTTTATTTTTTTTTGCATGAATTATTAAAAAGAACCTAGACAACTAGAAAGATCATATAATAGTAATACTAGCATTACATGTTTACTTAGTATGGATTTTCTAGGTGAGTTTGGCCACGGTCGCTCACCAATACAAGTTGAGTACTGACCCACGTTTTTGGGCAAATCTCCAAGTTCTAGTAGCTAGAGTTTGGCGAGCATTTTGAAGCTTTAGGAGCGCATACCCCCAAGTGGAACCATACTCGTGCTGCTTCCCAAAGCTTTCATCTCCAGTGTGTAAGTTCTTCTTCTGCTAGGTGTTTTAATTTTGGTCCTACTAAAAGGATATGATGTATGGGCGTTGTGGCTAGTTTTTGGGTTTCAAGTATTGTAGCCATCTATGGCATATTTTGTAATCAGCCAAGCTAGTACTTTGTAATCCAATTTTTAAGTATTCAATAAAGAAAATATTTTGTGTTCCTATCAAATGTGTTCAACTTTGGTTCTCTGCATTTTAAATTTTATGCTTCAATATATGTATATTTTTGTCTAACTTGTGTTTTGTGCAGGTACTATGCCTTGTGTAAGTGCAACTTAGGTTTGCACGATATCACACCCAAGCGAGGACGATTGGTTCCATAAGGACCAAACGAGGACGATCGGCCCTTACAGGATCGAGGCATGACAATGGCCTCGCAGCCTCTTTGGCCGTCCCGGTCAATACGTATGAACTGATCACTATGGTCGGCAAAGAACTAGTCTGCCCGAAGAACAACCTCAGCACATGCCTGAGCTATTTGGTGGAGAGAAATACTGTCACCCAAGACTAGAGACTCATATTCATCGACTACGCAGTCTATAGGATCCTACCTGAGGACCCAAAGGAGTCCACTTAATCAAAAGACGGTCCCTCTAGTTCTATTACGATGCGGCTACTAAGATGTTGTATTGTTGTTCCTATGATGGGCTTCTGCTACGATACTTATCAAATGCGGAGGTAAAGCAAGCAATCCATGAAGCTCACGATGGTGTTTGCAGTACCCATCAGCCCGGACCTAAGCTTCAGGACCGCCTTCGGAGAATGGGTTACTATTTGCCGACAATGGTAGCAGATACAGTCGACTATGCAAGAAAATGCCGAATGTGCCAAATCCATGCAGACTTCATCCACCAACACTCAAAATTCCTACACTTTATGGTAGCATATTGGCCGTTCAAAGCATGGGGAATGGACATTATTGGACCAATTAGTCCACCATCGTCTAAAGGATATCGGTTTATCTTGGTTATCACCGACTACTTCTCCAAATGGGCGGAAGTCGTACCGCTTGTTGAAGTAAAGACATCAAACATGATCAGATTCATCAAGCATCACGTTATATACCGCTTCGGCTTGCCACGGAGGATCATCCACAATAATGGTCTACAGTATACAAGCCATGCTTTCTACCAATTTTGTGACAAAAACCGAATTCAGAACGTAGCCTCGACTGCTTACAACCCAGCAACAAATGGTCTAGTAGAAGCATTCAATAAAACCATTATTAAGCTCCATAAAAAGTTTGTGTCGTCTAATAAACGCGACTGAAATGAGAAGCTTGGCGAATATCTTGGGACCTATCATACAACGGTCCGAACACCAACCGGCAGTACGCCATTCTCCTTAGTCTATAGGAGCGAGGAAGTCCTCCCTCTCGAGATCCAAATTCCCTTACTCCGAGTGGCCCTCTCCAACCAGTTAACCGTTGACGACAATTACTGCCGACGGCTGCAAGAATTGGAGGCACTCGATAAGAAGTGTCTCCTAGCTCAACATTGTATTGAGTTGTACCAAGCACGTCTTTCCGGAGCCTTCAATAATCGGTTCAAGAAAAGAAAATTATGGGTAGGTGACCTCGTCTTAACAGTAAGAAGATCGATGGTTATGATCCACAAGACGGCCGGCAAATTCTAACCCAAATGGGAGGGCTCGTTCATTCTGCTGTCCGTATTCTCTAACGGTGCCTACCGGCTAGCAAAACCCTATGGAGACTTGCTCATGATGCCTATCAACGGCAAGTTCCTTAAAAAGTAATGTCTGAATTAGACTTTTACTCCCTTTATCTCCAGCAGGACAGCTAAGGTGTACAGTATTTACATTCCTCGTTGTTCATCCCCAGCAAATGTATATTTTTCTATAAATACTGTAAAAGCTATTATTTGTATTTAGGAGTCTTGAATACGCAACAGATAATGGATCATCAGAAGCTCCCCAGTGGAGTAACCCTCAATTCTACCTACACTCTCAGGTAGACCATTTAAAAGTCAGTTCATTTTTTTGGGCATTAGTTCACGTCCATACCACCTCTGAACTAGTAGCCTAACATTTTCCCCAGTAGGGTTTGCCGTGTCCACATTACCTCTGAGCAAACTTCGCTATTTGACTATCGATTATCACGTCCACAATATCTCTAATATCGATCTTCATCTAAACTTATCACCGGTATTTGACCCTATATATGCTAACGATGCTAAGTCCACAAAATCTATCACGTCCATATTACCTCTGGTAGAATCTTATTTTCCAACTTATTGTCAGTATCTAGTTTTAGATACGTCATTGATAATAATTCTACCTAAATTCACTTAACCGAGTCATTATAACCTATCACCTCTGGTAGCTTATTTGGGTTCAACTTATTATCTGTACCAAGTTCTAAGTATGCAATAGATAATAAATCCACAGAATTCTCTTAAAATCTATAGAGATGTGACCATTCAAACCACATAAAGAAAAGAAATCACTTCTTTATTAGAAGAAAGAAAAAGCAACAGTACATATCTTAAAGAAAGGGGGAATCAGAATCCTCCGAATTATTTGTGAACATCTCAAGAGCACGAAGAATGAAGACATTCGAAGTTGCAAACAATTGACGAGCGGCTTCTATTTCATCCTGCCCTTCCCGTTTATCCAAGCCAACATGACGTCCATCCAATGAAGGACCAAGAAGTTCCTGGAAAAGATCTGCTTTATGTACTTCCATAGGGAACACTTCTTCATTTTCCTCCATGAAGGACACAGGAGCGGCAGAAGCATGGTCTGAACTAACTTCGGCCGGCGAGGAAACAATTTCCTCATCAGTTTCCTTCCTCCTAGAAGCATCATTTGAAGCCATTTTTGTACGAAGGGTTCAAAATCCCCTAGGATTTATAAGAGAAAAGTTGATGGTTCACTTCTCAAAGACTTGTCAGCTTATTTCTCAAAGACGCGACGGTTTGCTCCTTAAGACATGTCGGTTTATTTCTCAAGATGCGACGGTTTGCACAACCCAAAGTATGATTGTTGATATTTCGCATATTCTTCTCAGAGACTATTACTGATACAATGGGAATGAATGTGTCATGTGCACATCAACAAGCTAATGGAGAAAGTTGTCTTACTCAGCCAGCAAGGCATAACAGCAAAGCATAAAATCAAGCCAAAATTTTACTGGTATTTAGTCAAGATTATATATGATGGAAATCCGTTACATTCAAGGATTTTTATTAATATTCAAGATCATGATTACATATGATGAAAATTCGATTTTAAGGGTTTCCATGAAGTCTCGCTGATAAGAACCTTTTCCATTAAAGGCGCCCCTCCATGCTATTTTTACTACCAAAGCAAGTGAAGCCGGTAGCAGAACTCAATGCATTCTGGATCATCCCTCTACAGTACAAACATAATTATATGGAAAAGAATCCATACCGATGGATATCAAGAGAGGGGAAGGATCAGGCGCTCTTCGTCAATATGGGAAGACTGACAGGAATGGTAATTAATCCAAATTATGTCATCGACACCGCAGGCTCCCGGCCGATAGCAAGCCGCATAAAGGGGAGGAACGCATCTAGCATGCTGCATAAACAGGGACAGCTCCACGCATGACGCATTATGTTTATCCTCGTCTCTTAGATCAGTTCTTGGCGAACTACCGCATAAAGTTGGCATTATCTTCTAATGACGGGTTCTATAATATCCTTTCATGCTTCATCATGGGCACCACGAAAGGAGGTAAAACCTGCACAAAGAAGATATGCATCAGTCTCAACAAAGTCTGTAAGAAAATGAACACATATCGCATGTCGCTTCTAGGTTGCGGCCATGAGCAGGGTCGAACGTCTCAAAGACGCATGATGTGGATAATTCCTCATCCCTGAGGCCAAGCCAAGGATAGGCTCCGCGCACATGTCATAGACGATGCCTCGTCCATGCGGCCAAGCTATGGATAGGCTATGGGCACATGCGGCGGGGCTATGTGAAGACTCTACGCATAGTCAGGATGAGTGTTCATCCATGCGACAGAATTTTGGGGGAGTCTGTGCGTGTTCTAAATGATATCTTATCCATACTGCGAGATTGTGTGACCGTGTACTTGTGTCTCTGTGCCAATAAAGATCGGAGCACTTCTTCACCTCCGTACGATCTGCTAGCTTCGGGGGGCCACAGATCAAGTCCATCCCTGACGAACTCCCAGGGAAAAGGATAGCAGCCCTCCACATCACAAAAGAAGAAGGAGCAGAAAAAGATGAAGTTTTTCTCTCCCCACCAGTGGCCTATTTGTAGGCTAACAAGGGCCATATGAAAGGATCGAGGCAATGAATCTAACGCCTTAATTGTCGCAGTCAAACGATTATCCTTGGTCAAAACTGACGTATCGGGTTCCGAACCACCTCTATCAATGTGACAGTTGGCGGCCTTTTCATCTTTATATCCTAGAAACTGCCGTCAACTCGAAGATCAAGCCAAATCTCCTTCATTAATTATAGAGTTGACAGCTTGAAAGCCCATGCGGCCTATCGTCCATGCGGTCCAAAATTTTCTCCTCCATGCTTCTTATTTAAAGTATTTCAAACTTATCAAATTTGAAAAATTTGAAGGGGGTCTTGTAGAAGCATAAAAAAATTAGACTCATACGTCCAACAAACATGCGTCCCAAGTTTGACTCAGAAGAAATTAGGCCGCAGAATGACTATGCAACCCAGAAAAATAGCATCCATGCGCCCCAATATTGGCCACATAAAGACCTGACACAAGATTGTGTCTGACACAGAATTATGACAAAAATGACTTTCTGAACGCCTCGAAAGACGTGAGCACGTTAAACGTCAGAACCTCATGTCAGCATGAACTTGACTCCTGACGGGTGTACAACGCCACATGTACAACACGGTAAAGGCTATGCATCCCATGCCTCTCTAGCCCCATGCGTCCTAGACTCCATGCGTCACATGCATCTCTGGCCCCGTACGTCCCAAACTCCATGAGTTTCATGCATCTCTGGCCCTATGCGTCCTAGACTCCATGCGTTCCACGCATCTCTGTCCCTATGCATTCCAGACTCCATGTGTTTCATACGTCACGTGCGTCCCAGACTCCATGCGTCCAATGTGGCAGGGTTTCCTGAGATGAAATCTTTCTATTACGACCGAGGTAATTCTCTCCAACTAAGTGCGGGCCACGTGTCAAGCTTACCAAGTCACGCACATAAAAGACGAGAACCACCATATTTTCAGCAACAGTAAATCGCAACAAACTTTCACGTGACAGCTCGGCCTGGACTCGCTCCAACGGTTGGAACTACATCCTGTTAAGGATGTATACGTGGCAGCTCCCAACATCCATGCGCCTATGGTACATGCGCGTGCATGGTCATATAACACTATGACTATAAATATCAGGGTAGTATGCCCACACACACATACGGGCAGGGGCAGAAACAGAGAGGCAGACACACTAGCAGGGGAGAGAGCATTTTCCTTCTCCAGTCAGATAGTCAACGGAGTAAATGAGCTACTGCAGTGCTCGATCTCCATCGTCCAACTTCTCGGAATCAAAAAACTACTTAGATTTTCTGTTTAGGATTTCTTTGTATTCTTTTTCGTGAATTAAACACCAAAGTTTGTTCAAACCGGTTTTAATGGCGAACACCCACCAAGATCTATATGTGATATCACCAAGTACTTCACTATTTAAATAAATATGAGCATATAATTTTGTATAATTTTTGAAATAAATTTTGTTAAACTTTAGAAATAACTTACCATCTTCCGTACTTACTATCGTCTGAGACAATTGTTACACGTTATGTGTCTCAAATCTATAATTCTAAGCTAAAATTAATTTATGTGATTTTACAGTTGCACTGCCTCTACTACGGTTTAAACATGGTGGATCGTCCGAAATATGCTCTTTCATCTAGAATTGTCGCATATCACGAGCAACGAGATGATACATGATGTCTCCATGGTATAATATGCAAAACCTATGGAGACTCAACTCATAGGTTGTTCTTTGTATCTTAGGAGGATATTGATTATGTCGGTACGGTAAGAATTATACCTATTTGATGTCAAAAAAATTATAAGATAATAAATATAATGAATGTATAAATAATAATGAATATATTTTACCTCAAAATATTTTAGTGAATCAAATTGACCTCGGTATATGGAGGCAATTAAGTAAACACAACGTAATGGATCTATTGCATCTGTAGTCCACCGTAAAGCTACTGGGAAGACATAAGCGTCGGTACTAATGTGGGAGACTTCCCTACCGATAGAGAAATGATCGTAGGACCAAACCTAGAAAAAAATGATATAAGTGTACATATTGTAACTATAATGATCTACTACATCTATTAAAATTTTAAATTCCATACTTGTATTAATGTCATGCATCCATTTAAAAATTTTATCATTTTATCCATTGAGAGCACACGGACAAAATTTTACATGGAACTATATAGATATGACAACGTTGATGCTCCCCATGCGTGACTTGTAGGTTCTGTCAAATCTACCAAAAATGGTAGAAAACATAAATTTACCTTATCTGATGAGTTGGGGAACAAAACTGCAGTAATTAGGTCTAGCAAGTAAGCTACGGTGCAAGCAATGTCCTGAACAGATGATGAAGAAATGATATCTGTTAAACTAAAATTTATATATATTACATTAACATTAACTTTAAATGTTATACTCACCCGATCCTCATCCACTGAGATCTCTTCGTCATCAATAAGATATAGGTGCATAAAATTACGACAGTTTATTGTATAATTTTGGCGTCTCTACACCTAGGTACTCCATAATCACAATCTCAGTAGAAAATGACTAATCAAATATTATAGGTTCACCCGTAATAGGTAATCCTGAAATATTTACCACATCTGCTAGGATAATAGTTATTTCTCTATGGTAGTTGGAAGGTATTTCGTCCGGGCCACCGACACTCAACTAGGCTAAGGATCAAGTTTCTATGGTGACGTAGAAATCATATCTGGTCATGTACTAAAAGCCAAATACGTTCACGAAGGCCTCTTGGTCGCTAGTCAACTTTCAACATCCAAATTTGCTCTCATAACGACATGGGCCATGCGTCCGAGATCGTACCTTGTCACTATAATCGTATAGCTATATATAAAATATATAGACTTATGTTATTACTAGACATATAAAAATGTAAATTATAATGATAACACAATTAAATTTTAATATACCTATCCAGACGATATCAGACTATGTATATGCGACTCACACTGCTGGATAATCAACTCTGTGGTGCCCCCCTGGAATATGTTCATCGTTTTGGCTAGCCATCTGTAAAATGATGATTGTCAAACGCATATTTGTTTTAGTTTATATAAAAATACGTTGTCAACTTACAGTTTTAGTAAACAAAAACAATAAAATAGAAAGTTGAGACATTCAATTACATGGCAAAATAGGTTATGAATGGAAAATGCAAAACTAAATCAAATTCGAGGAGACACTTTAGAATGTCTCAACTTTCTATTTTCTCTAGTATTATCTTGGTTAATTGAAGAGGTCAAGATAAATGAGAAATAAGTTTTGGAGTAATCTATTTCGTAACTACTACAAGTAACAGTTTTAAAGGTCGAATGAAGTTATAGAAACACTCCCAAGTATCAAACTTTCGAAAGAAAATGAAGAGTTGTCTATATAACCTCTTGAAACTCCTACATGCACATACATAGTCGTTCGTGCATCATAATTAAACCATTGACTAAGTAGTAATAAAACACACACCACACATGCATGATTAAGCCCTCTAAGATATGGTTTAGGAATGCTTAAGCTATTTGACATTGATTCATTTAGTATATCCCAAACTATCATCTATATATAAAACTAGCATATATGCACGTGCGTTGCACGTATTAACAAACTTATAGTCAAAACTTGTTCATTTTTCAATGAATTAATGATGCTAAACAAAGTCCATTTTTTAATGTCTCATTTTTAGACAATCAATGCATTTAAAAGCTGTTTTAATTAGGAATACCAAAGGACAATTCTTGTATTTACCTAAATACTTCTATTAATTTTAATTAATCTTTTTAATTAGTAATTATAATAAAGGGTGTTTTTGGAAAAGAAACTTCCACGGTGAAGCCTAGTTTTGGCATTATATAGTAGAAGAATAGATAGTATATATGCACGTGCTTTGCACGTATATTGGAGTGAATGATGTTGATGAGTTAGTTTATTTCTACTGCTTTTAATTATATAGGTTAATGGTTCAACCCTTCGAATTCTTTGGTAACAATTTAAAAGACTTAGCAAGTAGCATGGACCCTTTGATTTCCGTAAATGGTTGTCATTATTGCATCTCTTAAATGGTTGTCAGTGGAATTTATTGTAGGTATTCTTTTTAATTACTAAATATGTTGAAGGGTATTTTTGGAACGAAAATTTTTCACGGTAAAGTCTAGTTTTGACATTATATAAAGGAGATTAACTCACATGACTTCCTATATATATATATATATATATATATATATATATATATATATATATATATATATATATACCAAAGTTCAGCCTAGAGAGAAAGAAAGAACTAGAGAAGAAGATGACATTACCAGTGGATAGTACTTCCCTCACTTCAGTTCTTCTCTTTCCTCCTTTGTGTTCTGCCTTTCTCTTCCTCCTCTTCTTCTCCCAGTTTACTTTTTCTTGCTTCCATTGTCTTACTATTCTTCTCCTTATAACTCCCCCCATCCCACAACTGTCAACCCTAATAACTTCCTCCCACCTCACAACTATCCATCTCCATCCTCCCAAATTAAACCTCTCCCTCTCCAACCCCAATTGCCTGCATTAAACCGACCCCTTTATTAAGGCTCTTGATAAAGGCACTACAAAAATGACTCGGAACTAGTCCAGTTAGAAAAAAAATTTACTCAGACTAGCCCAAAATTTACTAGGGTTGCCCACCATCTTCACCCCCCTCCTCCTGCTCCCCCTCCCGCTCCTCCACCGCTCGCCGCCGCCCTCACTACTCGTCGTCGCCCCCGTGCACAGCAGCGACCCAGTCCTCTACCGCTCGCCGCCGCCGTCCCCACGTGCAGCAAAAAAGAAAATGGCAAAAGCAGCAGAAGCGGCCATGTCCTCCACCTATCGTCCGCCTCCTCTCCCGCCTCTCGCCGCCGCCTCCTCCTCCTCCTCCCCCTCCGTCTCGTCCTCCCCTTCCGGCCTCCACGCAGCCCCGCCCTCGTGTCACCTCGCGTAGTCCTTCCTTCCGGACTATCAAAATTTTGACAGTCCTACCAATTGAAAGGACTGTCAAAATTTTGACAGTCCTAAAAAATTAACATATATTTTTAGGAACAGTCCTTCCAATTTGTAGGATTGTCAAAATTTTGACAGTCCTGATTATAAATAAAATTAATTGAAAGTAGGCAGTCCGGTGAGTAATTTTTAGAAGTGGCAAACTTGTAATTATCAATGGTAAAATTTTGAACTGTTCTGAATTATTTTTGTAGTGCCTTTATCAAGAGTCTTTATTAAACCAACTTGTATTAAAATCGGGACTCTGCATAGCGTATGGCAAAAATTAGACAATGGCAAAAATTGTCAGTCCCTAAGGAGAAACGTTTTTTCTTTCCAAATTTGTTCAATTTTTTTCGTTTTAGTTAATTTAATTAAATATATTATCGTTGTACCAATTTTTTTGATGAATCAATATCAAATACTCGAAGCATTTCTAGATGGTTTGTTATAACTTGGGGGCTAAATCATGCATGAGTGGAGGGAGTGTGCTTTCGTACTACTTGGTCAATGGTTTAATTATGATTCACGAACGACTATGTATATACATGCATGAGTTTCAAGAGATTATATAGACAACTTTTCAATTTCTTTCGAAAGTTTGATACTTTGGAGTGTTTCTATAACTTTTTCCGTCCTTTTAAACTGTTACTTGTAGTAGCTACGGAATAGAGTACTCCGAAACCTATTTCTCATTCATCTTGACCACTTCAATTAACCAAGACAATACTAAAGAAAATAGAAAGTTGAGACATTCTGAAATATTTGTTTTAGTTCTGCTTTTCTCATTCATCACATATTTTGCCATGTAAGCGAATGTCTCCAACTTTCTATTTTCTCTTTTTTGTTTACTAAAACAGTAAGTTGACAACGCAGTATTTTTTATAAACTAAAACAAATACGTGTTTTGACAACCATCATTTCACAAATGGCTAGCTAAATCGATGAACGTATTTCAGAAGGGCCATCATAGAGTTGATTATCCAGCAGCATGAGTCGCACATATCCAGTCTGATATTTTCTAGACATATATATTAAAATTTAATTATATTAGTATTATAATTTACATTTTTCATATGTCTAGTAATAACATAAGTCTATATTTTATATATAGCTATACCATTATAGTGAGTATGTACGATCTCGGATGCCTGGCCCATGGCACTATGAGAACAACTTTGGGTATTGGAAGTTGACTAGCGACCAAGAGACCTTGGTGAACGTATTTGGCTTTTAGTACATTGATCAGATACATTTTCTACATCACGATAGAGACTTGATCATCAGTCTAGCTCAGCGTTGGTTGCCCGAACAAAATATCTTCCTGCTACAATTCGGAGAAATGACTATTATCCTAGCATATGTGACAAATATTTTAGGATTACTTATTGCCGGTGAACCTATAACATTTGATGAGTCGTTTTTTGCTGAGACTTTGATTATGGAGTACCTAGATGTGGATGTCAAAATTATACCGTAAAAGCTTTGTGAAGTTTAAGTGGCTACGCCGCAATTTTCATAACAATAATGCTAAGTTTACTACCAAATGCTAACAACCTTCTTACAACCCTCTCTCCCTCTTGCTATGTGGACCACATCCGGCCCCACCTCTCCTCCAATGAACGACCGCCACGTGACGTTCCTGCCATGTGGCTGCCACCCGGACAACCATCTCCCCCCTCCTCAAATAGGGGTAGGGTTGTAAGCATTTGGTTGTAGTGGTAGCACTACTCTTTTCATAATTACTGATCAACTCCTGCAGTCCAACAACAATTTTCATACCGTAAGGGGTTCAATTTAAAAATGGCAAATTCAATAGGCACTACATAAATTGTTTAGGACGGCCCATTACTTCAGGACAGCCCAGATTTTCGTAACTTTTACTTAGGACATCCCAAAATTTACTTAGGACAGCCCCCCCCCCCCCCCCCAACCTTTCCAAAATCCTTCATTCTAAATTTCTACTCTCTCTTCAAATTTTCAAACCCCCAAATCCTAACCCTAACCCCAATCTCAACCGCCGGAGGAGGAGGAGGAGGATTGTAACAATGTTGACAGTCCTTCCAATTGGAAGGACTGTCAATTTTCTTTACAGTCTTTATTATTTAGGACTGTAACTATGTTGACGGTTCTTCCAATTGGAAGGACCGTCAGCATTGTTACAGTCCTGAAAAAAAAAATGGACTAAAAAATATAAGTTAATGACTTTTATATAAGGATTTGAGCTGCCCTCAAGTAAAAAAAATTTTGATGACAAACTTGTAAATAAACTAAAAAAAAATTTGGACTATCCTAAGCAATTTATGTAGTGTCTATAGAATTTGCCTTTAAAAATGGGTCGGACTATACACACCCCACCCTCTACTTAACACACCCCAAATGCTAAATACGTCAAAATATAACTAATTTAAAATTACAAAAATTCTAAATACACCCCCACTACATTACCATTTTATCCTCGTCGTCTGCTCCCACGCAGTCGAGACGGGGTCCCGGTGTCGCGGGGACATAGCAAGCGGGTGGAAGCGCGAGGATGCGTGAGCAGGGACGTCCAGGGGGCGGCGTGCGACGGAGGCGCCCGCTCGGGGGTGAGGGGGGAGGGGAAGCAGCAATGGCGGCGGGGTCGCGGGGACGTGCGGGGGGGAGGCACGCGCGCCGGGGGGGCGGCGGACGTCGGAGGCGCGTGCGGGAGGGCGGCGTGCGGCGTAAGTCGGCCCAAAAGTGAATAATTATATCTTTTAATATATATTTACTTTTTATTTAATTTAATATGAGATATGTTAAGTAGAATGTTGGGTATGTTTAAGCTTGCCCTTTAAAAATATGCCAAACAAAAAATTAGTACTGATCAACTCAGGCATATTTCTGCAAATTCCAAGATCTCATTAATTGACTGCGCTCTCTCTCTCTCTCTCTCTCTCTCTCTCTCTCTCCGAATTCTTCTTCTTGTTCTTCCGATCTTCAGAAATTTGGTTTAGGGTTTCAAGTCAAGGTGAGATATCGGTTCCTGCCATCAATCTCTACGCAAAATTTTCAATTTTCCATAGATTTCTTCTCTCATTTCATTGCTATTTCTGCATCAATTTTGGTGGTCTAAACATAAATTTGTAATGATTCGGTTGATGTCTGTAGCGACCGCTTGTTAATTCCTTTGATCGGTGCATCTGATCCTGGAATTGAGTGTAGATCGCCATTTTTGTTGGATAGAAATCAAATCATTATCTTTTACTCTGACGCGACACGGACACGGACACGGACACGGCGCTGTTGATTCGATTGATGTCTATAATGATAGTTATTAATCTCTTGATAAGGATGAGAATTTTTAGTATAATTATTCTAGGAAACCATCTCGAACGGAGCATGCCTTTTGTTGATGCATTTTTTATGCTAAAAAGGGTGGAAATTGAAAGAGATGCATGTGAAAAGTTTGTAGATTTCCTTTTATTTAGAAAATATAGTCTAGTTTTTATTGTTGTTTGTTAGGAATCAACCATTCTCTTATATTGTAACTACTGATGATAATTTTTGGTGTCCTAGTGTATTTTTGGAGTGTTTGTTGTGTCTCTGATACGTCTTGACTGCGACATGGACATGGCTACGATCTTTCAACTGTCCGTGCTTCCCAGCTTGTAGTCTAATTAGGGATCTAAGAAGGACACAGAGGTGGATCAGAATCTGTCCGTTTTCAGAAAAGTTCACGGATAAGGAGGAGAATTGAGTTTCTGCATCAATTTGGTGTTTTAGTAGGAATTTTTGACGATTCGATTGTTGTCTATAGTGATAGTTAGTAATCTCTTGATTAGGAAGAAAATTGAGTATAATTTTCTAATAATTATCTCGATTGGAGCATGCCTTGCTTCTTATATGCTACATAAGGCATCAGTTGAAAGAGATGCACGTGAGAAGTGTGTTCATCTTCATCTTTAATTTCAAATATATAGTTTAGGTTTATTTTTGTTAGTTAGAATTCGAGCATTCTCTTATATTCTAACTTCTGATATGAAATTGTGAATACTAATTAATTTTTGTGTTGTAGACTAATTAGGCCTAGTTTGGGAACAAGGTTTGCTAAATGGAATCATGTTTATTCTGGAGTTTGGAGGTTTGAAACTAGGATTTTAGAAGACGAAAGTCTGTTGAGAAAACTGGAGTTATGTGCAAGCAGTGTAGTCAAAGGCGCGCCTAAGGCGCGCCTTGCTCCTAGGCGCAGGGGCAGCGCCTCAGGACAATCCAGGCGAGGCGCAATTCTTAAGGCGCACCTAAGGCGCGCCTAGGTGCGCCTTTTTCGAGCGCCTTGGAATAGCTAAGGCGTGCCTAGGCGCGCCTTGAAAATCTTGTGAAAAAATAACATATTTAGACTATTTTTTTAACTGTTGTACTGTTTTTAGACTATTTTTTGAACTGATGTACTTTTTTTTTATTGTTTTCTCTCACTCAATTCAAAGTGATTGCAACCTAGACATGGGAGAATTTGAAGCACACATGTTTATCAATGTAGAAATCCGATATATATATATATATATATATATATATATATATATATATATATATATATATATATAATTTTTGCGCCTCGTGTCGCTCGGGCGCGCGCCTTAAGTGCGCCTTGCGCCTTTGACTACCTTGTGTGCAAGTAATCAGACGCTTGGGGTTTTGGAAGTCGTATTAAATTTTTGTAAGAAAAAAGAAGAAGATAGAAGGAGATGGAGTTTAAAATGGGTTTCAAAAAAAAAAAAAATCCAAGTAGATTGGAGTTTTGCTAACTCAGGTTTTGAGGGTGTTTTGGAGTCTGAAATGGAGTTTCATCTAATTCCAATAACCCACACAAACACTCCAAAGTTTTTTGGAGTGTGGAGGCGAGCTCCACCAAACCTAGGAAAACCAACTCGTCTAAGGTTGAGGCTTGACAAGCTCGTTGTTTGTAGTCCTGGAGGAATGTGAAATCTCTTATATACTTGTGGCACCTACCTAAGGTATAAGAACTTAAAGAGAACCAAGGATCAATGCTGTTATTAAGTGGCCAAGAATGGATCTGAACAACCCTTATGAGATAATCATTTTTATATTGGTTTATTTTGTTTCTTGTTTGCTTTTTACTGTTTAGGAACCTGTAACAACCCTATTATTGAATTAGAGTTATTCCTTCTTTGATGTATTCTTCATGTTTATATTATTTGTAAGTCACATTTTAATATGAGTAAACGAAGAAAAAGAAACCTAGTGTTGCACCCTTGTACTTAGTGGTTACAGTTAAGAGGACTTGGATAGCATCATGAAGCTGAAGATGATATTTAGGGAAGTGTATGATTGCATTCACAATGATCATAAGGAAATTGCTCTCTCCTTTTTTCCTGACGACCCCGCCCCACCCCACCCCACCAGTGTTCTAAAAATTATGCTAGGCGGCCACCTAGGCGCTACACGGCTTACCGACCGAACCTAAAAAACCCCGTTGGCATGTGTGCCTCTTTGGACCTTTTCGGCGCCTAGACGGGCCTGTGTGGCTGTACAGATTTTGATTTTGATTTTTGATGCTTAGTTGTATTGTGAATATGTTGTTTGGATTTTAAGATTGGATTTAGATTTAGAACATTGAAATTTTAAATTTTTAATATGGATTTCAAATTAAAAAAAAAATCGAATTGTATTATGGATTTAGAACATATTTGGATTTCAAATTTCAAATTTGTATTATGAATTTCAAATTTCAAAAAAAAAAAAACAGTTCGATACGTAGGTTGTCCTCCACCTCGAATCCGCCTAGTGAATTTTAGAACAGTGCATCCCACATTTTAAAGTGAAGGAAGCTCACCTGGAAAGAACATTGTTTAGTTTCAAAGGAAGTGGTTAGACTTTGTGGTTGGTTGGGTGCGGGAAATTGGTTCAGATCCCAGACCAAATGTTATAAAGGTGAGTTTGGTATAAGAGATTTTTTCCCAGGGAAGCCTAAGGATGTGAAATGATTACTTTTCTTCATTGTATAATTCTTTTAGATGGTCATATTTATTGGAATACAATTTTACCACAAATATGGGAAATCTATTGCCTCCAAAATAGGTTGGTATTTTTATTTTTCATGTTAATAATTATTGTCTGGTCGGGTTCGGATCAGTTGGGTTTGGTTAGGTTCCGGGTGAGTCAGTTGTGTGTCATGCTCAGTCTCAAAATACGCAGGACCATGCCACGTGACATTGGCCAGCTACGCATTCAAGCGGACTCCAGTCTGACTCGGATATGTATAAGCTATCCTAATCAGATCACTTGTCCATAAATTCATAACTAACATCCACAATACTAGCTATATTCAATGAACTAAGAATGGAAACAAACTATGGAAGGACAGAGAAGAAGTCATTAACTAATGATACATGAAATCTCGAAGAAGTTCCGAATCCTATGTCAGCTCTCAGCAATAACCTGGCAGGGAACCAGATTCTCAGAGGGACGTAACAAGATACAAAAATACATGCCAAATAAAATACAGTAAATAACATGTGCAGAAAGTAAACAATAATACATGAACTAAACAGGTGAACGGAAAACTACTTAGGTGATCCGGTAACACTACTGCTAAGCAGACTATCTAGTCTGTGTGAATGCACTTGAAGACATCATTCGTACGCATGAGCTGTCGTCACGGTGTACTCCGGAACTCGGGTAAGAAAATTTCGGTAACTATGATATATATCTCCACAGTCCTTGCAAGGAAAACTGTGGTAAACTATAAAATCTCCGTAGCTCTGTTAATGAGGCAGCGGTAACTATAAGGAAAAAAAGCTCATACGCCTAGTGACTGTCCTCTCCACCCCATGCTACTCACGTTGCATCCTCGACACGACTAGTCCGACTCTAACAGGTGGTAAGTCCAACAAACATGTATACAGACAAGTCCATCATCAAGTAAACGTCAGGGTCTCCTAGCATGTCATGCAATGTGAATCTGTGTATCATGTCTAGGTGTCAGCAAAATTAATCATGTAACCATACATGTAAGGAACATGTAAAACATGTAGCAATATATCCAAAGTAAATGACTTGTAAGAAAACATGCATGTAAATATTGTAAATCAATAGGCAAGGTATATTTGTCTGGAGTGCGTCCAAGCCTCTTGAGTATAGAGGTCCAAGGTCTAGCCAAGTCGAATCACGAACAAACGGATCATGCTCTCCACGAATATCTACCATCCCAAATCACAAATATTTATATATTATACATAAATACAAATATAACAACCACTGTTAACTAGGAAAGTGAGATCGGTCTAAGTTGCCTATCACCTATGTTGTTTATTATCTATATCATCTAGAACTAAGCCACATTAGTCTCCATAACTAATATTTATTTATTTATAAACTAAATTATAAGTTCTATATTAATATATCAGGATTGTATCTGTAATTTGTACAACGATGCCTTCGGCTCGCAAATCGAGACAAGATGGTCAACCGTAAGGTTAACGATCTTATTTCGACGATCCATATTGTCACTTTGTCAATTTCAGCGATACGGGCTTACTGAAACTGACAGATCTCAATTTCGTTGCAAAGATTTCGAAATATGGATATGATACAAATTAATTGCTATTATGAAAGTGGGATGATTTTATCTAACAAACAGTATTATTAGGCTATAAAACTTGGTATCCTAAGGTAAAAAAGTCGATACGGTCGCAATAGAATCGACCGATCGAAAATCCAACAGTTGGATCTTTCGAAAAAGTCTAAATTTTTAATTCTGGACAGCAGGTAATGGCGGGTGTCTCACGCAATGCACGGTCAGAATCTGGACGATCCAACCGTTCATATTAAAGTTAAGACAAAGAGGAAGTTATACCTGAAAACGGATCGAGAATCGGAGATCATGGCACGAAGATACGGCTCATGGAAGTTGTTCGAACTGCTGGCTACAACCAGGACACGACGTGCTAACACGAGTTGATTGACCGGCCAAATAACGTCGTGGTCGCTCCAAACTTGGCGTGCCTGAGGAGGAACATGTCATGAGCATAACAACATAGGGCAATCGTGATTTCGACTGTTGGATCTTGCATGGCGAGCCTACAAAGTTTCAGCCACCAAAAGCTCTTCATGTCCTAGAAATCTTGGACACAAACACGAATTTCCTTGGTGTCGGGATGACTTGGCAAGATGAAAATAATTTTTTAAATGGAAGAGGAGGGAGAGAATGTCACAATGGTTGTGTCGAAAGCAAAAGAGAAGTTGAGAAGAATGGTAATATGGAGGAGAAGTAAAAAGTATAGGAATAAAAAAAATTTGGATTTCGGCTTGGGTTTTTTTGCTCCGGTGGAAACAAAGACTGTATACACGTGAGAAAGAATGAGAGAAATCGGTTTGGATTCAAGTTGATGGGCCGACTAGGTTTAACATTGGAGATATGAGAATTGGAACGAAAAGAAAAGTATTTGAATTTGAGTTGGACAAAAATGGAAAGAGTTTAATTAGAATATTAGGAAAGTTTTTTTTTTTGAAATTTTGAATAGAGAGTTATTAGGAATATTTAGAATTCATTTAGAAATCCTATTAGGAATTGATTGAAGGATAATGAGAATTTATGGAGGGAATATTAGGAAGGTATTTGAAATGATTTGGAAAGTTATTGAGGAGATTTGATATGTATTGATATGTTTTAATAAGGAAAGATTTGGTTTTGTGTAATGGAATTACCATATAGGATTTGATTTGAATTAAAATGGAATGAGGGAGTTGATTAGGTTAATTAATGATAGATTGATTAGGGTGATTATGGTTAGAATTTTATTCCATAACAGGATTTGAAAATTTTGAAATGAAAGGTTCTAAAGAAGGACATGGGATGCTTTTGTGTGGTTGATGGAGAGATAAGTGAGATAGCTATGGCAGATGGATTGGGAGGAGTGAAGTGCTCGGGTGTGGGGGTTGTGCCAGCATGGTGAGGAGGATACGGGAGAGAAATTAAGTTGTTGTGGCCTTCCATAGGAAAGAATTCAATAGGAATATTAGGAACATTTTAGGAAACAATTTAATAGGGACATTAGGAATAGGTATGCATGAATAGATTCAAAATAATTTGAAATAATACTTCATTTATAAATCTTCCAAATCTAGTATATATACTAAATACATAACAACCATAAATATGTATATTTATATACATATACGCACACAAAAAAGAATTAATTAATATAAAATATAAGGGGGGTTTCCTTGTATAGGATATTTAATGACTAAGATTATTTAAGGATTGAATAATTTCTATTTTTGGAGATTTGATTGGGATTTATAGATGATATTTGAAATTCAAATCACAGAGAAAGGATGTTAGGTTCCTGGATTCATTGCTTTATTTTATTTTTACCATACAAAGCTATTATAATTAAATACTAAAATAGACAAATGGCCCATAGCTTGTTAGCTATAAGTTAGATCATTATGAGACAAATATTTATATAAGGTAAAAATGATTTAAACAATATCAATAATAACCATAGTAATAATGAAGAAAATTTAAATGGATGCGAAATCTAAAATTTAAAAGGAAAATTTTGAAGGGGTTTACAATCTATCCATTTTGTCCTCGAAATTGAAATCAATAAGTGATCCATCGAACTGGAGCAGTAACGGCTCGACCACTAGTCCATAAATTATCTAATGACCTCTTTTAGCCCTTGATACCTTAATTTAAGCCTCTTTATCTGGGTTTTTTTTTTCCAATCAACTCGTATCTCCTACCATTTAAAGTTATCACAACCACTCGAGTCCTTGATCTTTGGATCATTAATCCTGTCTTAGTTTTCCATTGTCATTCTGCCATAGAGACTCATTATCTCGGTACCTTTCTTATCCCTTCCATAATTAACAAATCAAGCTCTATAGCCTACGTTCACACAAGCTTCTTCAACCAACCTTAATATTAACTCTCATCTTCTATGTATAACCATCAAGGATCGGGCATGAGATTCCATTTGTCAATTTAATATGCTCTAACTTAATAACTCCTGGAGAACCTTTACTTGTTATCAATTACATTGCCTCATCCATGTTCCTCAAGTTTAGTTCAACCCAAGTATATTCCTCGTCCAACCACACAAGGTTAACCCTAATAGGGTTCGTCATTCAATAGAGACGGTCTCCTATACCTAATTTAGGACCGTGGCATCTATTATTATTATCCGCCCTTTAATATATAGCTATAAAGGTCCCTATTTTGCTACTCTATTCTGGATTCCAACTTACCAGTTCACGTTTATTAATGGTGAAATTCTTGATTCCAAGTATTTATCAAGGTAGTCAAAGGCGCACTCATGACGCAAAGTGGCCATATCGTCCGAGGCGCAAGGTGCACTTAAGACGCACGCCTATATATAAGCGCGCATATATATATATATATATATATATATATATATATATATATATATATATGAGTGTACCCTTTAGATTGAAGTTTTAAGATATTCTTCAAGTGCTTTGCAAGGATAATTCAAATTAATAGGACTTTGATTTCATCAAAAGATGTTAATGATATAAAAAACAGTAAAAAAAAATAGTATACAAAATAAACATTATACAAAAAAGTAAAAAAGTAAATAAAAAAAGTATAAAAATAACATTATACAAAACAATATAAAAAACAAAACAAAACAAAAACGGTATACAAAATAAAGTATTAAAGAAACAGTAAAAAAAGAGTATATATGTTTTTTTCTTAATATTCTCAAGGTGTGCCTAGGCGTGCCTTAACCATCACGCGCTCAGGAAAAGGCGCACCTAAGACGCGCCTTATGAAACGCGCCTCGCCTTGACTGCAATGAGGCGTTGTCCCAGCATCTAGGAGCAAGACGCGCCTGGGCACGTCTTTGATTGCACTACTGGTATTGGCACGTCTTTGACTACACTACTGGTATTTATCACTACCAAAATCCACTATCAAGTACAAATAATCTAGATTCTAAAAGTTACACCTACATAAATAATCATATATAGCATTCCATCTATAGGGTCTATTTAGCCTAGAAGCTTCATCCATCTAACCTAAAAAGTTCCTATCTTTGGCTACTCAACTTTAGAGGCATTCCATTCTAGTTATACTATTTAATCTATCTATAAAGGTTGTCTAGTCTAGTCATTAAGAAGAATAGCTAGAACCTAAGGCTGGGTCGAGTAATCCATACCCATATCAAACAACGTTAAGGTCAAGCAAAGCAAGAAAAGAATAATAATAATTTTTTCAATAACGATATTTGAGCTAATCGAGATGCATAGGACGTAGTCTAGGCAAAATCCGAGAGCCATATACCTTCGTGATCATGTCTCGTAAAGTTACTGCCACGCCAGTATGCATCTAGCTGCAAATAACTTTCTTGTTCCATAATACGACGGATGGATGCAGTGCACAACTGCCACGCCAGATAATACAAATTCTTGAACTTGTCTTTGGCTAAATCCATAAGATTTTTCCAAAATAACTTTTGCGAAATAAGCAAAAATAGTCAATCAAGATGCACATGATGTAGTCTAGGTAAAATTCAAGAAACATATACATATGTGATCCCGTTATCTGAAATTCTATGTCGCTAGTATGTCTCTGGCTGCAAATACTCCTGATTCCGTAATACAAGGATGAAATATAGGTTTTCAAACTTACCCTTGACCCATCCATGAGACGTTTTAAAAATTATTTTATTTTATTTTTAAAATGAGCCGAGTCGATCCAGAGGTCCATAGAGAAGGGTTCAGTCAAATCATAGGAAGAGAAGAGCACGAATGCAATAATGCGGAGAAGAATAACATGAAAGTAATCATGCTAGAAGGATCCTAGAGAAACCTATAATCCTAGTTGTGGATGTATCCTCAATTAGTCGCAGGCACGTAGTAGTACGACTAACTTAGTTACTATTACGACTGTATACTTTCTCCCAATTACTTTCCAAATTATTTCAAATACCTTCCTAATATTTCCTCCATAAATTCTCATTATCCTTCAATCAATTCCTAATGGGATTTCTAAATGAATTATAATTATTCGTAATAACTCTTCATTCAAAATTTCAAAAAAAAACTTTCCTAATATTCTAATTAAACTCTTTCCATTTTTGTCCAATTCAAATTCAAACTATTTTCTTTTCATTCTAATTCTCAAATCTTCCATGTTAAACCCAGTCTGTCCATCATCATGAACCCAAACCTATTTCGCTCATTCTTTCTCACGTGTATACATAGTCTTTGTTTCCACTAGAGCAAGAAAACGCTAGTCGAAATCCTATTATTTTCATGCCTACACTTTTTCCTGCTCCATATTACCATTCTTCTCAACTTCTTTCCTTTCGAAACAACCATTGTGACCTCTCCCTCTTCTTCTATTTAAAATTATTCCCATCCTACCAAGTCATCACGACACCAAGGAAATTCATGTTTGTGTCCAAGATTTCTAGGACAAGAAGAGCTTTTGGTGGATGAAACTTTGTAGGCTCGCCATGCAAGATCCAACAGTCGAAATCATGATCAACCTATGTTGTTATGCTCATGACATGTTCCTCCTCAGGCATGCCAAGTTTGGAACGACCACAACGTCGTTTGGCCGGTCAATCGACTCATGTTAGCACGTCGTGTCCTGGTTGTGTCCAGCAGTTCGAGCAACTTCCAGGAGCCGTATCTTCGCGCCAAGATCTCCGATTCTCGTTCTGTTTTCAGGTATAGCTTCCTCTTTGTCTTAACTTTAATATGAGCGGTTGGATCGTCCAGATTCTGACCGTGCATTGCGTGAGATACCTATCATTACCTGTTGTCAAAAATTAAAGATTTGGACTTTTTCGGAAGATTCAACTGTTGGATTTTCGATCGGTCGATTCTATTGTGACCGTATCGACTTTTTACCCTAGGATACCAAGTTGTATAGCCTAATAATATTTTGTTAGATCAAATCATCCTACTTTCATAATAGCAATTAATTTGTAACATATCCATATTTCGGAATTTGTGCAACGAAATTGAGATGTCAATTCCAGTGAGCTCGTATCGCTGAAATTGACAAAGTGACCGCGTCGAAATAAGATCGTTAACCTTGCGGTTGACCATCTTGTCTCGATTAGCGTGCCGAAGACTTCATTGTACGAATTACGAGATACAAACCTAGTATATTAATATAGAACTTATAATTTAGTTTATAAATGAATAAATATTAGTTATGGAGACTAATGTGACTTAGTTCGAGATGATATGGATAATAAACAACATAGGTGATAGGCGACTTAAACCAATCATACTTTCCTAGTTAAGAGTAGTTGTTATATTTGTATTTATGTATAATATATAAATATTTGGGATGGTAGATATTCGTGGAGAGCATGATCCGTTTGTTCGTGATTCGGCTTGGCTAGACCTTGGACCTCTAGACTTAGCAGGCTTGGACGCACTCCAGACAAGTATACCTTGCCTATTGATTTACAGTATTTACATGCATGATTTTTTATCAGTCATTTACTTTGGATATACTGCTACATGTTTCTTACATGTATGGTTACATAATTATTCTTGCTGACACCTAGGCATGATACGCGAATTCATATTGCATGACATGCTAGAAGACCCTGACGTTTACTTGATGATGGACTTGTCAGTATACATGTTTGTCTGGACTTATCACATGTTAGAGTCGGACTGGTTGTGTCGTGGATGCGACGCGGACAGTAGCATAGGGTGGGGAGGGCAGTCACTAGGCATATGAGTTTCTTTCACTCATAGTTACCGCTATCTCATTACCAGAACTGCAGAGATTTCATAGTTACCACCGTTTTTCTTGTAGGGACTATATATCATAGTTACCGGAGTTTTCTTACCAGAGTTCCGGAGTACACCGTGACAGCTCATGCGTGTACACATGATGTCCTCAAGTGTATTCACACAGACTAGATAGTCTGCTTAGTAGTAGTGTTACCGGATCACCTGAGTAGTTCCCCGTTCACATGTTTAGTTCCTGGATCACTTTTTATTTTCTGCACATGTTATTTACTGTATTTCATTCTGAGGACCTGGTTCCCTGTCAGGTTATTGCTGAGAGCTGACATAGGATTCGGGACTTCTTCGAAATTTCAAGTATCACTAGTTGGTGTCTTCTTATCTGCTCTTCCATAGTTTGTTTCTATTCTTAGTTCATAGAATATAGCTATTATTGTGGATGTTAGTTATGGATTTATGGACAAGTGATCTGATTAGGACAGCTTATACGTATCCGAGTCGGACTGGAGTCTGCTTGAATGCGTAGCTGGCCATTGCCAAGTGGCTTGGTCCCGTGTATTTTGGGACTGGGGTGGGACTGGGGCATGACAGTGTGGGTCAAAGTCAGTGTCTGGTCAGTCTGGTTTGGGTTGAAGTCAGGTCCAGGTAAGTTGGGTATGGGTTGTACTGGGTTGAGTCGGCTCCGGGACAACAACTTTAGGTCTGTTTGTGTTGGTGGGTTCAAGTCAGCATGTTCAGGTTGGATTCAGATCTAGGTCAATTGAAAATAATATGCCAATGGTGGGATTTGAACATAGTCTCCTAGGCAATAGACTAGTACCCTGACCAACTAGATTACAACAGCAATGGATTTGAAGGCAAAGCTGCTAAATATATCATCATCATCATCATCCAACCCTTCTCCCATCAGAATGACATTGGCTATGAAGAATAACTATAAGAAAGCTTCATACAAGATTCGTCAAAGTTTTATGACCGACTATTGACCTGACGTCAACTCTCAATCTTGGTGGCAAATTCCTAGCCAAGCTAGCTATGAGCATGAGGGCCATGCCATAAAATCTAGGTGGTTAATTGGCGGCTAGGTAAACCTATCTTTTGGATTGCAGTTTAAGCTCATGCAACCAAGGAGTCCCCTCCAAGCTCCCCTAGTTTGTAAAGAATCTAGATGAAGAGGTCCAAGTTCCCGTAGAGTATAAAGAATCTCGACAAAGGGGTAAGACGATACAATTTGCTATAGAAAATTGCATTGATCTCTGTGACACAGTAAACCAGAGAGCAACGGAATGACAATCTCATAAAGGTGCTAAATATAACATATTATAATTCAAAAAATGTTATATTCTTGCGCATGAACTCTGTATTCATGGAAATATTATATATTATATATTATATGGTATCAAATATGGTAATACAAAATTTCCCAGGAAATTGTTTGATGCCTGGGGATATTATTCCTAGGACTATAGAATTCCCAGTAATATTACAACGCATACCAAACCTATTGGGAATGAAAAATATGAAGGGGAAAATGTTAACAGTACTAAGAGAGAATCTTTAACATGGGAAGATTTTTTGGTGGCAGCAGATGGAATTGAGAACTCAAGGCCTGCTTTGCAGTGTGTACATATGACACATCGGCATATAGAGATGCACTCAAAAACATAATACTGTTTTGAGATTGGAGTTTCTAAATATCAGCGGAATCCCATTATCTCAAAGAAACCAACTTAATATTTCCTTAGATGAATTTATACAAGTCTCTTGGTTATGAATTATGATCTAACTAATACAAAACAGCTAAGGGGAACTAAGTTGAAACTACAATTTGATAATATATTATGATGCAGGACTGTTCACACGTGTCATGTAAACTACTCTTTCCAATAAAGTTTACTGTAGGACTAGAGAGCTATGACCTGTGGGCTCTTTTGCTACTTTTGTGGAAAAGGGGCTGAATATCATTTGCAGCTTATTACTTGGTGTTTTGATTCTAGACTCTTTTCACATCCTAATAATCATCAATATGTTTGTACTGACTAATCTAATCTGGTGATCACTTGCAACAATATTTCTGGAAATATTAAGTCTCCTGCCTGTTCTTAGTAAGGCACCATAAATATAGTACGAAATGTTGTACCTGGTCCTTATTCGAGCTTATGTACGTTCTATCACTCCATGACATGGGATGTGATCTTGGAATTCTTTTGCTCTTCAACTGGCATGTTTCCTTCTTTTGTGTTATAGTTGTGAGGTCCTGGAAAAATATTTCCTAGAGAAATAATAGATCCACTACATGAAATTCCTTGCAATTGTGTGTGCAATTTATTTTAACAACTCATTTATCTTCTTTTAGATTTATTGAGTGCTATGCTTTTGACCTTTGGTTTTATTTTACCTCAACAAAAGGAAATTTGCAACAAGTGATTATTTTCAATATGCATATTTACGCTTTGTTGTTATTCGTTTTTTTCTTGGAGATGGTGAGAATTTTCTTTGGAAAAATTGTATATGATTTGTAGCACCGTCAAATCTCCTTAGGTGCAGGTTTCAAAGTTTATCATCTAGTTGGAGCTTGATATTACCAAGAATTGTTGTCATTGTATCAACAGTGGAAATTCTAATCAAGGCATAGTAGAAGTCTAGGAAAGAAGCTTGATAGAGCAAGTCTGAATTAGAAGAGCTTCACATGATTAATTAATAAAGTTCAATATGTAGTTCAAAGATTCTTACTTTAGAAAACTAAGGACCTTATCGGACTGTCAGTCACATCAAACCTTCTTATAGTCATCATCTTTTGTTCTACTTGTTCTCAATTCTTTCGTTCTACTTTTTATGAAACATTCTATGAGGTTATACTTTAAATAAATGAGCACTTTAAGGGGGTTCCTCAAGCAGACCTCACAAGTACCTGCCATGCAATCAGAACTCTTCAATCTATCTATATGGCCAAGGATGGAACATTATTCTGAATAAAGGGAGCTACTCTTTAAGATTGAAAACTGGTGAGTGTGTATTGTATATAATATTTTGTGAATAGATCAGTTGCATCCATGGATGTACTTACACTGTGCTGGAAACAAATAGGGCCAAGATTGTGACTGAGCATCATTATTCTGGTTTGTGAACCTTGAATCTCAAAATTCCTCTAACCGGTACCCCAAGTCCCTCATTTTTGTCGCATGTTGAAGACAAGATAAATTATTAATTACTTTCAACATGGCATCAGGAATAGTATCTTTGCAAAAATATTTTAAGTTCCTGTTTCCTGATGTTCACAGTTATGGGTTTGATTTATTTTACTCTTTTACCTGTGTGGTACTGTTGCCCCAATTTTTTTGTATTTAAAGTTCTATATGCTAAGAGAGGTGTATATATTCTAATTTATATAGCTTATTAGCTGGTCACTAGATTTGATATTCATTATGTTCTCTCAATTCAATTTGTTTTGCAGATGATTGATGATCAAGACTTGGGCTTTTTTGCCAACTTTCTTGGCATCTTCATATTTATTTTGGTGATTGCTTATCATTATGTGGTGGCAGATCCAAAATATGAAGGAAACTGAGCTCTTTTCTTGGTGAGCAAATTTTCATGTGGGCAGGATTTGAGGAGTATCTTTGCCCACTCTAGGCATTCTACGAACATGGACAATGTTGTGGATTTTTGTTAATGCATATGGCAACAAACCATTTATTCAGGCACTCGCAACAATGTAAACATATTTTTGTTTTGTTCCCCAATTTTCTTTAGTTTTCAGATTGCCAGTGAATTTGATGCCAAATTTTATGGTTGATAGAATTTGATAATGGTGACTAGTTTGAGTTTGATGTCTCCCGTCAGTGGGCTTCTACCACGTCCTCTGATCTAGCCTGGTCTTGAAGACTGAGCGGTAGAATTGGGGAAAAGTGATACTTGTGATGATGCAATGGTTTGGTTTATGGATGTGCCAAAAAATTAGTTATACAGGTTTTCTCTAGTCTCCTCTTACAATGTTTCTGCAGATTGAATTTAATAACAGCATGATCTGGGGGGTTTTCGTTCATAATTTCCTTGTCTTTTTTACTTTCAGATGTGTATCATGACATCAGAGACTTTGAAAGATTAGTTGAACTCAAAATGAAATGCAGTAACTAATTCAGCTGATTCTAGTGTAAGCTGTTCAAGTTATTCATTATCTATTGGGCTGGGCCCAATGTTGACCGGATTTGACTGGTTCTAGGTTGGGGCCGGACGGGTCCAAAGTTGACCGGTTTTGTGCGGGGCTGGACTAAGAAAACTAAAATCTAAACCTAGCCTTGCTCAGAACTCAGGAATTAGCAGGTTGGCTTGATCGGACTGCTTCCGGGCCGGATCCGGGTTGGCCCGTGTTAAATTTTAAAAAAAAAAGTGGCCTTTTGCCTTAAAATATGTACTTTATAAAAAAAATGGGCTACAATATAAAAATAGATATTTAATGCCAACATTTTAGAATGATGATAATATATTAATAAAATTTAATATATATTATTCTTGTTATATAAGTCAAAGATATAATTTATGTTTGTGTTTTCAATCTCTTTCAAACTTTTTTTGTAACACCACAAAGAAAATTTGTAGAGAGATTGAAAGTATAAACTCAAACATAAGTCCCATGAAAAAAGTATACAACTTATGTTTTAGTTTTTATTTTCAGGCTCTCTTGAAATTTTTTTTTTATAATACAACAAAGGTATCTTGTAAAGAGATTGATTCCAAAAATTCAAACATTAGTCGTTTCATTTAAATATATATAACAATAATAACACATTGAAAATTGATACATTTTTCAAGAAGATGCAAGATACAATATACACTTGTCTAAATGTCGATGTAGATTTTCTTGTCTCAGTTAGATTTTCATTGGAGTTTTTTTTTACAATGCAAGCATTCAACTAGAATTACATGCGATATTATTCTTTCAGTTTCACATTTTTTTATAAACTCCGGTAAAGTGGTGCTAAATTTTCGACATCGTCCAAGTATGATTCATTCCTTCTTCGTAGCCTAGTGTCCATTGAGGTTGCGCAGGTTGAAGTTCTTGTGCCCTCTGAGGTTGAGGTGCGAGTTGAGGTCTTACGGTTGTTGATGTGGTGGCTTATTTTTCATGACAACGAAAAAGTAGCATCTTCACCGAATATTACTAGATTTCTCGGGAGAGAAAAATTTTGTTGTTGTAAATTTGGATATACTATTTATAGAAATTTTTGATGCCAAATGACCACAAATACACTTAGAATATACTTGATTAACGGTCAAAACGGATATAATTTAGAAATATTTTTATCAAAATATCCCCTTTGAATTAATATGTCTGTTGGGAGTTTTTTTTTTATTATCAAAATATCCCTTCCAACGTTTTAATAACGTACTGAGAGATATTCTGATAAATTATCCTCTTAATATTAAGATATGTGGGTCCTGGAAGGACCGAGTTTAACCGGACTTGGATATCAAATTCCAGCTTGAACTCGGGTCTAATGTAGGTTGGGTCGGGTCGGGTCGGCCCATTGACCAGCCCAGACTGGCCCAACAATGGTTTGACCGAACGGGGTCGGCCCGATTAACATCTTGATAAGCTGCTTGGTTTGACGCTGATTAGTGCATTTATTTCAACTAGTATATATCATAACTATAGTAACTAATTAAATAAACTAGTCACAATAACGTGTGTTGCACGTACAAAAAATATTATTATTATTATTAAAAATTTACATAAAAAAGTAAATTAAATTAAATTATTTTAGATATAATTTAATATATTTTAATTAGAATTTGTTATAGATATATTTTTAGAATTTTGGATATATATTTAATTAGATAATACCATGTACTTATAGTTTAAACAATTTGAATATTGAAAATATTTTAGGATTTATTATATGTTAATGTAGTTAAAAGGATTTAGAATTTTTATTTTTATTTTTAAGTACATGAAGAGATACATAACGTAGTTAAATTTTTTGAATTTTTTTAAATTACATAAAAAATTAAATTAAATTAAATTATTTTAGGTATAATTTGAATATATTTTAATTATGATTTGTTATAAATATGTTTTTAGAATTTTGGATATATATTTAGTTAGATAATACCATGTACTTATAGTTTAAATAATTTGAATATTGAAAACATTTTAGAATTTATTATATGTTAAGGTAGTTAAAATAATTTATAATTTATATTTATATTTATATTTATATTTATATTTATATTTTTAACTACGTGAAGAGATTCCTACTCAGTTAGAAAATTTTTTTTTTTTAGTGAAAAAAATACATATAATTTGGATGACTCATTTTTGAGACGTTTTTAAGCCAAATTATAATAGTAGAGCCGGAAGTAGATTGACCCAACTACCGTGCTTCAAACATAACTAAGTAATGGTGTTCGAATCCCCCGTGCTCCACCAGCTGGTGAATGTGACGATGAAATCATTAAGCGATTGGGGCGTGCACCCTGAGGTTGGTACTCAGAATAGGTCAGAGGGTGCTATCTCAAGCACAACTTTTACGCTGGTATTGGAGATCAGAGGGTGGTTCCTACCATCAGCTGCTACTTTTGCAAACTCTTATGAATATTTTTGGCAAGTACATAATAATAGTTGCTCATACGTTTAAATGACCTGAAACTCTCTTAGTGTGTACTAGGCTTCAATCATCAATAGATTCTTTGAGCCATTTCAATCTTCCAAAGATAATGTAGGGATTAGGATTTTTAGGGTTTTGAAGACGGAAAAAAAAGGAGGAGAGGAAGAGAAACTTTTTTATTGATTAAATAATAACAACAACAACAACAACAACAACAACGACAACGAAGAAGAATGTAACTCAATGTTTATATAGGTAGTTAGGGCTAAACCATCCCAACAGCTAAATCGACTGATACTATTCCGGTCAGATGAGTCCATTTTCGTTCACCCACCAAAACGGCAAAACTAGGTGGAATGTTCAACCGGATATCTGAAGCTAAAATATGACTACTGCTCCGGTTTCTTCAATAGCAGATTCACTGAAATTCTGATCCTGATGTTTTGGACGATTTGGTTCACATTACCAGATAGATATTCCCCTGGATATTCGGTGATGTGTATTCTGGTATGTATGTCTTCTTATGTAGCATTTCACTGTCCGTAAATAATACATTTAAAATGTATGAAACAGGTTAAATATGTATTTTGCGTTGTATGGGGGTACCAAGGCATAGAGACTCATGAAAATCAGTGTTAATGTCTGCGACACTCATGTCCTAATTGCAATGTGCCGAATTTGTGTTCATGCAACATACTGGAGAAGGGAGAAGGCAATAAAAGATATTCTAATTCAAACTGTAGCCCATAGTGGCAGATGCAGGGAACAAAAGAAATGCAGAGTACTATCATCTAAGAACTGTGTTCCTGATAATAAAACTGTGTATAGAAAGAAATAAAGAGAGAGAGAGAGAGAGAGAGAGAGAGAGAGATGGGAGGGAGCCGTGTGATAAAACGTCAAATAAAGTTATTTATGGTGTTGAGGCTGTAGCATATACAAGAAAATCCCCCCTGCAACTGAAACATTAAGAGACTCGAAGAATCCTGCCATTGGAATACTTACCAAATCACAGCATTGCACTGTTTGTTCAGAAAGACCATTACCCTCACTCCCCAACGCCAAACATAGAGGCTCACCGAGCAACGAGTCGGCAAGTCCTCGAGATAAGGAAGAAGACTTTGTTAGTCCCCCGCTGTTGTTCTCGGGATGACCTGCTAACATCTTCATCTGAAATCTAGACCTCAAGGAATTTAGATGAGACCAATTACCATAAACAAGAGGGAGCTGAAAGGAAGCTCCTCGTGCTGCTCGCAAGACTTTTTCATTGAAAGGATCACAGCATCCGGGAAGCAGAAAAACTCCATCCTGTGGTGGAGAGGTAAAAAAGAGAGACGTCAATGAATATTGTCAGAAGAACATGAATGCTTGAGACTTCTAAATGAAGCAACAACAGCAACTGCAAAGTCTTTGTCCCACTTTCGAGGTTCGCTAGTGACTTCTGAATAAAGTCATCAACAATAAAGATATGATAACACCTGAGATACACCCAACTCTCACGCTGCATTATATGAGTTGGTCATGCCACATCCTCCTACGAGAGGAATGCATCACTTTGAAGTTTATCTTAGCTATCACTGTAACTTTCTAGTCCTCAAAGATCAGTCTATAAGTTACCATGGGGCATTTTTTTCATGGGTTTTATTTGAAAACAACTGTGTGCTTGTTGTATCAAACTTCGTTTAAAGAGTCACAATTCAATACTAGAATCATCATTTCTTGAATTACATGCCAGTCGAAGTACAGATATTGGAATTGCAATTCTAGAGGCTCCAGTATCAGGAATTCCAATTTTTCCTACAATTCCAAGTCCTAGCAACCCAAATCTCTCTGAAAATAATCAGCCCCTGTGGTCTCTGAATCAATCATGAGGTCCCAACCATTTCACTTTTACATATCAATACCTACCTTCATTCTGGTAATTACAAAAACAACAAAGCCTTTGTCCGAATTTTGGGGTCTGCCGTTTGAATCCTCCTTTTCCATTCGGCTATGTTAAGGGTCCCTCTGTAACGTTAACAAAAGTAATATCATTTTTTAATAAAAGCCATATCCTTCTTTAACACCGTAATGTTAATTCTTTAATAAAAGCCATATCCTTCTTTAACACCATAATGTTAACAAAAGTCGTATCCTTCTTTAACATTTCAATACATGCTTATCTAGGTCTACCTCTAATCCTAACAGCTCCACTAACTCTATATTATCGTCCCTCCTTATGGGAGCATCTATTTGTCTACGTTGTATATGTCCAAACCACTCAAGACAATTTTCTCTCAGCTTGTTGTCGATTAGCATCACCTCTAACTTCCTACAGATGCACTCATTTCAATTATATCTTTTAACATATTGTCACTTATTCATCTTGGCATTCTCATTTCGGCTAACTTTTTGGACATTTTGTTTTTTAATTGTCAAATACTCTGATCCACAAAGCATCGTTGGTCTTATAGCATTTTTATAGAATTTTTTTTTTAAACTTCAAAAGTATCCTGCGATCTCAAAGTATTCCGAAAGCACTTCATTTCAACCATCATGTTTTAATATTATCATGACATTACTCTCAATCTCTCCACCATGATGAATGATTGATCATAAACACCGAAAACTATCACTCTTAGGTATATTTTGTCCATCTATATGAACTCTCCCTTTATTTCTTGACTTTGGTTGAAATTATATTTCATATACTGTTTTCATTCTACTAGTTTAAATTCCTTAGATTCCAAAGTCTCTTCCTACACTTCTATTTTGCCTCTAACCCTTCTCTATTATCATCAACTAATACAATCAGTGTTCTAAATGGCGACCGCCTCGACCGCCTAGGCGGTAGGCAGTAGGCAGTTGGCGGTAGAGTATGCGCCCAATGGAGCTTTGACGGCGTATGCGGCGTAGGTGGACGCCTAGGCTGAGCAATACCTAAAAAGATGTTTTAGCCAAACGATTTTGCAAACATAATAGACCTATGGTTCACTTTTACAAGACTAAAACTTAATAAATCTTTGTTCTACAACATAATTATACATGAAACATCCTTAAAATATGTATATAATGCAAAAAATTATGGTAAAATAGTAAAACATGTCCAAAACGTATCAACCGCCTAGACGGTAGGCGAACTCTTTCCGCCGCGCATCCGTCAACCGCCGTTTAGAACCTAGAACACAATATCATCAGTAAACAGCATACATCATAGAACCTCCTCCTGGATATGCCTAGTAATTTCATGAATAACTACGACATAAAAGTAAGGACTTAAGTCACTTAAAGTTGATCCTTGGTGTAAGCCAATTGTAAAAGAAAATGGTTTACTTTCTCTTCCAATAGTTGGTATTGTCGTCGTAACTCGGTCATATATATCATTAATAGTCTGAATATAACTATTATTTGTTTTTCTTCTTGAAAGCCCACCATATTATCTCTCTAGAAACTCGATCATAAACTCTCTAAAACAACAAAAACCATTCATGGATCTCTTTTTTCTCTCTAAATCGTTCCATTAATCTTCTTGATAAGAAAATAGCTTCCATATTAGATGTCTTTGACATAAAACCAAATTGATTATCTAAAATTTGTCTATTTTCTTAATCTTTGCTCGATTACTGTTTCTCATAGTTTCATGGTATGACTCATAAATTTAATTTTTTGATAGTTATTACAATATTTTATATCACCCTTGTTTTTATCTATGGGTACTATAATATCGTTTCTCCATATTCATCATACATCTTCTTGGTCCTTAGAATTTGGTTGAATAAACCAGTAAGCCACATCAATCATTTCTCTGCTAAACATTTCCAAACCTCAATAGAAATATTGCAAGGTCCTACAACTTTTCTATTTTTTATTTCTTTAAAACATCCTTAACTTCAAATATTCTAATTGTATGACAATAGCAATATGACTTTTCATGACCTAACTCCGTATATAAACTAAGCTTCTCTAGGGTGCTCTTATTAAATAACTTGTGAAAGTAACTTCACATCTGGTCAATATCATCTTCTTTTACTAATACTTTCTAGTCCTCGCTTTCGGTACACTTAAAGTCTATGCTCCTCATTTTCCTACTCTTCGCAAGCATATAAATATCTTTTCCTCATTCTTATTTTCTAACCTCCTATATAAATAACCATAGGCCTCAAATTTAGCTTTACTAACTTATTTCTTAGCTCCCTTTTTTGCTAGTTTATATCTCTCAAAGTTTTCCCCAATCTTTAAATTTTTGTCAATCTTTATAGAAAATTCCTTCTGCCTTAATTACCTTTTGAACTTCTTTGTTCTACCACCAACTTTCTTTTGAAGTCCAACCATGACCTTTTGACACTCCCAGAGTTTCTTTTGCTACTTTCTTGACACAATTTGTCATATTATCCCACATAACATATTGTGTGAAATAATTTCCTTACCTTGTGGCTGAATGTCCTCACATCTAACTACGGAAAGTATAACTACTAAAAGCAGCTATTAGTTTCATAATTAATAGGATTATGTGGTTAAGTCCCTAAATCTTACTTATCTCAGCATAGGTCTCTTAGTTCTCATCATTAGATTCATGTCTCATTCCTCTAAGATTACAAAGAACACTAGTTCTAAGGACTGGTTATATCATCTAATAACATATAAATAGTTTTACCGACAATCTTAGTGGCATGAGCATCAAAATAGGCCCTCCCTTGTCCATTGAAACTTACAGGGCCTCTTGATTGGCTTTGGAATATGAGTAATTTAGTTCAGGTTAAAACTCGGTGAACCCTTTTCTATTATAAGTAAACACAATAGTTTGGAATATGATGAGTATCTATAAGTAAATTCTTACCCATTTTAAAGCCAAAGCTGATCTTAGTAATGTGCCAAGATTCCCTGGATCCTGCAATGAATGCCCTCAGTGAATTATCACATGAAAATGCATAATCAGACTGATGCAGAAAATACATTTTTAAAATGCTAGCCATCATGTGAAATGGAAGCTGGAAAGATGTGTCCTTAAACTAAAAGTAGATAGAGTGTGTCCTTTATGTTCTGTCAAATCCAGTCAATGTCCTTTTTATGTTCTATCTACTTATTGTGTTCATTAACTTTGCAAAGTGCACGAGTCACGGAATTTCTTAGTTACTAGATGAGCTAGCCACTTAACAGAAATGTCAACAATAATATTCTTGGTAAAAGGACCACTTGCTGTTTATACCACAGCTTGTCAGTTCATAGAAGCACATACCACTTGTGACAAAAAGCTTCAATGGTGGAGACCGTTTAGCACTTTGAAGTTTAATCAAATAAAAAAAAGGGACCTTACAGAACTTACAATTCTTCTTTGATGAGGATGGCAAAAGTCTTAACTTACTCTATACACTGGATACGATTACATAACTTACAAGATTTGCATACAGCCCAAAACAACAATATAAAGTCTTAGCCATAAACCACAAGTTTGTCTTAACTTACCTACTACGCACCCTAATTTTAGTCTTGAGGATCCCGCCTAGGCCTTTTGCTCTCCATCATGTTGCTACGTCACACCGCCTTAATAAAGTTTGTTACAAACTAGGAAACTAGCAAAGTAGTAGGTATTGGTCAACCACCAATTGACCGCTGAAGAGTGCAAACCACTGGAACTGCAGGCTAACATAGGCAGCAGGTCTCCTGTTTCTCAATTGCTATTTATGATACTAAGTTGGTGCCCTAGTATCACGAAAAGTAAGCTTGATACTTAAATATCTACAAGCAAACCTTTTTGAACTGTGGTAGGCGAATCAGCCAAATAATCTTTAGTTGACACATGAGAACCGGTGAGGAATCCATCAAGCAACTTCCTTAAAGTTTTTATTTCCTTTAGTTTTTTCCTCATGGGCATCTGGTGGAAGAACCAGGCAACACATGGGTCCATTCTTGAGATTCGTGAATTTGGACTTTGGATTTATATATGGGTGCACTTATTTTGGTTTTTTTTTTCAATTATTTATGCACACCAGTGACATGACAATAGTTATGGATGAAATTACTAGGCATATATAGGAGGAGGTTCCATTGAATACGATGTTTGATGATGATATTATGTTGGTTCATGAGGATAGAGAAGGGTTAGATGCTACAATAGAAATGTGGAGAGAGAATTTGGAATCTAAGGGATTAAGGATTAGTAGAGCGAACAGAGTATATCAAATGTAATTTCAACCCAAAGTCAAAGTGAGAGGAGAGTCCATATAAATGGACAAGAGATACCTAAGAGTGATAGCTTTCAGTATTTATTATCAATCATTCAACGTAATGGAGAGATTGTGAATGAGTCATGCATAGAATTAAAATATGATGGTTGAAATAGATAAGTACTTTGCGATCGCAAGATACCTATGGCTCATAGTGTTGGTCAATTAGAAAAAAACATGCAATTAAAAAACATGTCCAGAAAGTTGGTGAACTTTTCTGGAAGATCTAGTTGGTGTGACACGAGAGCTATATGATATAAAAATAAGAGAATCGCCTCTTCTATCATACTTCTCATGTCTCGTTGAAGGCCAATGTTTGCTTAGCAACCCGTGCACTCTCTAAATGTAATTCTTTGAAGAGTTTAGAAACCGAGTCTGCGTTTCCATGTTGCTTAGAACATTTTTTTTCTACTAGTGCTACTTATTTCTTCTCAACCCCTAACCTCCCTAAATCCCACCAACTTCCCACATCTTTGCTGTGTTGTTGCTGATGCTCTTTGCTGAGACCTGTTGTTCGACACCAGAACAGACTTACCATCATCTGTTCTGATACAGACCCTAGTAGTTCTGATCTAGATCCTGCCAACAACTTTGGCCTAGAACCCGCGCCATCCCTGACTGAAAATCCTCACCGGCAAGCAACCAGGTCTACAGATTGTAGACAGATTTGTGAGGGTTTGTTGCTCTTCCAAACTTTCTTTTACATGTTCCGTTAAACGTCAAGATCCAAGCATTGATAAAGATGGATCCTTTGGCCCCAGAACAAAGGTTTGACGTGTGGGTTCATCATCAAAGAGCATAATTTGATATGTTTTGATTGTGGGGTGCAACTAGTGATCTTCTGGTAGTCTAAATCCATAATCCTCAATTGATAGATTCTTCAAGATTTTATAAGGATTCTTTTGGGTATTTTCATTGATCCCTGTTTACAATGAAATTTCGGCTAATTTAAGTTTGTAAAATCATTGTATAATTCCAAATAGATCGTCCATTTAGGTTTTGTCCTGCATCAAATTAGTATCCGAGCTCAAGCTAGATTTTGTAACGCGTAGAAGTATGGACCCTAAAAAATTGCTAGATAAACTTAGTGACATATTAGACACTAAGTTTGACGAGTTCCGCACCGAGTTGTACGTCTATATACGCAACATAATTTTCTGACCAGAGCACAAGAAAGACCCTTGATGAAACAAATTATTGTCAAGCCACAGACAAGGATGTCCTCGAGTGTTCGCTTGTGCCTGTGATACATATTGAGCCAGTATCTATACTACTAGGCCTTCGGTCTAGTAAACCTGTTAAGACTCATCACACACGAGTCTATTGAACCTATTGCACAACCTACTCTTGAGACACTACTGAGCATGGTTGTGAGTGAAATTTGACACCCACCTACTCTCTACAGGGCCGTGGATCGAACCCACGCAGCCGCCCCCCATGTCCGCCGTTTCCAGCACCTACCATCATTACAAGCTGTGTAGCACCATTATCATTTGATATTTTTCTAGGTGTTTCACCAATGGTACTACCTACTATATTTCGGGAGCATCATTTATGTCCACTACTTATGTCCACTACAGTAGCATCAACTACTATACTTCAAGGAGTTACACTAGCAACCCCACGGCCACTAATTCCATCATAAAGACAACTATATCGAGTTTCAGTACCACCACCTATACCATGGCAATCTTCGAGATAATATATATTAGAAGTCAAGTTCATGTCTGAGAATGTGATTGTTGTTGACGATGGAACACGACATATTTTCTACAAATAGTCATCACAGGTTTTCTTCAAATCATCACAATATTCACCATGAGGTGAAGCCTTTAAAGCCGCCGGGGAGATAAGTGGAGGAACAGTCAACACATGGATCCAAATTTGAGATTTTTGAATTTAGATTATGAATTTGTTTATGGACACACTTATTTGGGATTTGCGGAAGGGGACAGAAGACTATGATGGTGATCACCTTGAATTAGAAGAAAAACCTTTATTTGTTTTAACTTTTATGCATAGGATGCACATGGTTTTAATTATGCACATGAATGATTTCTAGGATTTATTATATTTGGAATTTATTATTACTTTTATTTAGGTGGCTTGTTTTATTAGGTCTAGTAGTCTCGATGGCCAAGGTTTCTTTGGCTATATACACCCATATAGTATATAATTTGTAGTTATTGAAGAGTTTAGAAATTCTTCTAAGTCTTTGGTTACACACCTTCCATAGAACAATTTCTTCTACTACTATTACTAGCAAGTTCTTTCCCAACCCCTAACCTCCCCAATTGCCACCAAATTTTCACTTATTTACTTTGTTGTTGCTGATGTTTGTTAAATATTAGTCATTTAGTCCTACATCGGATAGAGAATAATGAGAGGCTAATCCTCTCCTATATATATGTGTGTAATCCCTCATGTCTCAATCAATGAAATCATCCTATTATTTTCTTTCTACATAATATCAGAACCAAAATCCTAGTCGTCACCCTCTCTCTCTCTCTCTCTCTCTCTCTCTCTCTCACTCAGCCCTAACCATAATATTCTCTACAACCGCTGCCACCCACACCCGTAGCCGATCCACCCCATCCACAGCAGGCAGACGAACCCTTCCCCACTGCGCGCGTCAGTGGCCTCCCCCTGGTAGTCAATCCCCCCCCTCGTCCAGCGGCCTCCCCCCACTGTCGTCGACCCCCCCAGCAACAGGCGACGACCCCCCCTCCAACCCTAACCCTACATGCCGACCATAACCCTAGCCCTAGATGCCAAACCCAGCCCCCCTAGTCGCCGCCACACACCCCATCCTAACCCTAGCTTCTGAACAGAGAATTTTGTAAAAAGAAAAAAAAAAGAAAAAAATTCGTCGGAGTTGAGATCTTCAGAGGATAAACTATGATTGTTTGCGTGAACATCTGAACATCGAGGACGACATCAAGAGTTAACAGAAAGCAAACTTGATTGTTTGCGTGAATCTTTGTTCCTAATCCAATATCCACATCAGGATCTAACAGAAAGTAAACTAGGTTTGTGTGAATCTCTGTCCTGGCTTGTGTGATCCACGTTTGATCTCTACCAAATTTGCAGAAACCAGTTCTGGCAACGTTGATTGCGCTTTGGCGAGATGGATGTGAATATCGAGTCGGGACGATCAACGATAATCGAATCGAGAACTTGAAGGATGACGAACACTGAAGCGAGTAACAGTGCTAACAACACCAATGTCAGAAACGTAGTGGCGGGGACACCAGGCACTGATAAGAGATTTCATCGATTCGATTTGGCGATCGACGGCTGGAGGGTCCGGATGGTTACTCCACATGACGCAAGAAGGTCAAAAAGACGCTTCGGAGAATGCGGTTGTCCAAGTATCTGACTGACAATCCCAGTAGTGGATGATCCCACATATGAGCAATGGAAGACCGATGACAGTAGATTGTTTACACAGTTGATGAATTCAATAGAACCATCAATTGAGGATATGGGTCAAAACACGAATTCGGTAAAAGAGTTATGGAAGGTCCTAGCGACTGCACTTGATGAAAAACGTAATTTGTCTCGCATCTATGTCTCGGTTGTCGACGTCTACCGAACTGATCAGGGAGACAAGTAACATAAGGATCACTTTCGTGCCTTTAAGGCCCTGACTTATGAGGTGGATCGCGTGTTACCCTTGACGATAGATATCAATAAGGCACAGACTCAACATCAGCAGCTCTATGTCATGGCGTATCTTGCCTCACTTCGTCCTGATGTAGATTCTGTACAGTTTCAGATTATTGCTGGAGCCAAGGTTCCATCATTGATGGAAGTCCACTTTCGTATCCTACGGGCAATGAAAGTAGTTGGGACTGATACGAGTGATACACCTGTTGATCGATCTGCCTTTGGTGCTGCTTGTGGTGGATTTCATAGCGGTCGTGGTGGCAGACGTGGTGACCAAAATACTGGCCGAAATGGTGGACGAGGTGATGGCGGCCGTGATGGAGGACGACCGCGCACATGCTTCAACTGTGGTCAACAATATCATTTTCAATGACAGTGTCTAAAGCTCATGCCGTCAACGTTGCATCTGATGCTTATGATAATGACGGGCTATCCGTGCAGATAACGGCAGAGACCTATGCAGAATTCGCTAAATTTCAAGCTCAGCGTCATGGTGAAGCTTCTACATCTGGATCTACGTGTTTGGTAAGGTCAAAGCAGTGGATGATTGACTCGGACTCGTCTGATCACATGACAATCGATGCAAGTATGTTGCGTGATTATGTATCTGTAGATCGTGTAACATATATTACTGTTGCGAATAGCAGTTCACTGAATTTCATAGGAAAAAAAGTATCCATCTTTCTCCCGGTCTGCTACTCACTTCAGTTTTACATACACCTGAAAACCATTCAACTTATTATCCATTAGTCGGATTACTCGTGACTTGCAATGATCGATAACATTATTTCCTGATGGTTGTGTTTTTCAGGACCTGAAGACTGGAAAGACTATCGGTAGGGAGCATGTGGCTGGAAGCTTGTACCTGTTTGAAATGAATTCTTATGTTGCATGTGTCGATATGTCACTCGATCCGTTTGAGTTCCATTGTCGGTTAGGTCATCCATCTATCCAAACTCCCCAGAAAATGTGTCAATCTCTAGATTTTCGAGTTCCTTTCCATTGTGAGTCATGTAGTTTGGCTAAACATCATCGATTACCCTATCCAGTGAGTCTGAATAAAGCTGCCTCAGCTCCTTTTGAGTTAGTGTATTCTGATGTATGGGGTCCATGTCCTATTGAATTTGTGATGGATTTCAAGTATTTTCTTTCCTTTGTTGATGACTACTCACGAGTCATTTTTGTCTTCTTGATGAAAAATTGCTCTGAATTATTTGATATTTGGTACAATTTTTATGCTAAAATTAAAATCCAATTTGGGGTTCCTATTGTCTTCGGAGCGACAATGGTCGTGAATATGTCTCATGAGTTCACTTCTCATATGACTAGACATGGAATTATTCACCAAACTTTGTGTCCTTATACACCATAACAAAATTGTGTTGCCAAACGTAAGAATCATCATCTTTTGGAAACAACGTGTGCTCTTATGTTTCATGTTCGTACTTCCAAGAAATTTTGGTTGAATTTTGTCCTTACAGCTTGATATCTGATCAATCGCATGTCATCTACTATTTTCAATGGCATTACTCCATTTTTCGGTTATATAATATATATCTCAATCGTATGACATTTCCTCTACCTCACAAAATTTTCGGATGCTTGTGTTACGTACGAGATACTCGACCTACTCTTTCTAAATTGGATCTGAAGGCACTAAGTATATTTTTCTTAGGTATCCTAAGGATCAAGAAGGGTATCGTTAATTTTTTCCAACTTTGAAGAGGTATATTATGTCTCGGAATGTCACTTTTGTTGAAACTGAGTTTTCTCCGTCCCCTCCAACAAAAGAGTATGTTTCAAAAGTTTACCCCGATAAAAACTTCCTATTGTATCCAGTTCAGACATAGCAATCCCCCGTAAGGGTGCCCTCCCCTCCGAGCCAGTCCTACCGTCCAATGGTCTGAAAACACCAGCTCAGTCAGAACCAGCATCGCTAGTTTCACTGTCCAACGGTCTGCGAACGTCAGCTCTGTCAGAACAAGCATCACCAATGGTACCCACAGTTGTAGAGTCGGCATCGTCATCCGAGTCCTCCAGCTCCACCAATTCACCATTGCTTGATATACCGGCTCGTCTCCGCCGTGCATGTCGCGACCATCCTTTGTATGTTGACAACTACAAAGGACTTGCGAGTCACACTCAATCCTTAGTGGCTACTATCATCACCAATTCTGCAGAGGAATGACTCAAACATTCTAGTTGGCGCGCCACTATGGAAGAGAAGATGCGAGCACTTCAGGAGAACCATACATAGGACTTGCTGGATTTGTCTACTAGTAAGGAGGTAGGTTGTAAATGGGTGTTCACAATCAAGGTAAAACTGGATGGCGCCATTGATCCAAAGCTCGTCTTGTGGCAAAAGGGTATTTTCAGACTTACAATGAGGATTATTTTGAGATCTTTTTGGTTTCTAGGATGACCTCTATGTCTGTGCTCATGTCCGTAGTTGTCCGCTATAACTGGCCATTACTTCAGTTGGATATGAATGCATTTCTTCATGGAGACCTTGAAGAGGAAGTGTATGTGGTACAATCTCTTGGGTTCGTTGCAAGAGAGAGAGTAAAGTATGTCATCTGCAAAAGACCTACGGTCTCAAACAATCACATTGTGTTTGGTTTGGTCAATTTACACATATCGTTACCCAGTTTGGCATGTACCAATCAAAGAATGATCATTCGGTATTTTACCGACAGACATCAGCAGGACGGATACTACTTGGTGTCTATGTTGATGACATTGTGATTACGGGAGACGACAGTCGGAACATTGCAGGGATGAAAAAGTTTTTGGGTAAGCGGTTTCAGACCAAAGATATTGGAGCATTGAAATATTTCTTGGACATTGAAGTCACAAGGGAAAACCACGACATTGTAATGTCTTAGCAGAAATGTGCTTGACATCCTAACTGAAGCAGAAATGATGCAAACTAAGGGAGCAACCTCACCCATGGATCCAAGGGTAAAATTACTCCCTGATGAAGGGAGACTAATCCTGATCAGTATTGTCGACTAGTTGAAAAATCCAACTACTTGACAGTCATGACTCGTCCAGACATTTTCTTTGTTGTAAGTGTCGCGGATAGATTTATGGCTTCTCTACAAGTTCCGCATTGGCAGACAATTCTCAGAACCCTGCTACATCTAGCCCAGAATCCGGAAAAAAAAATCAGATGGAGAATCAGGGACATACTTATCTTGAGTGCTTTACAGATGCTGACTGGGGTGCCAGTCTTACGGATAGAAGGTCTACACCTGGCTATTCGGTATTTATTGACGGAAACTTAGTGTCGTGGAAGAACAAGAAGCAGAGTGTGGTCTCACGATCGAGTTCGGAAGCGGAATACCGAGCTATTGCTCATGGCACATCAGAGGTGTTATATCTGCAGTATCCTCTAAAAGAGCTGGGAGAAGAAACAAGATCTGAAGCAGGCAAGCAGCAGATATGTAGTCTGATAACCAGTCAACTATCTATAATGCTACCAATCCCTATTCCATGAAAGGACGAAACACTTTGAGATTGACATCCACTTCGTCTATGATGAATATCAAAAGGGGATGATAACATTTCACCACATGAGAACCGACGATCAGATAGCTGATATCTTTATGAAGTCTCTTTTAGGCCCTTATGTTCAGTTTCTTTGTAACAAGTTGGGCATGATTGACATCTATGCTCCAGCTTGAGGGAGTGTGTTAAGTATTAGTCATTTAGTCCCACATCGGATAGAGAATAATGAGAGGCTAGTCCTATATATATATATATATATATATATATATATATATGTGTGTGTGTGTGTGTGTGTGTGTGTGTGTGTGTGTGTGTGTGTGTAATCTCTCAATCAATGAAATCATTCTATTATTTTTCTTCTACAATGTTCTTTACTGCGACCCGTTGTTCGACACCAGAACTAGCCTCACCATCATCTGTTCTGGTCCAGAACCTGCCGACAGTTCTGTCCTAGAACCCGCTGTTAATTTTTCGCCAAAAATCCACCTTCACTAGTCTTGAACCTGCCAGTGACCAGGACTGCGGATTGCAGACTGATTTGCCAGGGTTCACTGCTCTTTCGAACCTTTTTTTACATGTTCCTATAATCTTCTATGGATTAGATGTCAAGATCCAAGCAATGATCAAGATTGATCCTTTAACCCCAGAGAAAAAGCTTGACGTGTGGGATCTGTCTTCGTGGAGCGAGATTTATCTGTTTGGATTGTGTGGTGGAACATCGTGATTCTCTAATAGACGCGACCCACAATCCTCAATTTGATTAATTGTTTCGAGATTTTATAGGGTTCTTTTGGGTAGATTTTTACCAATCCTTGTTTTACAATTAGACTTCTGATCATCTCACTTTGTGAAATTATTGTATAATCCCATATAGACTCCCTCTACGTCATGTCCTGCGTTAAGATCAACATAGATATGATTTATCCTCTCATGTAAGACTAGGTTCGGTCCAATATAGAGGGTAGTGAGCGTCACAAAAAAGTGGATAGTCTAACATAGGAGTTGTACACTTAAATAGTCTAACTAGCGCACTTTCCCTCAGGCACAATAATAAAGATGAACTCTGAACCAAGTAGTATGGGCCCTCTAAAGCATAAACAGAAAAGCAAAGTCAAATATAGAATTGATACAATATTGTCGAGGATTCTCTTTCTTTAACTAAAACTTCAATTAGAATAAGAGGTGATGAAGAGCTCTCCAAACTTTTTTAAGAGAATCTAGTTTAAATTGCTTATTGTGTGTGAATTTTAAATATAATTTAACAAAGTGATATTAAGAATGGATAATTCAGCTGAGTACTCGTCCGAGTAATCAGTAGCGGCCTAGGCCCAAGTAGAAATTCATGTACTCAGGACGTTTAATTGATCCGGGTGATTACCGGCTGAAAACTTTTTGGCCGGTTTATGTTAATTGGCCCATTTAATTGGATGTGCAACGGATTGAAAGTTGGTTTTGGAAGGAATAAAACAAATACACACAAGTAAAATTCATAACTGCAATGTAGCCCTCGCAATACTCTTCTTCCTCGCCCTTTCATCTTTTTTTTCCTTTTCAAATAAAACAATAGTACATTGTTCTCCTCTATGGTTCCCTTTTTAGTATTGTTGAATCTCTATAGTGCAGTTCTCTTCTTTTCTTCACCTCTTTGTTTCTTCTCTTCTCTTTGTTTCTTTTTCTCCCATGTTACTCTTCATTGTCAAATTTTGACTTTCTATCAGAATTATTTCTTTTGTTTTGTTTACTGGTATTGAAATCATGTTATTGATTGTCGTTTCATAATTGTTATAATTGTTATTGTTAAATAGAGCTAGAACATATATTTGATTTTCTATTTATAGATAATCTTCCTTTTTATTAGAATTATTCATTAATTTCTGAGATAAGTGTGTACTAAGTTATTTGAGTCAACGGCAAGTAATCCTATTCTATGGTCCTGGACAGAACCTGTAATGAAACCGTGTAGTTTAACTTTGATTTAACATCCATTTGGATATTACGTTACATTCTGAACTATAAAGATAATTCTTTCAGAAAATATCAACGCCTCATGGGAAGAGGTTCAGCAACCTATGAAGAAAACTTCTCTGACCAAAAGAGCAACAAAAAATGATATTAGTACCTGGATCCCATCAAGTACTAAGATTCTGTGAGGAGAAGGCAACCAATTCCCATAAACTCCTTCCTCTTGGTTTACATTCATATCATAGAAGCTACTAGGCAGTCTTAATATGGCAATTCCTTCAGTGGATTCAACTGATTGCATACCAGAAAGTTTCTTCATCACATTTGGACTCACATGCACAACAGAACTATAGGAGTCATTAAATATTTCAGGAATCTCTGTCCCATCTAGCAAAAGTAGACAGTCCACCATAGGCGGTTCATCATCCTTAAAATCTTGATATTGGCAAATCTCCCTGCACGTGTATAGGCAAATCAATTGCATCATGAGTACTGCCGAATTAGATATTATACATTAGCACATAAACACAAACTGGAAATTTCTAATGATTGTACCCTATTAAGAAGATTGAACATGCACAATAATGGTCATAACTGTGTAACTGAGGAACTTCAAGAAAGTAAAAACAAGTGAACTGGAAACACGGATAGTAACAATTAACTTGGATATTTTCAGAGAAATACTTTCTGAAAACACAGAAAATAAAAAGAAGTGAAACATGCTAAAATGCTTTCTTAATATCAACCACCATTTTATATACGAGAGGAATGCTCTCTCCAGGCTATATAATGATCTGTTCCTACCTTTTCAAATTTACATAAGAAAAATGTATATTGTAGGCAGACACCATTTAGTAGGACATCTGGAAAGGATAATATAATCATAGAAAAACTTTAAAGCCTTAGGAGGCCACATGACAGTATGTTTCCAAATATCTATCTATTTATGGAATAGACAACATGTTTTACATGCAGTCAATTAAATTTAAACATTGGCCTATATTCAATCTCTAGCATTTAGAATAGGGATGCTATTAGCAGAGAACATAGATCCCACTTAATCTGCCTACAATAGAAGCAGAATTACCACGATCGGGTGGCTTGAGATGGTAATGATTTCTAGAAGGATAAAATAGGTGAAAAAAGTGTTGCTGAAAGTATGGCTAAGAATTACTGACAAGTTGATAGAAGATAACGATTATTGATTGATCCTAGATGTTTGGTGTTTGAACTCTAATTACAATGGACAGCATGATGAAACAATGTATTGACACTTTTATTTCTTCTTGGTCCTAGCTAATGTATCACATCATGATTCTTTAAAGACGTAAGAATCCTGTAGCAGGTAGATCCATTATATCTCAACATTCTAATACGATCAAGTAATCCCTCACTACGTTGTTAGGATCACTTGTGACTAAGGGTCAATTTAAATCGTTTCTAGGCTTGTATTCTAGACTTGTCCTTGATCAGTCTAGTGTAGGGTTATTCCTCAGATGGATGCTTTACTGACTTAATGTATACACAACAACCAACCATCAGGCATTCCAGGTTTTACGGTGAACCCTCTCTCATTTGTGTTTCTGTGCCAGGAAACTAGTTCCAACTCATGGAAATTGTCCTCAAGTTGTGCTGATGGTATAAGTTGGTAGGGATCTTCTTTGCTGTATATTGCTCCGATTTGACATCATCTGCATGAGTATTTCATAATCTTCTCCTTGATCATTATGGTAGGACAAATGTTAGGCCCTCCTACCAACTTTCACGCAAAAGCATGAAAACATTTTTTTTTCTTTTGTGTTCCACATACGTCAGTATGGCCTGCTGTCAAAAGCGATATTGATTGTCTACTTTGGCTTTACTGACAACATTCGCACTATCGGTATCAGAACCAGTATCGGACCCTTCCTATGAGTATCGGTATAGGCACTATCCGCAGAATATCGGTTTTTAGTATCAGAAAACAAATAATTATCAACAAATTATTAAAAATGTAGAAAAAATATTGTATACATTTAGGCATAATTTTAAGTTATTTTCTATGTTGTTTCTTAGTAGTTTTGAAATTGAATGAAATAGTAATCACCATTTCTTATTGGTTTACATGTGATAAATAAGTTTTCTTCATTTACATGCTTTTACAACTTTACTATGCTTTTACACCGTTGTCGATTGATCTTTTGTTCAATTTTCTTTGGCGAATTGACCGGGAAAGAGACCCCCAACGGCGGTATCGATCAGTAGTGGTTGGTATCATATCTGGACATGCCAAACTGTATCGGAATCGGCAGTATCGTATCGGTGTCAGCCGATACTACAAACTATGATTTAAAATTGGTAAGTAGGTAATTGAGACCTCAAGTGGAATGTGCTTCACATGTTGCCACGTTATGTCTAATATAAAGCAAACATAAATTGTCCTCATTATGAATTCAAGGATCATTATGTCATTATTTGTCGAGGACTTCAGCTAACATCTTGGAGATGTCCACGTCTAGAGAGCTAACAGGTATCCACGACATAACCACCCATCAAGCATAGAAATGGACTTATGTCAACAGCAAGAATCTTATTTGCGATGAAGCGTAACCAACAAAAGCAATCAGTCCTTCGTAGACCTCTTGCACTAAGAGAAGCTTGTTGGAGCCACCAACCATTAAAGGACCATGAAAATATTCCCCCCTTCCTCATCCTCAATCTAAAGCTTCATATTCCCTAATTCGGACTGTACAATTTTAGGTTTTGTTTGTCCTGGACTCACAAACCTAGATAACTAGTGTTGTTGGAATATTTTAAACCCTTAACCCTAACTACAAATCTGGAGTTGTGGTGTGACGGTGTGGCAGCACAATCTTTATCTAGGAAACACAGAAACTCGAAATATGGTTTTCACGTCCATGTCACACATCACATGGTCACAAAAATTGATATGGCATATGCATTGCCATTTCCATATCCAGTTATGTCATGAGATAGTTTAGATTAAATCTCACACAATGAAACTTGGGAGCATGAACTTTCTGGCATCATATGTATTGCTACATGTTCAGAAGTTGCCCCAACTTAAGGACTTAAATTATTTAGGATGGAAGAGTTACATATATATAGGCAAGTAGGACATACCCCCTCCTTGAGCCTAGGCAATGTGGGACTAAAAACTAAGGAGCAAAAGGCTCTAAAGTCATATAAAGAAGAACAAACACAATGCAAAACGACTATCTTCTACACTCTTCCGCAAACTGGACCATACATGTCGTGATCTCCAAGCTTGGACAAGAAGTGAAGATAAAGGGGGCAAGGCAAGACCTTGGTGAGAATGTCTGTGATCTTGGTGAGAATGTCTGCGATCTGTGACACAACAGGGTCATGTTGGAGCTGAAATTCACAAAGCTTAACCCTCTCCCGAATAAATGACAATTGATATGATGCACTCATAGAACACTTGGTTTTCAGTAATATCAATATTGGCCCGTTTATTACAGAAAAGAACCGCCGAAGAGAAAAGAGCAACACCAAAATCTGCAAGTAAACTCTTCAACCATGTTAGCTCAAAAATCACATGGTCATCGAACGATATTCATCTTCGATAGAAGATAGCAACAACAGTCTACTTCTTACTTCGCCAAGTCACAAGGTTGCCTCAAAAATAAATATAGAAGTCACTAGCAGAATAGTGGTCATCCACTAAATCCGCATAATCAGCATTGGCATAAGCAATCAAGGAGAATGAAGAGGAAGGCTGATAAACGAGTTCTTGATCACAAGATTTCTTAAGGTATCAAAGAATACACTCAACAAGTGAAGATGAGATATCCAAAGAGAGTGTATATATTGGCTTACAGTAGTTATAGCAAATGAAATATTTTGGTGAGTAACAATCAAATAGATCAGCTTCCAAACAAGACGACAATAATAATCAGGATTGGACAAAAGCAAAACGGAAGCAGGACCAAGAGAGGATAACTTCATATTTGCATCCATTGGAGTATCAGTTGGCTTACACCCCAAATAGCTAACATCATATAAAAAAATTGGTACAAAAATGATAAGACAATTATTTTTTTATTATACAAATCATGGTAGTGTCATTGCAGAATATCATCAATATAAACCAAAAAAAATATTGTTCCCTACTGTCGATGATGGATAAATAAAGAGAAATCAGTGGTACTCCGAGTAAAGTCAATCGTCTGAACTACTTGACTGAATTTGTCAAACCGAACACTTATTTTAGACTTGTGACTTTGTGAAGTAAGAAACAAAATGTCATTGCTAGATCTTCTGCCGAAGCTGAGTATCGTTTAATAGTCCATACGGTTTCGAAGATTTAGTGGAGGATTCAAAATCTGGTCGAGCTTTCAAGATCTAGCTGGGAATCTACAGTCGTAGATAACAGCAACGAGAGTGTTGAAATTGAAGATAAAGAGAGCTATGACTGGATGTGGCAAAAGATACTAAAGTTAAGGTTTCAATTTAGGAGGATAGAGTTGCGACTATGTTAGGGTATAGGGAAGGAGGAAGAAGGGCATGACAGATAAGGTTGGGATTTTGGGAAATTTTAGGATTAGGGTTTTGGGAATGAAGAAGGATATGGTGACTCGAGTTAGTGGGGAAGGTGTGTGACCAGAATTGGGGGTGCGGCAGGAAGAAATTCAGCGTCTAGGGTTAGGGTTCTTAATTTGGGATTTTATAGGTGGAATATTTTGACTTTGATCTATATTTCAATTTAGGAGGATAGAGTTGCGACTATGTTAGGGTTTAGGGAAGGAGGAGGAAGGACATGACGGGTAAGGTTGGGATTTTGGGAAATTTTAGGATTAGGGTTTTGGGAATGAGGAAGGATATGGTGACTCGAGTTAGTAGGGAAGGTGTGTGACCAGAATTGGGGGTGCAGCAGGAAGAAATTCAACGTCTAGGGTTACGGTTCTTAATTTAGGATTTTATAGGTGGAATATTTTAGACTTTGATCTACAAAACTAGTTCGAAAACAAAGCTCTGATACCATTGGAAGAAGTTGACTCAACTTAATGGACTTAATTATTTAGGATAAAAGAATTACATACATAGAGTCAAGGAGGGCAAAGCTCTCCTTGAGCCTATCCGATATGGAACTAAAACTAAGAAGCAAAAGACTCTAAAGACTAAGACCATATAAAAGAGAACAAACAGAATGCAAGACGAACATCTTCTGCACTATAAATAAATTCTTCTTTGCAAAATTCCCTACTCCGTGTTTCCGGCTTTCAGCTGGAGTCTAAATCCGGCTTTCAGCTGGAGTCTAAATCCTTTTGTAACAAATTTCAATGTGATCAACTGGACAAGAAGTATATTTTGACTTAGACCTGATAAATGCTACCCCTCCTCTAAGCCTTGTGCCACTAAAATGTGGTTGGTTCAAGAGCACAGATCCATGAATCAACCTTCAGCAAGCTCCATGGAACAATTGACAATTTTTTTAGAAGCAATGATCATCCTTATGTCAACCCCTAACAGGTTTGCGCTAGAATCCTAGACAGGGGCACTATAACTAGAAAAGAGGATGCCGTAAAGACTTGAAGTACAAGAAGCACGTAGGCACACGTCATTTCTTGGATGCAGCATTTGTTCATGCAGCAAAGGAGAAACCTTCCAGGGTTCCATAGATTAGGAACAAAGACATAAGACAATATATTTACTATAGAGAATCAAATTGTGGCACAATCAGGCAAAGCCAAATGGAACTGTCATTTTTATACAAATAACTTATGCATGAATCTGGAAATATAAGTACTGAAGAGAATAAGTATTTTAACCTGCAAACGCCCTAGTAAAAGAAAGTTTCTAACATAAGGATATGTGAGATATAATAGTTCAACTCAACCAATCTAGCAAGCCTATGATGGGACTTCTCTAGAAGCCCTTGTCGCATCTAACTCATGATGCAAAGGATACAACCTCGAGAAAGGAGAAGGATGGACCATGATCTATCTAGGTGTACCTTCCGGAACGAAATTCAACCCTCAAATTTCTCATCACGTGAAATTTTATGCCCACACTAACAAAGCATACGGCCTCGACCAAAAGCTACCAGACTAAAAAAAGATCCAATAGCATGGGTAGAAACTAGAAATTTAATTTTCAAAATTTTTCACTACAAACAATTTCAAAATGCCATCATCAATTGTAACTAAGAATTTTTTAGAAGTTGATAACTACCATGGTTGTATTGGGTTATAAGCATTTTTCCCACCAATCAATTTGTGATATTTCACATGTAGACACACCATACTCCACAAAGTTCATTCTGTAATAGGATGGTCATTTGAAAACGATTCAAACTGTCGACAAATGAGAGCAAGATCATCATCAATGGATCGCCACGGGAACTTATTGAAGCTTGATGCTCGTGTCAGATGGACAAGAGTTTCTAAACTGAGGGGTACTTCCTCCCTCCAGCACTAGCAGGTGCCCATTTGGACATTACTACCAAAATCGACGGTCTATCTATCAGGGAAATCCAGAGAGTGGTCGTCTTTGTATTCATGGAGACCATAATCTCTATGAGTGAGTACCTATCTCACTATGCAATGGCGGAGCGAGGCTGGGGTGGGCTCCAGCCCACCCAATTTTTGGGAAGAAAAAGCCTATGTATGTGGCCACACCCATTTGTAGCCGGGCATCTTCATTTCGAAATAATTGCAGCAGTTCTAGTACTACGAGTACAAGTAGTAGTACTATTGATTATGGGAGGGGAGGAGAAAACTATGTATCTGGACATAACCATTTTTTATTTTTCTATACATGTCAGTCCACATCCAGTTTTCTACCTCAAATTTCGGTCCACACAAGTCCACATCAGCTCAATTACAGTAGTCTAGCTCTTTTTTTTTTAAATTCATAGCTCCCCCTCCCCACCCCTCTCTCTCACTATCCCAAAGACTCTTAGTGTTCAAATTTATGCCTAAAAAAGTCTACTCGTTAAACTCAATATATTTGTGTCAGATTTCTATTTTTCTAGTATGTTGGACACGGTTCTACATTGACATGACATATGGACATGACGATACTAACAAAACATTCATTTTGTTATAAAAAAAAATTATGACGTTGGGGTAAACTAAAATCCTGGCTACCATTGTCAGTATGCCATCCCACTATTATTATACTAGATTGTTCTACACTTAACTAAAGTTAGAGCGCCTATAGCTAATAACCAATCGTCAACCTATATTGATTCTAATACAGAGTAGCCTATGTTACGTGGAGACCGACAAAGTACGGTAACAGGGAGACAGCCGCTACGCCGGTATTTGGAGTGTCCCGATGTTGTAGAGTGTCTGTTTTGCGTCTGATATTTACAAGATTTAGAAATCGGACACTCCGAAAATGGGTATATACAATAGGACACGCCAAGCTCGGTGCGTCGCGGTGTCCGTGACTAATAACTCAGAATGGATGAGAGTTTTTGAAGAAGAAGAAGGAGAAAGGAGGGGATTATAATTAGAATTAGGGTAGTACATGATGGGGGTGAGGCCGACGACGAGGGCCGAAGATTGGGAGCGGCGGTAGGAGGAGCTCTGGCGGAGCTTCACGCAGTGCTTCACCAATGGGTTCGATGTGCTCGTAATAGTCTCTCCCCTCCTCTTCTTCCTCCCCCCATCACCATCAGCAGCAGCTTCTTCTAATGGTACCGCTGCTGCTCTCCCTCTCCCTCTCCCTCTCCCTCGACTCCATCTTAATATGGTGCCAGGAGGAACGGACGCCGCCATCAACATCATCGTCACCACCCACTACAGTAGCACTAGTTGCTTCTTGGTAAGTGCAGCAAGGAAGTGGGCGACTTACAAAATTGTCAAGCAGAGATTTTGATGATGCAATCGCAATCTGATCTTTTAATATCAAGCCGGGATCGGATGTTAAACAGAGAACCCAATTGAACTTTGGGTCGGGTTTGATAACCCCGCTTCGGATATATGCCCGACATAATCTTCTCATGAAAAAGCTAGTGGGATGCCAAGGGAGTGTTTGGTTGGAGGGCAGGGAAAAAAAATTAATCAGAGTTAAGTGAGGTTAAGTAAAGTGATCGAGCATGAAGCCATTATATATAATCTTGTTTGAATTTAAGGAAGAGATAAAATGGTGTATATTTAATAACTCTTATTTTAATTTGAGATTTTGAGTAGAATGATGACTAATAAAATACAATAGTTATCAAAATATTATTAATAAATTTTTTTTTAAATCAATGGATATTTATGATTTTTCAAACAATAAGTTCTTACTTTTTCTTGTTAACTTCCAATTTTGGAGGTGAAAAAGATAGACAACAATGTTAAACTTTTTCTCATTTAATCCTCTACGACTCTCCTTCCTAAACTCCCACCCTCTATGGGCTCTTTTTCGGATTTGAAGTGGCTTAAGTCCACTTCACGTGTTTTGATGCACTTGGGATATTGAAAAGTCACATGAAGTGACTGTTACAAGAATCATCTCTCTCCCATTTTTCTCATTCTGAAATCAAAGTTTTTTTTTTCTTTGATTCCATTCTTGTGAAGTGTGAAATCATCCTTCTTTTCCGAGAAAAAAATGTTGAAGTAGTTTGATATGTGATTCCCCTCTACTGTCACCCCATTTTTGTGATGTAAGATGGTTCTACCATATACTTTCGGGTTTTAACAACAATTTTTTTTGAAATAGTTTTCGATTTCGAGATGTTTATTCTACGTTCTTTGAAGTTCATGTACAAATCTACTATGGATCTACAATATAGAACCCTTTTGAAGGATATGGGTTTCAATAACTTGTGTCACACGTGGATGTTCGAAAGAAATTGGGGAATATATGAAATTTTTTTATGAAGAATCCTAACTTTTTGTGATATTGTTGTTCGAATTTGTCAAAAAAAAAATTGGATGAGGACTTGCGGTTTTGCAAGTCTGTGGGTTTTTTTTTTGTGAAAGAAATAGGATTTTGCAAGTTTGTGGGTTTTGCAAGTTCTTGCATGTCTGTGGATTTTAGGTAAAAAAAAATCTCATGTCTTTCTACACATCTCACATGGCTATCTATTATTAATCTGATGTTTCATTTATGCGGGGTTTTTTTAAGAACCCTAAATATTGGTAGAGTAAAAAATATAGTCTTTAAACATGCAAATTTGAACTCAATCTAGTGTAAAATATCAATATCAAAATCTTCTAGTAACATCCCACCCACACACAATCCTATATAATTTATTACAGAATAAACATAAATTTTAAGAAATATATGAAATAGATTAAAAATCTGCTTCCTATATTTGGTTCCATTATCATAATAATAAAAAAAATTATATTTCGGTCTAAATAATATGAGGTAATTGATTAAATAATTTTAGAGATTCACTCACCAAATTTGTTACCAATTTGTGGAATTATTGTTCTATTTAAACAATGGCACGTAATTGATTAAACCCGCATTGCCTATTGAACCGCTTGAAGACGTCCTCGACATAGTTCGATTCATTTTCTACAACTCGACTACTACCCTAGGCGTCCTCGGTAGAAGAGGGAGAATTTTATTTGTTTCCAAATAGATCAATTATATGTATCGGATAAATGTATGGAGGTAGTGTTGACCATGTCAGCAAAATTAGGTATAGAGAGAATAAAGAAAATGACTGGTATTCACAACTATAATGTCTCTAAAGTAATTTGGTCAGCAAGGATAATTAAAGGAAGAAAATATTGATAATGCTAACACAATCTTTTTTGGTACAATAATAAATCCCCTCCCACCACACACAAGTGTGTGCGCGCGCGTTGTTGGCACTGTGACGTGTCCCTGGCACTCTTTCCACACTTCTCTGAATATTTTATTTTACCTGATAAATAACAACAAACAAAATATTAAATTAAAATAATTTCCAAATAAATTAAATCTATAAATGATAATAATAAAAAGGAACATATACAATGTAGCGTCCCGCTCCTGGCGGTGCGTTGACTAGAGACTAGACCGAGCCAATCGGTATGGAAATCATCTTGGAAAAAACCTTACCGGTATTGATTGACCGGGACTTGCAAATTGTGACCATTTTCAATTGATGGATTGGCTCTAATTGCTTTGAGTACCAATATATGATAAATCATGCTTGGCGAATGAACTCTATATAAGAGTTTCTTTCCATCCTTTTTATGGTGCTTTTGTTAGACATTTTTGTTGCTTGGTTTTGATGAATGTATTTTCGTGTCATTTTTGATAGTTGGTTTTATTGTTCGCTATCATCGAATTTCGTATTCATTTCGAATTTTGAAAGAAAGAGAAAGAGAAAGAATGAAAATAAAGAATTATGTTAATTTATTGTTGGTGCAATTTAGATGGACACATAGGTAAGACGTAATTGTTGCGTAAAGATCCTCTTTCTCTCGAATCTCTTTATTTTGGTGAATGTGACACCATAAGGCTTGTATGTCTTACGATCATGGGGGTGTCATGTCTATTAGAGAGATAGACTTGTATGTCCCAACTTCTAATCATGAAAAATCTCTCATGGACCATCATGTAGTTAGGTCGCATGTTGTCACTCCTCGTTCCCGTTATACGTATTAGAACATATTATTTCTTGCTAGCATGGTTGTCATGTTACATGGAGACTAGACCCACTTCTATTTTATCATGAGGTTCATGGTTTTTTGTGTGGCTATGATTGGTCATAACTTGATCCAATGGCCAAGCATCCAACCCTAGCCTATATAAGTCATCTTCTCTCTCTCTCTCTCTCTCTCTCTCTCTCTCTCTCTCTCTCCTCATTCTTCACTTTCTATCTTTTTCTTCTTCTGGAGCTAGGCAAGTACATCTTGTATGACATGAATTTTTTTTTGTATTTTTATTTATTTATTTTTCTTGCATATTATTAGTCTATAATGTGTACTATGAGTTCCTTTACATCTTTAATACTGTTATTTTCAGTTTTGATGGATAGATTAGAGTAGATCTACATTTCAAAGTAAGAGTTTTTATGGGTTCCATGGTTTTCTTAGTTTTGATCTATTAATACTTAGTATATTTGAAAACCAGTTGTTCCATATGGTAGAGAATTAAATTTTAGGAGATTTTGGCTTTTGTTTCACTTGATTTGGAGTTAAAATGAAGATTTCATGAAGAAAACAAGTTTTCAAGTTTTGGAGATTTTCCATGGTGTTCTTGCTGTTATGGGATGATGGAGTTCCATACGACACGGAGGCTATGCGACACAAACTCCTTGTCGCAGACCCCTTCATGGCATGTGCATATCTTTCTATGTGCATGACTGTTTTGCATATACGTTATAAAGCTATGTGCCTAGCCAACTGGACACATGAAGTATCATGCGGCCAGCTTGTCATACGGCTTGGAACACTATGCGTCTTCCTCCCTCGCACGTCTTTTCACGCATATCTTTTCATGCACAACTTTCTATGTTTCTGACACGCATTTATGGCACGTCACTTCTCTGACAGCGTGTGTTCCCGATGTGGCACATTTTCTTAGGCATGGACTTTTCTCATGCTTGTGGCAGCCAGTGCATGTAACGACCCGTTTCGCTCAAGCGGACAGCCGATTCAGATGGCAAAAGTGCAATGACCGACCCGCTTTGCTCAGCGAGAAAACTCGTTTGAGACAAAAGAATTTCCAGACTTGGCCCTTCAGGAGTTCCGGCTTAGGCTTTCAGAGAGGCTCGCTCGGAGTATCGCTCGACCGAGGCGAATCATCGCTAAGGTGGATGGCTACGATAAACTTGTCTTTGCTTAGCCAACACACTTAAAATATGGATAATATATGCTAGTCACTAGGTGAATCACCCCCTGCATGCTAATAAAGAATACAACGCACCTAGCTAAGTGAATAATCCCAACTTGTATTGCTTGTGTTAGAACATGGAAATAAAATTTTGATTATAAAAGGACCCTTGCATGCTACCTTTGCCTTGTGAAACTAGACCCCACTATGCCTTGAGTAGATCACTATGTACTCTTCGTAGTGCACTGCTCACTTGTCTATACTGCACGTCCCTAGATTATGTCGCTCGGTATGTCCCTTTACGGTTTCACTACTCGCCATACCCTTAGACCGTGCCAATGTAAATGCTTATGTTTTCATAAAATGCATGCGTGTCTGCTTATATATTGACTTATAATGTTGCCTCGTTTCAATATTTTCCATACGAAACCATTGCCACAAACAAGTAACACTATCGCGTATCGTGCATGCATCGAGTTAACCAGAAGACTATCAAATAGCTCTTCTGTGCAAAATGAACCTGCAAGTATCCGGGATCGTTAGGTTACCAAGGCAGTCCTCGAACCAGGGGAATGCATTAAGGCAAGTTGAACACTGAACGAGAATTATGTCAAGTTTATATCTAAATGAGAATCATATAAAGCAAATCACATCTCGCGGAGCAAATGCTCGTTCAGAACAAGAATCATGGATTATCATGTCAAGTTGTGTGAATTTGGAAGACACTAGACTTGCATATTGCGGACAACTTGGAAACAAGGGAGATCTTCGGATCTCGTTCCACGGACGGTCTCTGGGGCACCGGGGCCGATCCGATCCGGATGGAACTCACGTCACGTTTAACAGGATGGCGTATGCGCTTCACGCTGCACCATTCTCGCTAGAAGGGTGATAGTCTCACGTACATGGACGGGATAGTTTGTAGCGCCTCATGTACTTTCGTTGCATTCCATCCTCGTCAAGGACAATCACTCGTCCTTTATATCTATGCCAATGATAATTGTTCATATAGATAAGTCATCATCGCTTAGCAGCTATACACGTGCGAGTCATTGCATCGCGTCAAGAATATCTGAAACACCTGTACGATTTTGAGTATAACACTTGTACATATGGAATACTTGAACATCATATGCAATACTTATAGATAACCTGTATACTCGTGCACCCAAAATATAATCTTGCTCACAACACAGTGTTTGCATATGCTATTGCCCCTAAATTTTATTATGTATACTCGTGCTTGATTTAACTTGGTTTGTCTTGGACAGGGAAGGACAGATGGTAAGTTGGTAAGTCTCGCCGTGTTACTCATATATCACACTGCCACACGAGTTAGGCTATTCATCATTGCCATAAAATTGATCCTAAGACAAGAATAGAAATAAAACTTAATAGATTGTGCACAAAACTTATATAACATGTTTGGATTTTTTGAGTGGGCGAGAATCCTCCCCACCAGTGCATCCATGTTCTGATAAACCACCAGATTTCTTGTAGGGTGCAGGAGAACCTCGTTCGGTGCGGATGCCTCCCTCGTGCATGCTAAGGCGTGGAGTTCACTCTGGAGCCTTGGAGCATTGCGTCCGGAACTGAAGCACATATACATGACATAATGTTGGAACATCGCTTATGCATCATTCCACAAAAAATATAGCAACTTGGCACACTTTTACTATTACAGAGAGAGAGAGGCTTGAGCACTTATAATCTCGGCCTAACGTCGCCTGTAACCCTTGTTCAATATCAATAAAGAGTTTGCTTTACTTCTATACTTGTGTTATTCAATGCTTTCGCTATTGACGACTCTGTGAACTTGTTACCAATCGTCTATGCGTTCATAATTCTGCTGCACTCGGATAATCTGTACGACTCTGTGGCTTAGACCTCTTATCGCTTGCATGGACCACGGCCTTGCACGGGCGAGACTCATGCTCGTGCAGCATCACGCCCAGATGGGTCTAGCGATCGTCCTGCAAGAGCGCTGGCACGGTGATTCGTGTCCGGTTTGCCTACGGGAGATCGATGTGTGATATATTGGTATCAGAGTTTGGCTTTACGTCTTTGGACTTTGTTTCAATTTTCTCAGTTTCGAAAGCTCGTTCGTGGGTTATGTGCATATGCTCTCTCTCAATGTCCCATCGGAATGTTCTAAACAATGAATCTAAATAATTTTAAAAAGTTATATTTGAATGATATGATTGCTTGTACGAAATTATGATGCTAAGGCCTTTATGCCGACCTGTGTTAGACTTATGGGATTTGTGCTAGAATTGTGACTTATGTGCAAACACGAATGCCTATACGTGTTTGCCCAACTGGTTAGTGCACGAAATAGAATATCGTCCGAACGGTTAGCTATGCACACAGCCTTTCGGCTAAGTTATGTTTAGTATCGCGCGCAAAGACCCTTTGGTGCAAGCTAAGTTATAAACGAGATTGGGATATCGTTCAGATAAGAAGCAAGTCAGACTTAGAATGACAACCAATAAAAATATTATCAGATTTATCGCTTAGGCGAACATAAAAAATCATGCTTGAATTTTGGGAAATAGCTCAAACGGTATTTCGTGTCGGAAGATACAAATCGAATATGGGTTATTTGGATGACTATAAACGGAATATATATATATATATATACGAGACTAAGATTTATCAGGCGATACCTAAGTATCGTGCATAAAATCTAAGGAACGACTTGGTGAATATACTAGCGATTGATGCGAACATCGATTGAGGATTTGATTGGGTGACTCAATTCTGAATGGTGTATGTATCATATAGAAATGTCCAAATAGATTTATAAGTCTCGTGCGATAGTCAGATTGAACGATTGGGGAATGTCTTGAATAAATGATAAGGCTTATATCGAATAGGAATTCATGGAAATGGAAATCGATATCTTGGTTAAGAAAACTTGTTGGAAACTTGTTGGAAACTTGGAGGATTGTGCGAGCGATTACGGATTAAAACAAACGGACTAAACTTGAATACAATATCGCTCGAATATAAGTTAGCCCGAGAAGAAATATTGTGGTTCGATGAAAGAGATAAGCGATAATGGATTTGGCTTGGAGTTTGGAAGAACAATCTTGAAATCTAGTTCGAAAAAAGATAACCTTCGAAATCAGTCCCAACAAGAACGATTATCCTGTAGGAGCGCCAGCGTGGTGATTTCACATACGGCGGGGATTATCGAACTCACAGGAACATATTCAGTGATTATTCCAAACGAACTCAATGAATACAACATATCATAAGTGGATAGACTTGCGCTTGAATAATTGAAACTTAGTTTCTTGAGGAATGCCAGAAGTAGACTATGGATTTATCGAACGGTAATATTAAAGTTGGATGATTTTGCTAGACGGATTATAATCTCTGCATGAACGGACATGACTTGATAGATAACTTGGTTAGAGCAAAGTGAAATGATAAGGTATCTCGATTATTTCGATAATAACTATAATGCTTGACGTTCTTGTCTTGTGCTAGCGTAATTCTATGCTCGTACATGCGTCATGTCCGGATTAGGACAATTATCTAGCGGGAACGTTGGCGTGGTGATCTCACGTCCAATGAGGGTGATCGAACTTGCGGGAGACCGGAGCGTGACAACTGATGAATCATCTTGACTTGTGGTTCGACATGATAAGAGAAATTTGGGAATGCAAGTGAATCAAAATTATTTGATTGATAAGTTAGACTAGAACCTGGAATAAATCATGCTTGATGGTTTCATGAACGAATACATAAATCATGTTGGCCGACTTGGAGTTATAAACAAAGGTTTATAGTTGAATCTTGGCTTGGTAGTCTAGACTTGGAATGTATATGGATTCTATCAAAACATGTTTGGAGAGATAGATTATGCAAATCACTAGGCTTGTCCTGCAACTTAGATATATCATAGATTTTACTTAATAAACTCGACCCCTGTACAAACGAACGTGTTATTGAGAGTAGGATGATTCGTGCTCGATATTTAGAAATCTGAGTGAAACGAGCTTGGGTAGAATACCCCGTGCAAATGAACAATGGTTTGACCCTAGGAATTAGGGCGAGCATCGTACGACAAATTTGTACGATAAATCGTGTGCTTGAACTTGTACCTATGACCTTGTGAGCTGACCTAGTAATTAGGCAGACGACCCTGTGCCGAGTGAAAGAAACTTGTGTGACCGACTTTAGAACATTGTCTGAACAAAGCCATAGAACTGGGACAGCAAGACTTAGTATTAGACTTAGAACAGTAACGTGTGTTATGTTTGACCCAAACGGATGGACGCTAGTCAGTAAACTGAATAGATCGTGCTTAACGGTAGTGCAAATCTTGAATTAAGTTGGAATAAAAATGACTTAGATTTGATTGACCTGGTTGGAAGTATCCTTGTAATTTATAAAAACGAGAACCCTTGATATTTTCGTAAGTAGCTTATCCGATTTTACTATCTCTAAGTTTGGTTGAATGCATATGTTTAAGGGACGCCTTGAACGTGTACACGATCCAAGACTCAATGATATGTGAAACTCGAGTGCTAAGACTTCGCTATCGCTGAGTTGGTGGACATGTATTTGTTTGAGGGGCACTTCGAATATGTGCATGATCCAGACTCACGATATGCTGATCTCCAATGCTAGTGCAAGTGAATATCCGCATGGACAAGTATAACGACTTGTATAAGTTTGCCTCAGCCTTAGATCATCATTCATGATGGATTGTAACCTACCCCACGTTAAGCAATATGTTCCGCGCTAAGGCATAATAGAGACCGAGTCAGAGCTTGGATTGGATGATAAAGTCATTCAATAAGACCGACCCAGCATACACGCACCACGGTAATAAGGAACGAGTAGGAGATTGTGTTCGAACAGATATAGTGGTACCGATTGCTATGCTTGGGATGGATTCGATAATGCGATAGAACGGCTTGCTCTTAGAAAGTCTCGAGGACGAGACTTTTTCTGAGTTGTGTATAATGTAACGACCCATTCCGCTCAAGCGGGCAGCCGATTCAAACGACAAAAGTGCAACGACCTAACCCGCTTTGCTCAGCGAGAAAAATCGTTTGAGGCAAAAGAATTTTCAGACTTGGCCCTTCAGGAGTTCCGGCTTAGGCTTTCAGAGGCTCGCTCGGAGTATCGCTCGACCGAGATGAATCATCGCTAAGGTGGGTGGCTACGATGAACTTGTCTTTTCTTAGCCAACACACTTAAAATATGGACAATACATGCTAGTCGCTAGGTGAATCACCCCCTGCATGCTAATAAAGAATACAACGCACCTAGCTAAGGGAATAATCCCAACTTGTATTGCTTGTGTTAGAACATGGAAATAAAACTTTACTTATAAAAGGACCCTTGCATGCTATATTTTCCTTGTGCAACTAGACCCCACTATGCCTCGAGTAGATCGTTGTGTACTCTTCGTAGTGCACTATTTACTTGTCTACAGTACACGTCCCTAGATCATGTCATTCGGTATGTCCATTTACGGTTTCACTCCTCGCCATACCCTTAGATTGTGCCAACGTAAAGGCTTATATTTTCATAAAATGCATTCTTGTTCTTATATGTTAACTTGTAATGTTGCCTCGTTTCAATATTTTTCACATGAAACCATTGCCACAAATAAGTAACACTATCGCGTATCGTGTATGCATCGAGTTAACCAGAAGACTATCAAATAGCTCTTCTGTGCAAAATGAACCTGCAAGTATCCGGGACCGTTAGGTCGCCAAGGCAGTCCCCGAACCAGGGGAATGCATCAAGGCAAGTTGAAGACTGAACGAGAATTATGTCAAGTTTATATCTGAATGAGAATAATGTCAAGCAAATTACAGCTCGCAGAGCAAATACTCGTTCAGAACAAGAATCATGGATTATCATGTCAAGTTGTGTGAATTTGGAAGACCCTAGACTTGCATGTCGCGGACAGCTTGGAAACAAGGGAGATCTTCGGATCTTGTTCCATAGATGGCCTCCGGGGCACCAGGGCCGATCCGATCCGGATGGAACTTATGTCACATTTGTAATACCTCGCTCTGCGTCGGCATTATGTATCAGGTGAGTGGGCATAACTTTGTTCTCGGATTCTTGCACGCCTTAATAATAACTTGAGTTTTTGCTTGCAATATTTTCATAAGAGAATGATAGAACCTGCCTTGCATGTTAATGAACGAACTCACCTAGCTTGTCTTTGAAACAATGTCTGCTTAACGAGAATCCTGAAATGCTTGCCTAGAGTGCATGAACATGTTCACTATCGTCTATGCTACGAGAGAACCATATTGTGCCTGAATGTGTTCAAGTGATAAGTCGAATTGCCCCGCAACAAAGATTGTATTCTGATGGTTCGTCTCGTCTGCATACTAGAGTTTATTTGATAGTGTTCCATGCATTCGCACACGGTCGGACAATGGCTATGGTGGAGAGCTGAACTGCATGCGTCCTTAGCCACCATGGGTCACAGCTACAATAGCATCAGATGAATGAGTCATTGGTATGCTGTACAACCAGCTGTCGATCCTGAGATACTCGAGGACCGCCCTGCATATAGCTAAGTCATTGTGTTGGCTTGGATAGATAACTGCCCCTAAGATTGTGCATTGTGTGTCTAGCTTTGCATCTGACTCTGGAGTCCCACGAGACACGCTGCGCACACCTTGAAACATGAACGAACGGCTTGTTTGCTTATATATTCAATATGAAACTCTGTTTCCAAACATGTTTCCAAACAATATAAATTGACTCTGCTAGAACTACATGAAACGAACCTAGGTAAAACTAGAAAGATCACTAGTAATATAATATTTTATAGCATGATTACTTAGTGTTGGTTTGAGTGAATGCTTGTTTCTGTTCAGTTGTTTTATCTCACCAGTACTTATAAAAGTGCTGACCCACCAACAGTTTACTTGCTTGCAGGTACTGGATCGTCCGAGGGAGCGATTGGCGTGCCACAGTCCCTAAGACCCAGAATCCTAGTTTTGATTGTTTCCCCGAGAATGCTATCGTATAAGGGGCGAAATGTATGGAACGAACGAATGCCTTTGCTAAAGGAACCCAAGTTGCCTCGATTGTCCCGAATACTCAGTTGGCTAAATGCATTGCATTACAACAAGTCCCTTTCCACTGCTTACTCGATTGATGCGATGATAGCCAACTATCAACTTAAACGATTGGCCTTGTGCGGGCGCAACCCCAGGCCCGCACGGCATTACGTCCCCGATGGGCTCGATCGGGCCAGGCTATTCCTTCCCCTTCCTCGCATTCGGACGGGCGCGGTGATTCGCGTTCGGCGCGCGATTCGTGCCCGGTTCGATAATCTGGCTACACGGGGGCGGGGCGAGGCAGAACGACGGCCCGGGCGGGTCCGGGGCATGACAACGTTTAGCAGGATGGCGTGTGCGCTTCACGCTGCACCATTCTTGCTAGAAGGGTGATAGTCACACGTATATGGACGGGATGGTTTATAGCGCCTCATGTTCTTTCTTTGCATTATATCCTCGTCAATGACAATCACTCATCCCTTATGGCTATGCCAGCGATAATTATTCATATAAATAAGTCATCCTCGCTTAGCGGCTATCCGTGTGCGAATGATTGCATCACGTCGAGAATATCTGAAACACCTGAACGATCTTGAGTATAACACTTGTACATATGGAACACTTGAACATCCTCTGCAACACTTTTGGATAACCTGTATACCCGTGCACCCGAAACACAATCTCTCTTATAATACAGTGTTTGTATATGCTATTGCCCCTAAATTTCATTATGTATACTAGTGCTTGATTTAACTTTGTTTGCTTGGACAGGGAAGGGCAAATGGTAAGTTGGTAAGTCTCGCCGTGTTACTCATATATCGTACGGCACATTGCCACACGAGTTAAGCTATTCATCATTGTCATAAAATTGATCCTAAGGCAATAATAGAAAAAATCTTAAGATTGTGCACGGAACCTATATAACGTGTTTGGATTTGTCGAGCGGGCGAGAAGCCTCCCCACCAGTGTATTCATGTACTGATAACCCACCAGATTGCTTGCAGGGTGCGGGAGAACCTCGTTCGGTGCGGATGCCTCCCTCGTGTGTGCTAAGGGATGGAGTTCACTCTGGAGCCTTGGAGCGTTGCGTCCAAACTGAAGCACATATACAGGTCATAATATTGTAACATCGCCTATGCTCATTCCATAAATATGTAGCCATTGGCACGCTTTTACTCTTACAGAGTGAGAGGCTTGAGCGACTTGTAATCTTGGCCTAGCGCCGCCTGTAACCCTTGTTCAATATCAATAAAGAGTTTGCTTTACTTTTATACTTGTGTTATTCAATACTTTGGCTATTAACGACTCTATGAACTTGTTACCAATCGCCTATGCGTTCATAATTCTGCTGTATTCGGATAATCTGTACGACTCTGTGGCTTAGACCTCTTACCATCTGCATGGACCACAGCCTTGCACGGGCACGGCTCACGCTCATGCGGCATCATGCCCAGATGGGTCTAGCGATCGTCCCGCGGGAGCGCTTGCGCGGTGGTTCGTGCCTTGCGAGGACGATCGGTTTGCCTGCGGAAGATCGGGGCGTGACAGTGCATGTGACAATTGTTCTCTGTGATGGTTAAACTCATGCATGCATCAACGGTTGCATGTAGCGGCTATTTTCCTGCGGCAGATGCTACCATACGGCATATTCTTATGCGGTAGCCTCTCATGCATGTGTTCTCATGTGTGCATGCTACCATAAGCGACCCTATGCTCATGTTTTGTTGTTTTGCTTGATTTTGAAGTTTTTATCGGATTTTATGATTCCATGTGTTGATCCTAGTAATTGCAAGTGTAATGGACTAAGTGTTACTATGTGCTAGACCTGACCATGTGATAGACCCGACTATGTATTGAACTAGACTATGTGATGGATGACTAAATCGATAATGCACATGACCCGATCTAAGTGTTGTAGTATGATAAGAACTCATGTGATTAACTGATAATTTGGTAACTTAACTCGACTACTTGTATATGTGTTGATACACTTACTACGTGCTATGTGTTCCTACGTGCTAAGTGTTTCCACGCGTTATATGCTATATATTTTGGTTGTGCACCGAGGTGCTCCTATCCTACGCGACATGTGATATCCTATAATTTCTCCAGCACGAGCAAGATAGTTGATCAATAACCAAAACGTTGGTAGAAATTGTTTAATTATTGCATCACGCTCGGGTGAATCCAGATTGAGCTATCAAGCGACAAAGTGGATTCATATCTAGTATGGTTGTACTGCGGTACAACATATAGGAGGAATAATCATGTAACCATGCCATATGATTTTAGCTAACTGTTGGGTTAAATAGGTAGTTAAAACTTATAGAGCATCAGGAGAAATGGAATCCCGAGATCGTGCATGACATCCACCCTCAAATACCAATTTGGGGAGTACAAGGCTGGCCCCTATGGATATTATTTTAAATCCGCACTAGTGGATTGCAATATCCGACTACTATAATGTACCATGTGTTCTATGAGATCTTAGCATGGTGGCCTTACAAGGGACCGGTGCATATACTATGTACTATGCGACGATTATCATGGCTCATCTAGCCCTACTAGTACATGGCACGATATGAGAATTCTTTTATTCATATCATCCTAGGATAACCCAAACTCCACCTAGAAAGCCGTAGAATTGATTGGCCGATCTTGTAATTGATCTTGATTGTGTATTGTATCTTCTGTTAGCAGTTTAGAAATATGGACTATCGTGGTATGATGGTTCAACCCTTGTCCGTGTTTGGTTGTGGGATTGGACTATTGTGCTATGATAGGCTATGGGTCGAGACTGCACCACAGAATCTGGTAGCTTGACCTGAATCAGAGGATGTACGTTATCTCGATGTGGTATGGCACTTCTTGTCCTTGTTTGGTTGTAGAAGTGTCGCATCTCAAAGATGATGTATACTCCTATGGTTCTTGGTTTAGGCATTATATATATATATATATATATATATATATATATATATATATATATATATATATATATATATATATATTGATTTGGGTTTTGTTTCTTCATTCGTGCTTCCTTGTGATACTTGCTATTTGGGGTCTAACCCCACTGGTTTTGCATGACCAGGTTTAGAGCCAGAGCCCGAGAATCTAGCTTATCTCCCCCTAATCAATGGCGTATACCCAACGGATGGCCATTGAGGGACACAAGTGAGTTTCTTCTTTCCTGGTCGTCATTGTACATTGGTTTACTTTTGGAAGTTTAGCCATCGACACATGTTAGCCAGCATATCTGGTGTCACTACCACATTTTCTAAGAAAGGGTATTTTAGTCTTTTCCTATTTAATTAATTATTGTGCATGGTAAATAATTATTTGTTGTATTATTTAATTATTATTAGATGTTATTTAATTATTTTGGACTTCTATTAGTGGACCCAACTAGTTTAGTTTGGACCCATGGACCAACATGAATTAATTAGTTAGACTTGGCCCATTTAGAAAGCCCATTGTTAAAGGAGATGGATTAAATTAATTAAATCATTAGACTAGAAGCTTCCTTCCTTAATTATTTTTTCATGAGAGGCCCCAAGGGGTACATTGGACATTTTATAATTGCTTGGGGAAGGGGTAAGGCCGGCCTATATTAGAGGGGGAGAATTTCTCTCTCCTCTCATTCTCATTCCAAATCTAGATCTAGAATTTTCCACTCCCAAATTCCTTTCATTCCCATTCCAATTCCCTACCAAATTCATTCCAAATTCTTCCCAATTCACCATTAGAAAGTTGAGAAGCAAGGATCTAGAAGAAGGAAGTAAGGATCTACAAAGAGGAGCAAGGATCTACAATTTGGAAGCAAGTTCATCTCAATTGGAGGTTTTATTGGGAATCCATCTCCCAATAGGTATAATTTAGTTTTCCCCTTAAAATAGCTTCTAAATCTGAGATTTAATCATGTAAAATCAACCCATTTATATGTACTACCCATAGGAATTTGTTTTGTGTTCATAGGAGACCCATGGAGAAAGTTATGGTACTTTTTGTGTCAATTTTGGGGGAATTCCGAATTAACATTTTGTTGTGTGTGTCAATTAATCCTATAGATCAATTGGGCATGTGCTTATGTGTTTGGGGCTAGTGTCGTGTCCACAATTGGGTACGTGTAGGTCGTATCCCAACAATTTGGTGATACGTGTCGTTTTGGGGGTTTTTCCTCCGACACGGGACTTTGTACATGTCGTATTTTGACACAGACACATAGATCTACATTTGACACTTTGATTTGTTCATAAATAATATTTGTAACTTGTTTGTGTCCTTCGGGGTGCAATTGGTTGTGTGTTGGACTCGTGTCGCATGCGTATCCTAGATCTAGTGGGATACGGTGTGATACTCTCCAATTGTGTGTATTTATGAATAGATCTAATTATTTATGTTTTAATTCTTGAATTATAGTTAGTAAATATATATGGATGTTATATATTTATTTTTAGTGTATTTATTATAGTATTTATTGTAGCATAGATCTATATATTTTTATGATGTATAAATATATATGTAGTTTTCTTTACATGCATTTATCTATATTACAACTTATGTTAATAAAATAAATTATATATAAATGTTTTATAAAATATATTTATGTGCTTAAATATGTAATTATATTAATTATAATTATTATATAATTATTTGTATATTAATGAATATATTTTTATGTGTGCTTCTAGCCATATAAAAATGTACATTAATACATGCAATGTGTTTGTAACTATTAATATTTATTGTGTAGGATTATGTATATATATAAGTATATATTTATTTAATTGTTATATATATATATATATATATATATATATATATATATATATATATATATATATATTGATTTATATTGATTTATATTTATTAATATATATATATATATAGTTATATATTAATTGTTTTTTTCGCGACAGCGGCTATTAATGACAGATGCTGTCATTAAAGCAGTAGCCGTTGTAGCAGTCTTTGGGCATTAATGACAGTTCTGTCATTAATGCAGCGGGCGGGAATGAGCAGTTTTTTTCAGCGACAGTTTTTCTGCGACAGTTTGAACTGTCACCAATCAGTCAGCAGTGGGTTTTATATACAGTGTTTTGGCGACAGTTTTTCTGTGACAGTCGGGACTGTCACTATAGGTCTGTTTATTGAAATTAATTATTTTCCACACAGTTTTTCAGTGACAGTTAGACAGTTTTGGGTTTATACTTTATATATTATATTTATATATATATATATATGTATATCTAAATGTATTTGTGGTGAGATATAATACTAGTATTGTTATTATTTTATTTATATATAATATATTAGTTTATATATAATATATTATGTATTAGAGTAAATAATATACCTATATGTATCTTGAGCATTACTTTGTGTGGATACCAATTGGGTTCAAAACCTTGATTCCTAAATTGTTGTATTTAATATTCTATATTATGCATTATTATTAATATTAGTATTGTGAGGATTTACCTTGGATTCACGTATCCGAAGATACGGTATCCTAATATTTTAGGATGTGGTTCTATGACTTAGATTTAATATTATGATCCAAGATTTTGGTGCTAGACTTGTGCAACCTAGGAATAGATAGTTGACCTTGGGTTGACCATAGTTGACTTTATTTGACTTTAGAGTTGACCACAGTTGACTTTTGACTTAGAGTTAATTTTTGACCTAGAAGTTGACTAGTTTAACTTGTTCTCTTTTCGGGACCTTGTATTGATGTTGTATTCCGTATCTAGGTCTTCGAGGCACCGAGTCAGACATCTGTGAGACTATTCATTGGACTTCAGGCGAGTACATTCTCTGATAGTTTCTCATTTATGATATCCTCTATGTTCACTGTATCTAGTGTAGATATCCATGTTCTCTTGACACTATGGTTACACGGATTGGTTTATCCGGATCTCGTCATGAGATGTTATTCCTTGGTATATGGTATATATGGTGCAAGTATTGTTTCATTGGTTATCTTGTACATGTACAGACACCGATTCTCGGGGAGACTAGCTATCTTCTTGGGGAATCTCGTGCCATAGCATACCGTTGTTGGATCTATTATACCAGTCGGGGGTGGGGAGTATTAGTATAGATATGTGATCAAATCCCTATTGAATAAAGTACTGGTAAATGAATAGTGTTGATCATAAACCGTACTTATTATTAGCCAGGCCGCATTGCATCTTGCCCAAGTCGATCACATGTTAAGCTAGTACTCACACACTTAGTCATTAGTATTATTGTTTTATTGGCATATTGTTCATTATTGTATTTATTTCCAGTATTTCCTTATCGTACATATCTCTCTTATATCTATTGTGCATCTTGTTTATCCACAGCTATTTACTGCTACATAGTTTTTATCATTAATTAGAACTGCTGTTAGAGATGTACTCTGCTCATTTTCTGACTGGATATATTTTTCCAGATGACACTGAAGAGTGGTACCCTACCTTTTATGGACCCCAGGATGTTGTGGGTTTAGATTCTGAGACCCTGGCTCAAGAGGGACTTATCCCAACTGAGACAGTTGACCCTGGAGTTGTAGCTTCGTAGGATTCTTTTGTACTGGATTTGTCTCCAGCTTATTTTGTTGTTCTTCAGACTCATTGATGTATTATTTTAAACTCATGAGTTGTATTGTGACTATTCTATTCTTTATCTGATTCGTGCTCATTTCTATCTTAGTTCTGTGATTGAGTATACTATCATTATTGGTGGTTCATTATATTGTTAGATAGACTATCTAGACAGCGTTCTACCGCCGATTCTGTGGCGTAGGCTGGGCGTTGTTTCCGACTAGTACCCTTACACCGGGTGCGGGTCATGACACATTTTTGGTGGTGGCCCCTGCAGGTCTAGCTTCACAAGTATGTGATGTCGTGGTAGTACGATAACTTAGTTGTACTACTGCGAGCCTGCGATAGGATATAGGATATAGGCTGAGATACTCAATCACATCTAGGAAAATTCTTTTGATTCAACTATTCTCCTTTGACATTGATACTTGATCCCTTAAACTGTCCTTCCCTTAATGTCTTACATCTTGTGCCATATTGATCCTCATTCCGTCTTTTTATGAGACATACTCGGAGATACTTGCGGAGGCACGCAAGGTTGAGCGGGATTTGGGTTTGAAGACCAAGAGAGACCGTAATTCTTTTCTGGGGGCCAACGGCAGTGCAGTATCTGCCAAATGTCCTCATTTCCAGTCCAGACCTTTCCAGCAGCCACAGCAGAACCAGACTCCAGCTAGAGCGCCTTTTCACCAGGCACCTCAACAGCAGAGACAGTTACAGCAAGCTCCATGCAACTTCTGCAAGAAGCTCGGCCATATCTGGGAAGGTTGCAGGAGGAGGCTAGGAGTTTGTTTGTATTATGGTACTGAAGGGCATCAATCGAGGGAGTGTCCTCGTCGTGCAGTTCAAGGAGCAGCTCCAGCTCCGAGGACACAGACCAGACCACCTGCAGCACTGCCGAGGGGATCGCTTCCGACACAGCAGCAGCGTTTTGTCCAGCATCAACAGCAGGGAGGTGCTCGACAGGGACGAGCGTTTGCTATGACCGTCGAAGAGGAGGAACCCATCGGAGATGTCATTGCAGGTTCTATTCTTCTTGATTCTATTCCAGCTTTAGCTTTGTTTGATAGTGGTACTTCCCATAGTTTTGTATCTGTTTCTTTTGCTCTAAAGCATGGTTTGGTAGCTGAGTCTTTGGTTAGGACTTGCAAGATCATGACCTGGGGAGGCATTATCCTGGTTAATAATATTTGCAAGGATCGGAGAGTTACTCTGGGAGGCCGGAAGTTGAGTGCGTGTCTACTTGTAATGCCACTTTCGAGCTACGACATTGTACTCGGGATGGATTGGTTGAGTAGGCACCGTGCTAGCATAGACTGTAGAGGAGGAAGAGTTTTGTTTGGTCCGCCAGGAGAGCCAGAGTTCGAGTTTCCTAGAGGAGCTGCAGAGCAGGGCGAAAGTATTATTTGTGGAGCTATGGTGGAAGACAAGGAGTTGCCACATCCGTTGATAGCAAAATTCTTGGATGTGTTTCCTGAGGAATTGCCAGGGTTGCCGCCAGATCGAGATGTTGAATTTTCTATAGACTTGGTGCCAGGTGCAGAACCAATTTCACAGCATATCTATAGAGTAAACAACAGCGAGCTGGTCGAGTTGAAGAAGCAGGTGGACGAATTGCAGGATAAGGGGTTTATCAGATCGAGTTCTTCACCATGGGGAGCCCCGATATTGTTTGTATCGAAGAAGGATGGATCGGTGCGCATTTGCATTGATTACAGGGCTTTGAATAACCTCACTATCAAGAATAAGTATTCTTTGCCACGAATTGATGATCTGTTTGATCAATTGGATAGTGCCAAGGTATTTTCTAAGATAGATTTGAGATCAGGCTACCATCAGGTGAAGGTGAAGCTGAAGGACATACCGAAGACTGCTTTTAGAACTCGGTATGGTCAGTACGAGTTTATGGTGATGCCGTTTGGTTTGACTAATGCACCGGCGATATTTATGAACTTGATGAACAAGGTGTTCCACCAGTACCTTGACAAGTTCATGGTGGTGTTCATCGACGACATACTCATATACTCGAGGACACCGGAGGAGCATGAGGAGCATTTGAGGATTGTGTTGGATGTGCTGAGGAAGGAGAAGCTGTATGGAAAGTTTTCCAAGTGTGAGTTTTTCTTGAACAAGGTAGAATTCTTGGGGCATGTTGTGACTGGTGATGGTATTTCAGTGGATCCGAAGAAGATTTCAGCACTGGAATCTTGGAAGACTCCGAGTTCGGTAGCAGAGATCAGGAGTTTCTTGGGATTGGCAGGCTACTACAGGAAGTTTGTGCAAGATTTTTCGAGGATTGCCGAGCCGATGACCAGACTCACAAGGAAGGATGTGGAGTTTGTTTGGACGGAGGATTGCCAGGTTGCTTTTGAGGAGTTGAAGAAGAGGTTGACGTCTGCTCCTATTTTGACATTGCCATCAGGGTCCGGAGGTTTCATTATTTATAGTGATGCATCGGGGAAGGGTTTGGGTTGTGTTCTTCAGCAGCATGGAAAAGTGATTGCCTATACATCCAGGCAATTGCGTCCTTATAAAAAGAACTATCCTACCCATGATTTGGAGTTGGCAGCCGTCATATTCGCCCTGAAGTTGTGGAAACATTATTTGTACGGAGAGCGTGTGGAGATCTTCACAGACCACAAAAGCTTGAAGTACGTTTTCATGCAGAAGGAGTTGAACATGAGGCAGCGTCGGTGGTTGGAACTGGGGAAGGATTTTGATATCTCTTTGCAATATCATCCTGGGAAAGCCAATATAGTTGCCGATGCTTTGAGCAGGTATCCAGTAGCTATGTTCTTGACGCAGGATCGATATTTGTTGGAGGACTTGGAGAGATTGGGCATTGAGGTGATTGTTCCTGGGTGTGCTATGCAGATGTGGGGATTGCAGATACACTCAGATTTGATGGACATGATCAAGGCAGCACAGTATGAGAATGTATCTCTGAGGAGTATCAGAGCTCAGGTGAGAGCAGGATTGGAGGATGATTTCACTATTGCAGAGGATGGATCTTTGAGGCATGGAGATAGGTTGTGTGTGCCTAGTGGGGAGTTGCGAGAGGAGGTGTTGCAGGAAGCGCATCGCTCTCAGTATTCCATACATCCAGGTGCTAACAAGATGTATAGGGATATACGAGAGAGTGTGTGGTGGTATGGCATAAAGAGGGAAGTGGCACAGTTTGTATCCATATGTTTAGTGTGCCAGCAGGTGAAAGCCGAGAGGCAAAGGCCAGGAGGTTTACTTCAGCCATTACCCATTCCAGAGTGGAAGTGGGAACACATTACTATGGATTTTGTGTCCGGACTTCCACGATCTCCAGGAGGGAAAGACGCAATTTGGGTCATTGTTGATAGGTTGACCAAGTCGGCCCATTTTTTGCCTTTTAAGGTGGGTTTATCTACGGAGAAGCTGGCAGAGATGTATGTGAGGTAGATCGTTAGGATACATGGAGTTCCCGTCAGCATAGTCTCAGATCGGGATAGTCGTTTCACTTCTCATTTCTGGAGGAGTTTGTAGGAGAGTTTGGGCACTCAGCTCAAGTTCAGTACTGCATATCATCCCCAGACAGATGGGCAGTCAGAGAGGACTATTCAGACTCTCGAGGATATGTTGCACACTTGTGTACTAGATTTTGGGGGTTCTTGGGAGGACCATCTCCATTTGGTAGAGTTTGCTTACAACAACAGTTACCAGGCCAGTATAGAGATGTCACCTTTTGAAGCTCTATATGGTCGGAGGTATCGTACTCCTTTGTCTTGGGACGATGTTGGAGAGAGAGTTTTGCTTGGGCCAGAGATGGTTGTGGATGCAGCGGAGAAGGTTCAGTTGATCAGAGACAGACTTCGAGTGGCGCAGGACAGACAGCGGCATTGGGCCGATAGCCATCGAAGACCTTTGGAGTTTGAGGTATAGTTTAGATTTTGTTTATGCTTGTTCTTGTTTGTTATAGATTAAGTTCTTAAGATGGTGTTTTGTTATAGGTGGGTAGTTTGGTGTTTCTGAGGATTTTTCCGACACGAGGCACGATTCGCTTCAGTGGAGGCGGAAAGCTTAGTCCGCGATTCATCGGACCTTTCACTATTCTAGAGAGGATCGGTGCAGTTGCTTATAGACTAGATTTGCCACCTGCATTGGAGGGAGTGCACAACGTGTTTCATGTGTCACAGTTGAGACGATACATGGCAGATCCTAGTCATGTATTAGATCACTCGGAGATAGAGGTGGGCCCTACTCTTAGCTATCCAGAGCAGCCAGTTGAGATTCTGGATCGGAGAGAGAAGGTGCTGAGGAACCAGACTATTCCTTTGGTGCGCGTCGCATGGAGATATCACTCTCCGGGGGAGTCTACCTGGGAGAGAGAGAATGAAATGCGAGAGCGTTATCCATATTTGTTTGTACCTTGAGGTATGTTATTTCCTAGTTATGTTTGTTCATTGTTATGTTCTTTCATAGTTAGTGTGATTCTTTAGTTCTGTTTGTGATTTTCTGGGGGTATTTTTTATCTTTGAATTTTGAGGACAAAATTATTTTAAGGAGGGTAGACTTGTCACTACCACATTTTCTAAGAAAGGATATTTAGTCTTTTCCTATTTAATTAATTATTGTGCATGGTAAATAATTATTTGTTGTATTATTTAATTATTATTAGATGTTATTTAATTATTTTGGACTTCTATTAGTGGGCCCAACTAGTTTAGTTTGGACCCATGGACCAACATGAATTAATTAGTTAGACTTGGCCCATTTAGAAAGCCCATTGTTAAAGGAGATGGATTAAATTAATTAAATTATTAGACTAGAAGCTTCCTTCCTTAATTATTTCTTCATGAGAGGCCTCAAGGGGTACATTGGACATTTTATAATTGCTTGGGGAAGGGGTAAGGCCGGCCTATATTAGAGGGGGGGAATTTCTCTCTCCTCTCATTCTCATTCCAAATCTAGATCTAGAATTTTCCACTCCCAAATTTCTTTCATTCTCATTCCAATTCCCTACCAAATTCATTTCAAATTCTTCCCAATTCACCATTAGAAATTTGAGAAGCAAGGATCTAGAAGGAGGAAGCAAGGATCTACAAAGAGGAGCAAGGATCTACAATTTGGAAGCAAGTTTATCTCAATTGGAGGTTTCATTGGGAATCCATCTCCCAATAGGTATAATTCAGTTTTTTCCGTTAAAATAGCTTCTAAATCTGAGATTTAATCATGTAAAATCAACCCATATGTATGTACTACCCATAGGAATTTGTTTTGTGTTCATAGGAGACCCATGGAGAAAGTTATGGTACTTTTTGTGTCAATTTTGGGGGAATTCTGAATTAACATTTTGTTGTGTGTGTCAATTGATCCTATAGATCAATTGGACATGTGCTTATGTGTTTGGGGCTAGTGTCGTGTCCATAATTGGGTACGTGTAGGTCGTATCCCAATAATTTGGTGATACGTGTCGTTTTGGGGGTTTTTCCTCTGACACGAGACTTTGTACATGTCGTATTTTGACACGGACACATAGATCTACATTTGACACTTTGATTTGTTCATAAATAATATTTGTAACTTGTTTGTGTCCTTCGGGGTACAATTGGTTGTGTGTTGGACTCGTGTCGCATGCGTATCCTAGATCTAGTGGGATACGGTGTGATACTCTCCAATTGTGTGTATTTATGAATAGATCTAATTATTTATGTTTTAATTCTTGAATTGTAGTTAGTAAATATATATGGATGTTATATATTTATTTTTAGTGTATTTATTATAGTATTTATTGTAGCATAGATCTATATATTTTTATGATGTATAAATATATATGTAGTTTTCTTTACATGCATTTATATATATTACAACTTATGTTAATAAAATAAATTATATATAAATGTTTTATAAAATATATTTATGTGCTTAAATATGTAATTATATTAATTATAATTATTATGTAATTATTTGTATATTAATGAATATATTTTTATGTGTGCTTCTAGCCATGTAAAATATGTACATTAATACATGCAATGTGTTTGTAACTATTAATATTTATTGTGTAGGATTATGTATATATATATAAGTATATATTTATTTAATTGTTATATATATATATATATATATATATATTGATTTATATTGATTTATATTTATTAATATATATATATATATATATATAGTTATATATTAATTGTTTTTTTTGCGACAGCGGCTATTAATGACAGATGCTGTCATTAAAGCAGCAGCAGTTGTAGCAGTCTTTGGGCATTAATGACAGTTCTGTCATTAATGCAGCGGGCGGGAATGAGCACTTTTTTCAGCGGCAGTTTTTCTGCGACAGTTTGAACTGTCACCAATCAGTCAGTAGTGGGTTTTATATACAGCGTTTTGGCGACAGTTTTTCTGTGACAGTTGGGACTGTCACTATAGGTCTGTTTATTGAAATTAATTGTTTTCCACACAGTTTTTCAGTGACAGTTAGACAGTTTTGGGTTTATACTTTATATATTATATTTATATATATATATGTATATCTAAATGTATTTGTGGTGAGATATAATACTAGTATTGTTATTATTTTATTTATATATAATATATTAGTTTATATATAATATATTTGTATTAGAGTAAATAATATACCTATATGTATCTTGAGCATTACTTTGTGTGGATACTAATTGGGTTCAAAACCTTGATTCCTAAATTGTTGTATTTAATATTCTATATTATGCATTATTATTAATATTAGTATTGTGAGGATTTACCTTGGATTCACGTATCCGAAGATACGGTATCCTAATATTTTAGGATGTGGTTCTATGACTTAGATTTAATATTTTGATCCAAGATTTTGGTGCTAGACTTGTGCAACCTAGGAATAGATAGTTGACCTTGGGTTGACCATAGTTGACTTTATTTGACTTTAGAGTTGACCACAGTTGACTTTTGACTTAGAGTTGATTTTTGACCTAGAAGTTGACTAGTTTAACTTGTTCTCTTTTCGGGACCTTGTATTGATGTTGTATTCCGTATCTAGGTCTTCGAGGCACTGAGTCAGACATCTGTGAGACTATTTATTGGACTTCAGGCGAGTATATTCTCTGATAGTTTCTTATTTATGATATCCTCTATGTTCACTGTATCTAGTGTAGATATCCATGTTCTCTTGACACTATGGTTACACGGATTGGTATATCCGGATCTCGTCATGAGATGTTATTCCTTGGTATATGGTGTATATGGTGCAAGTATTATTTCATTGGTTATCTTGTACATGTACAGACACCGATTCTCGGGGAGACTAGCTATCTTCTTGGGGAATCTCGTGCCATAGCATACCGTGGTTGGATCTATTATACCAGTCGGGGGTAGGGAGTATTAGTATAGATATGTGATCAAATCCCTATTGAATAAAGTACTGGTAAATGAATAGTATTGATCATAAACCGCACTTATGATTAGCCAGGCCGCATTGCATCTTGCCCAAGCCGATCACATGTTAAGCTAGTACTCACACACTTAGTCATTAGTATTATTGTTTCATTGGCATATTGTTCATTATTGTATTTATTTCCAGTATTTCCTTATCGTACATATCTCTCTTATATCTATTGTGCATCTTGTTTATCCACAGCTATTTACTGCTACATAGTTTTTATCATTAATTAGAACTGCTGTTAGAGATGTACTCTGCTCCTTTTCTGACTGGATATATTTTTTCAGATGACACTGAGGAGTGGTACCCTACCTTTTATGGACCCCAGGATGTTGTGGGTTTAGATTCTAAGACCCTGGCTCAAGAGGGACTTATCCCAACTGAGATAGTTGGCCCTGGAGTTTTAGCTTCGTAGGATTCTTTTGTACTGGATTTGTCTCCAGCTTATTTTGTTGTTCTTCAGACTCATTGATGTATTATTTTAGACTCATGAGTTGTATTGTGACTATTCTATTCTTTATCTGATTCGTGCTCATTTCTATCTTAGTTCTGTGATTGAGTATACTATCATTATTGGTGCTTCATTATATTGTTAGATAGACTATCTAGACAGCGTTCTACCGCCGATTCTGCGGCGTAGGCTGGGCGTTGTTTCCGACTAGTACCCTTACACCGGGTGCGGGTCGTGACATCTGGACTTTAGATTCTTTTATAGGATTATAATTAATCAGACTGCAGTTGATCATGGTCATGTATTTTTGTTACTCAACTAGCTTCTCATTTGTACAGCTAGTTCCCATAATATTTTGACAGAGCTTTTAGGACGCCTTTCTGCTTTATCATACATGTTCTATGCTTACTTCTTCTTATTTGCTTGATTGAGACATAAATGCTCTGTGTGGCCCTAAGTGACTTGATTGTAGTATGCACCCCATTGTCTAGTTATAGCCGTGACCGTCGTATGATATTTTATACCTTGTACGGGGTAGCTGGCCATGTCCATCTCTGTATTTCGGTACTAGTGCTGACACATGCATATGATAATATTATTGCAAGGCTAATAGTTTGATGCATGCACAAGAGATAAAATTTTATATATATGCAAATTATTTTTAATCCTTCTCTGTTGCGGGAATGGATAGTCGGTCGTGGGTAAGAATCACTGCATAAGTAATATTTCTATTATTTATGTTTCTTTTTATGAATTGTTAAAAGGACCCTACACAAGTTGAAAGGCCACATAATAGTTGCTAGCTCTACATAATTACTGTGTAGATTTAGGTGATGGGTTACGACCCTCACCAGTGAATTTTTAATATGCTGATCCACGTCTCCACAGTTATCAAGAGGCAGGAGGATAATTAGATGCGTTAGAAGCTTGTCCAACCTAGTGGACCTTGTTCAACATCTTGAAGCTTCTAGTTCAAGTTCAGGAGTTTTCCTTGAATGTGTTTTTATCTTTTATTTTAGTAAAAGGATATGATGTATGGACAACGTGGCTATTTTCAATTTAAAAAATATGTAAGCCAAGTATGTCATTTTGAGCCGACCAGAAAAGTTATTTTGTAAAATGTTTCAAGTTATTAATAAAAGAAGTTATTTTGTCCCTGTCTCATTATTGTTATTTGGTTTTCTGTATTAAAGTTTCGCTGCTTCATTATATATTCAATCTATTTTTTATTATACAAGTATATGTCTTGTATAAGCACAATATAGGCTTGTACGTCATCACGTCCAGTGGCGACTTTATGCCCTCCTGAGATCGGGACGTGACATAATAGTATCAGAGCGTTGCGTCCGGAGCTGAAGCGCATATACAAGACATAATGTTGAAACATCGCATATATATCATTCCACAAATTGTAGCTACTTGGCATGCTTTTATTATTTCGAGAGAGGGACTTGAGCGACTTGTACTCTCGGCCTAGCGCCGCTTGTAATGCTTGTTCAATATCAATAAAGTGCTTGTTTTACTTACATACTTGTGTTATTCAATTCTTTCGCTATGATGACTCTGTGAACTTGTTATCAATCGCCTGTTCATTTCTTATTCTGCTACATTCGGACTATTTGTGCGACTCTGTGGCTTAGGCATTTTATTGCATGTTCGGATCATGGTCTTGTACGGGCGCAACTTGTGCTCGTGCGGTATCACGTCTAGATAGGAAAAATTCTCCCGCGGGAGCGCTGGCGCGGTGATTTGCTTCCAGCGGGGACGGCCGATTCCCGCAGGAGATCGGGGCGTGACATATTTGTATCAGAGCATTGTCTTTACATCTTTGGACTTCTTATCAATTTTTTCAGTTTCGAAAGCTCATTCTTGGGTTATGTGTATATGCTCTCTCTCGTTGACCTGTTGTGATGTTTCATATAATGATTCTAAATACTTTTAAAAGTGCATGCAAATGATATTATTTTTAATCGCTTGAACTGGATAGTTATGCAAAGACCCTTGTTCCGACCTGTGTTAGACTTTGTGGGAATAGACTTGTGTTAGAATTTGCAAGTTATGTACGAATCCGAATACCCATACATGATTACCAAGATGGTTAATGTGCTAGATAGAATATCATTCGGACGGTTAACTATTCACACAGCCTTTCGGCTAAGTTGTGTAGAGTATCGCACGCCAAGACCCTTTGGTGTGAGCTAGTTTGCAAGCGAGATTGGGATATCGTTCAGATAAGGATAAGTCAAACTTAGAATGACAACCGATAGAAACATTATCACATTATCGCTAAGGCTAATATAGAGGATCGTGCTTAAATTTTGAGAAATAGCTCGGACAGTATTCCGTATCTGGAAGATACAAATCAAATATGGTTAACTTGGATGACTATCAACAAGAATATATATGAGACTAGATTTATCGTAGCAATGCTTAGGTATCGTGTTGGAATTCTAAGGAACAACTTGGTGAATACGCTAGCGAGTGATGCGAACACGATTGAAAATTTAATTGGGTGACTCGATTCCTGAGTAGTGTATGGATTATTTTGGAAATATTCAAACAAATTCATAGATCTTGTGCGATAGTTGGTTTGAACAATTAAGAAGGTATTGAACAAAGTGATAAGGCTTATATCGAATAGGGATTCAAGATAATAAAATTGATATCTTGTTCAAAGAAACTTGGTGGAAACTTGATGGATCGTGCGAGCGATTTCAAATTGAATCAAACAGATTGAAACTTAAGTAGGATATCACTCGATAGAAGTTAGCCCGAGAAAAGAGTATTGTGGTTCGATGAAAGTGGTATGCGAGAACGGATTTGGTCTGAAGTTTGGAAGAATGATCTTGAATCTAGTTCGAAAGATAACTCTCGACAATCAGTCCTAGCCGAGAACGATTATCATGCGGGAGCGCTGGCGTGGTGATTTCACGTCCAGCGGGGATGATCGGACTCACGAGAACATGTTCGGTGATTATTCAAACAAACTCGATGAATGGAACATAACCAAGTGGATAGACTTTGGCTTTAGTATTTAAACTTAGTTATTTGAGGGATGCTAGAGTAAGACCACTGATTGATCAAACGGTAAACATTGATGTTGGATGATTAACTAGACGAATTATGATCACGACATGAACAGATATGACTTAAAAAATTATATATATATCTTGGATGGAGCAAAGTGTAATAATAAGGTATCTCGATCATTTTGATGATAACCACAATATTCGACGTTCTTGTCTTGTGCGAGCATAACTCTATGCTCATACATGCGTTACGTCCGGATTTGAACGATTATCCAGCGGGAGCTTTGGCGTAGTGATCTCACGTCCAATGAGGATGATCGAACTTGAGGGAGACCGGAGCGTGACAATTGAAGGATCGTCTTGACTTGTGGTTCGACCCGATAAGACGAGTTTGAGAATACAAATGCATTGAAAGTGTTTCCTGGATGAGTTAGCCTAGAACATGGAGTAAGTCAGGCTTGATAGTTTCGTGAACAGATACATAAATCTTAATAGACGACTTAGAGTTTATGATTGAGATCGGTGATTGAAAATTTAATCATGGCTTGGTGGTCTATACTTAGAATGGATATATGGGTTCTATCAAACATGCTTGAGGAGATAGACTATGCGAATTACTAGGCTTGTCATGCGACTTGGATATACCATGGATTTGACTGAAGGCCTCGAACCCTGTGCAATGAACGTGTTAATGTGAGTAGAATGATTTGTGCTCGATGTTTAAAAATCTGAGTGAAACGGGCTTGGGTAGAATATCCCGTGCAAAAGAATAATGGTTTAACCTTAGGAATTTGGGGCGAGCATCGTACGACAAATTTGTACGATGAATCGTGTGCTTGAACTTGTACCTATGACCTTGTGAGCTAACCTAGTAATTAGGCAGACAACCTTGTGTCGAGTGAAAGAACTTGTATAACCGACTGTAGAGTATTGCTTGAGCAAGCCATAGAACCGGGGCAACAAGACATAGAGTTAGACTTTGAACGGTAAGCATGTGTTATGTTTGACACAAATGGAATAGACGCTAGTCAATTGATCGGATATATCGTGCTTGACGGTAGTGCAATGTTTGGTTTGATTATGATTTGAAAATGTCTTAGATTTTAACTGACCCTGTTGGAGGTATTATCGTGATATGTAAGACGAGAACCCTTGATATTTTTACAAGTAGCTTGTCTGAATTACTATCGCTAAGTTTGGTTGAATGTATATATTTGAGGGATACCTTGAATGTGTGCACAATCCAAGACACAATGATATATTGAACTCGAGTGCAAAGACTTCGCTATCACTAAGTTGGTAGACATGCATATGTTTGAGGGACGCTTTGAATATGTACACAATCCAGACTCGCGATATGTTGATCTCGAATGCTAGTGCAAGTGAATATGTTAGATTTGCATGGACGAGTATAATGATTTAGGTAAGTTTGCCTCAGTCTTAGATCGTCATTCAAGATTGATCGTAACGTACCCCGCGTTAAGCGATATCTTCCGCGCTAAGGTGCAGCTGAGACCGAGTCAGAGCTTGGATTGAATGATAGAGTCATTCAATGAGATAGACCCAGCACACACGCGACACATATTTTTATGCTTGAGTTAGATTCGATAGTTGCGGTAGAAAGGTTTACGTTCAAAAAGTCTCGAGGACTAAACTTTTTCTGAGTGGTGTATAATATAACGACCAGTTCCGCTCAAGCGGACAGCCGATTCAAATGGCACAAGTGTAACGACCCAACCTGCTTTGCTCAGCGAGAAGACTCGTTTAAGGCAAATGATTCCAAACTTGGCCCTTTCGGAGTTCAGACTTAGACTTTCAAAGGCTCGCTCGGAGTATCGCTCGACCGAGGCAAATTATCGCTAAGGTGGGTGGCTACGATAAACTTGTCTTTGCTTAGCCAGTACACTTAAAATATGGACGATACATGCTAGTCGCTAGGTGAATCACCCTTGCATGCTAATAAAGAATACAACGCACCTAGCTAAGAGAATAATCCTATCTTGTATTGATTGTGCTAGAACATGAAAATAAAACTTGGCTAATAGTTGGACCCTCGTATGCTACCTTAGCTTCGTGCAAGTAGACCCCGCTATGCCTCGAGTAGGTCATTATATACTCTTCGTAGTGCACCGCTTCACTTGTTTATACTGCTCGCCTTATGGATTAAGTCACTCGATATGCCCATGTACGGCTTCATTCCTTGCACTACCTGTAGTGCCTCAAATCCCGATCCGACTAGGATGTGCACTACGTAATTGGGCTTGTGGCTAGTCTGTCTGAGTCGTAGTTGGAGTTTAGATCTTCGGCATTCCTTTGCCATGGACGAAATACGATGATCATTTCCAACTCATGGATAGGCCTCTATTGAAACAAGTCCAATAGTTTTAGTATTTTGTTGCTTGGTTTTCTTGATTGCCGCTTTGGGATTTTGATTTGGTGTTGCTTTTGATTTGCTTGGTTTTTGCTGTTGGCTTTCTTGTTTGGAGCTTTGATTCTTGGAGAGTTCGGCAGGAAGGATAGGCAAAGGATTCTAACTACGTGCTCATGCTGTTGCAGGTCCGCGTAACTGACGTTTGATCGTCGCTAGGCGGAACTCATTATTTCAACATTTTTCCCTTAACCAGTGAGTGGTTCTTTCCTACTTCTTCATGTCCACGTCTCTAATGTTTCAAACGTTCACTCGATGATGCCCGGTTGGACGCCTAGGAAATCCTTAGCCATAATGTATGCCAGCCACTAAGAAAGGAACATGGGATTGTAGACTAACTTAATTATATGCTTGCACACCTTATGAACACGAGCTTCTTTATAAGAAATTGGTTATTGGTTGGTTGCGGCCTGGTGCCTCGGATAGAGTTTGGACCTACGGGATGCCAAAATCGGAACACGGCTTAAGAAAATATGAACTATTGCATAAGTAAATATATTGCTGCTTTACTTCTTCTGTTTTATTTCATGCCTTGTATGATATATGAATTGTTCATGCATTTGCATGGTCTAGGACAACTTATGCACAAGGTTTGGCATTTCCTCGAAATGGTATTCCGGGGCACTGGAACCGTATCGACCCAGGGGGAATATTTGATCGTGCTAGTCGCGATGCATTGCGGGACCTTCAGCAGGGCTTGCTACCCGGGCTGACAGGGCGTGCCGCAATGCTTAGATAATTCTCTAAGGTGTCGATCACACCAATGACCGCATAGAATAGAACACATGCTAATTTATTGTCTTGTGCAGATGGTAAGTATAGTTGTGTTTCGTTGCAGGAAAGGCGTGCATCAGTTGAGTAAGCAACCAATGTACTTGTTGGATTTAATGTTATTTTTATTCCTATCAAAACATGCAACTGATATGAATTGAATTCACTTACTTCTCTATAGAAAGATCACCTTAATGCATGCTCGCCCCTAATAAGCTAGTGTCGATTTAGTTGAGTGGGTTCGTCCCGCTCACCAGTACAGCTGAGTACTGACCCACATTGTGGGCAACTATTTCAGGCACTCAGGCGGTACAACGCTAGTGGATAGATGAGGAGGCGTTAGGAGCACCTCTATTTTGAAGTATAGTTGGAATCAGTTTATTTTGGAGGTATGGACTTTCAACCTATACAAGGGCGTAATGTATAAACGGCGTGGACTATCTGATGGAGCACGCCCTGCCTTTTGAGTTTTCTTTTGTAATGCAAATCAAGTTGCCGAGTGGCGCATCAAATGTAAACTCTATGTAAATTACTCTGATTTATCAATAAAAAGCATGTTTCTTCCTATACTTGTGTCCAATATCTATGACTGTGTTTTCTAAATTATGTTTCAAAATGGGTTCCTATCACTGCACGTTCTTGCCTTGTGCGAGTGCAACTCCAGGCTCGCACGATATCACGCCCCAGCAAGGATGATCGGTTCCGTAAAGGATCCAGTGAGGACGATTGACCCTTTCGGGATCGGGACATGATATATTGGTATTAGAACACGGTTTTACTTCCTTGGGATTTCAAAAGATAATATAGGAGTTTGATGCGCCTCTCAATTGAGTTGCATTCGGCATCCGCTGCATGAGATGAGTCGCCTATACAATGAGCCCATAGATATAAAATCTATCATTTTTGGAGTGTTGACAAGCTACTATCTTTTGTAGCAATGGCTAAGAAAAATACTGCCACTGCAAGCAGTGCTCAGCCTATCCAGAGTGATCCGGCAAGTTCTGGAGAATCTGGAGGAGCGGGTTCAATCGATATGACAGAGCGGCTTATGCATCTCATGGAGGTGCAGCAATAGCAATCCGCCACTCAACAGGCACAAATTCAGTCCCAGTTACCTGCCCAACAGAAGCAGATGGATACTATGATACAATTAATTACTTCTTTGGTACCCAACAACGGAGGAGCCACAGTGACGCCTGTAACGCCGCCGGCCGGGGTGGTAGAAGACGAGTTAGAAGAAACACAGCCTCCCGCTAGGAATACCTGTCGAGCAGCAAAGTTCACCAAAATACATCCACCAACGTTCAACGGGCGAGCAGAATCGGACGTGGTGATGAGATGGATTATAAAGCTGGAGGGACTCTTCAACTTGGTCGACATTAAGGGGTCCAAAAGAGTGGCATATGCATCAGTGCAACTGGAACTGCGTGCGCACGATTGGTGGAAAGCCACTAAGCAAGGAATTTATGATGCCAATTCCAACTGCAAGATCATCAGGAAGATGTTCAAATATGTCTTTATTGAACAATACATCCCACGGGTCGTGCGACAACAGAAGGAAGACGACTTCAATAATCTGGTGCAAGGAAGTATATCTGTTGATGATTATGATTCAGTGTTTGCTAGACTTGCCAAGTTTGCCGGATACTTCTTGCCTAACTAGCAGGCGTGGTGCTACCATTTTTAGAAAAGTTTGAATAACGATTTGCGTAGGGATGTTATAAATCAGAAGTGTCAAACCTACAGGGAATGCTATGAAGCTGTCCTGAATAGCGAACAGATTTTTGGGCGCAATTCACAAAAGATCAATGTGCAGACCCCCTGTACCTATTACAACAAGAGGCCTCAGGAAATGGGAGGATCTGGAGCGCCAAAGCGTTCACACACATTCGAACACAGGGGTCAGCCCCAGGCGCCGTACTGTCATAGATGCGGCAAATTGGGGCATCGGGTGAATGAGTGCCGAGTTGTTGGGTGCTTCAAATATGGTCGTTTGGACCATAAAGCTTTTCACTATCGAGATCCAAGAACGATATTCAGGCCATAGCCGAATTAGAACAACGGGAATCAGAATAAGGGGTCTCCAGCTAATGGCGCCAATGTTGTACCAGTGAACCCACAACGCCAGGGTGCTCAAGGCCGAGTCTATGCACTGACTCGGGATGAGGCATTCGTCTCCGATACAGTTGTGACAGGTACCTTACTTTTTTGAGAATTGTCCGCTAGAGTCTTATTCGATTCAGGTGCTACGCATAGTTTTATATCTGCTGATTTTACTATTGAGGATAAATTAGCTTCTATTCCTTTAAATATGAGCCTTTGCATGAGTACCCCTTCAGGAGTCGACATGTCCGCCCATGCGATATATAGGGACGGTTATATTTGCATCAGAGGAAGGAAGCTTTCCTTAGATGTCATTGTGCTAGATATTAAGGATTATAATATTATTCTCGGAATGGACTGGTTGGGTGCTTGCCATGCAACAATCGAGTGCACGGAGAAGCGAGCCATATTTCGTCTACCCGGCGAGGTAGACTTCTACTATTCGTACAATATTGCACTGAAGACGGCAATGGTGATATCAACAATTTCGGCTAGGCGTATGTTGCATTCGGGCTGTGAAGAGTACTTAGCCTATGTTCGAGAAACTCGGCAGGAAAGTGCAGATACAGCTCAGGCTGAAGTCATAGCATATTTTCTCGACGTGTTCCCAGACGAGCTGCCTGGAATGCCTCCTGATCGAGAGATCAAATTCTCCATTGACACCTTTTCGAATTTGCGACCGATATCGAAGGCACCTTATCGAATGGCCCCAGCAGAGCTAAAGGAACTAAAAGTACAGTTGTAAGATCTGTTGGACCGAGGATACATTCGCCCAAACATTTTTCCCTGGGGAGCACCGGTGCTATTTGTGAAGAAAAAGGACGGATCCATGTGGCTGTGCATTGACTACCAAGAACTGAATAAAGCTACCGTGCGGAACCAGTACCTATTGCCAAGGATAGATGACTTGTTTGATCAATTGCAAGGTGCAACAGTTTTCTCTAAAATTGACCTCAGGTCAGGCTATCACAATGGTGAAAATTAAATCTGATGATGTTTACAAATTTGCATTCAGAATCCGATACGGACACTATGAATTTTTCGTAATGTCGTTCGACTTGACGAATGCCCCTGCAGCTTTTATGGATCTGATGAACCGTGTATTTCGGCCGTTTGTGGACAAGTTTGTAGTCGTATTTATTGACGACATACTAATCTATTCCAAGAATGAGGTGGAGCACAAGGAATACCTGAATATTGTGCTACAGACATTACGAGAGCATCAGTTGTTCGCAAAGCTCTGCAAGTATGAGTTCTGGTTGAACAGCGTGGCATTCCTTGGACATGTCATCTCGGCAGAAGGCGTCACCGTAGACCCAAAGAAGATAGAGGCGGTGGTGGACTGGAAGCAACCTACGTCAGCCAGCGAAGTTCGAAGCTTTCTGGGCCTAGCGGGATAATACCGTAGGTCTGTGAAAGATTTTTCTATACTGGCCTCGCCTTTGACTCGCCTTACTCAGAAATGGATTGTATACAAATGGGGTGATGACTGCGAAGCTAGCTTTCGAAAACTTAAGCAACATCTCATTTCAGCTCCAATTCTTGCACTTCCGGATGGGGTAGAAGAATTTTAGATATATAATGATGCTTCGGGACTCGACTTGGGGTATGTGCTCATGTAAAGGGATAAGGTAATATCGTACGCCCCCAGACAACTGAAGCCGTACGAGAAAAATTACCCGACACATGACTTAAAATTGGTGGCAATTGTATTTGCACTAAAATTGTAGCGGCATTATCTTTATGGTGTTGCTTGCAAAATCTATATAGACCACAAGAGCCTCAAGTATCTATTCACCCAACGGGAACTGAACCTCCGGCAGCGGCGCTGGCTATAACTGATAAAGGACTATGACCTGACGATCGCATATACACCGGACAAGGAAAACGTTGTTGCTGATGCTCTGAGTCAGAAGCACGTGGGCTCGCTATCTATAAATAGCCGTTTACTTCAGGAGCTAGAGGCGATGGGCATCGAGTTTCAAGTTCGGCATCAAGGAGTGCAGCTGGCACCACTCCATATTGAACCGAGTTTGCGTGATATAATCAAATCTGCTCAGATGGACGATATGTTCCTAACGAGGGTATATGGATTGATCTCGGCAGGAAGGATGTCTGACTTTGTGGCAGGCAAAGATGGGGCCTTACAGATGAAAGGAAGGCTATGCCTTCCTAGCGACCCAGTACTCCGAAGGAAAATTATGACAGAGGCACACTATACGAAGTATTTCTTGCATCCAGGGAGAACTATGATGTACATGGACTTACGCAGGACCTTCTAGTGGCACAGAATGAAACGGGATATGGCGACCTTTGTGTCACAGTGCATGGCCTGTCAACAGGTAAAAGCTGAACATCAGAGGCCCGGCGGGGAGCTAAAGAACCTTACTATTCCCGAGTGGAAATGGGACAACATCACTATGGATTTTATTATGGGATTTCCGAAGACACCGTGGGGGCATGATGCAATTTGGGTCATAGTTGATCGTTTAACCAAATCAGCCTACTTCCTCCCTATGAAAGTTACTTGGAGCATTGATCGGTTAGCACAGATTTACATAGACGAGATTGTTCGATTACACGGAGTACCTGCCTCAATCGTCTCTGACCGTGACGGACGTTTCTTATCTCATTTTTGGACTAGCCTACAGTCTGCTATGAAAACCAAGCTAAAGTTCAGTACCACATACCACCCCCAGACTGATGAACAAACATAAAGGATAAATCAGATACTTGAAGATATATTATGGCTGTATGCAATCGATTTAAAGACTAGTTGGGACACGCACCTTCTGTTGGTGGAGTTCACATACAACAATAATTACCAATCGAGTATCCAGATGGCACTGTATGAAGCACTCTATGGGTGCAAGTGTCGACCTCCAATCTATTGGGACGAAGTCGGTGAGTGGCAGGTGCTCGGGCCAGAGCTGTTGGAGCAGGCACTGGAGAAAGTTCGTTTGATTCGAGAAAGACTCCGTACTGTGCAGAGCCGACAAAAGATCTATGCCGATGCTCATCGTAGACCTTTGGAGTTTATGGTCAGGGATCATGTCTTCTTGAAAGTGACACCGATGGGTAGGGTGATGCATTTCAGTATTAAGGACAAACTGAGTCCCAGGTTTGTTGGCCCCTTTAAAATACTGGAGCGAGTGGCAGTTGTGGCATACCGGATTGTGCTACCTCCCGCCTTGGCTGAAGTGCATGATGTCTTCCATGTTTCTCAGCTTTGGAAGTATGTGCATGATCCATGTCATGTGGTTAGCTTTGAATAATTGGAATTGCATACGGACTTATCATACTCAGAAGAGCCTGTGCAGATTTTGGATCGTAAGGAGAAAGTGCTTCACAACCGTACGATGTTCTTGGTTCGCGTATTGTGGCGAAACCATTTAGTGGAGGAATCAACTTGGAAGATGGAGTCGGAGATGAAGGAGAAGTATCCTTCATTGTTCATTCAGTCGGAGGCAAGGCCTCGTTCTTAAGTTTTGGGACAAAACTTTTCTTAGTGGTATATTATGTAGTGCCTCAAATCCCGATCCGACCGGGATGTGCACTATATAATTGGGCTTGTGGCTAGTCTGTCTAAGTCATAGTTGGAGTTTAGATCTTCGACATCCTCTTACCATGGGCAAAATGCGATGATTATTTCTAACTCATTGATAGGCCTCTATTGAAACAAGTCCAATAGTTTTCGTGTTTTGTTGCTTGATTTTCTTGATTGCCGCTTTGTGATTTTGATTTGGTATTGCTTTTGATTTGCTTGGTTTTTGCTATTTGCTTTCTCGTTTGGAGCTTTGATTCTTGGGAAGTTCGGCAGAAAGGATAGGCAAAGGATTCTAATTATGTTCTCATGCTATTGTAGGTCCACGTAACTGACATTTGATCATTGCTAGGCGAGACTCCTTGTTTCAGCATTTTTCCCTTAACCAGTGAGTGGTTCAGACCCTTCTTTTCTACTTGTTTATGCCCACATCTCTAATATTTCAAATGTTCACTCGATGATGCCCGGTTGGACGCTTAGGAAATCCTTAGCCACGATGTATGCCAGCCACTAAGAAAGAAATATGGGATTGTAGACTAACTTAATTATATACTTGTACACCTTATGAACACAAGCTTCTTTATAAGAAATTGGTTATTGGTTGGTTGCGGCCTGGTGCCTCGGATAGAGTTTGGACCTACGGGATGCCAAAATCGGAACACGGCTTGAGAAAATATGAACTGTTGCATAAGTATATATATATTGCTGCTTTACTTCTTCTATTTTATTTCATGCCTTGTATGATATATAAATTGTTAATGCATTTGCATGGTCTAGGACAACTTGTGCACAAGGTTTGGCATTTTCTTGAAACGGTATTCTGGGGCACTGGAACCATATCGACCCGGGAGGAATATTTGATCGTGCTAGTCGTGATGCATTGCGGGACCTTCAGCAGGGCTTGCTACCCGGGTTGACAGGGCGTGCCGCAATGCTTGGATAAGTCCCTAAGGTGTCGATCACACCAATGACCGCATAGAATAGAACACATGCTAATTTATAATCTTGTGCAAATGGTAAGTATACTTGTGTTTCGTTGCAGGGAAGGAGTGAATCGGTTGAGTAAGCAACCGATGTACTTTTTGGATTTAATGTTATTTTCATTCCTATCAAAACATGCAACTGATATGAATTAAATTCACTTACTTCTTTATAGAAAGATCATCTTAATGCATGCTCGCCCCTAATAAGCTAGTGTCGATTTAATCGAGTGGGTTCGTCCCGCTCACTAGTACAGCTGAGTACTAACCCACGTTGTGGGCAACTATTTCAGGCACTCAGGCGGTGCAACGCTAGTAGATAGACGAGGAGGCGTTAGGAACACCTCTATTTTGAAGTATAGTTGAAGTCAGTTTATTTTGGAGGCATAGAATTTTAACCTATACAAGGGCGTAATGTATGAACGACGTGGACTATCTGATGGAGCGCGCCCTGCCTTTTGAGTTTTCTTTTGTAATGCAAATCAAGTTTCCGAGTGGCGCATCAAATATAAACTCTATGTAAATTACTCTGATTTATCAATGAAAAGCATATTTCTTCCTATACTTGTGTTTAATATCTGTGAATGTGTTTTCTAAATTATGTTCCAAAATGTGTTCCTATCACTGCACGTTCTTGTCTTGTGCGAGCGCAACTCCAGGCTTGCACAGCATTACGCCCTAGCAAGGACGATCGGTTCCGTAAATGATCTAGCGAAGACGATTGACCCTTTCGGTATCGGGGTGTGACACTACCCCTTAGACCCGTGCTAACATAAATGCTTATATTTCATATAAATGCATGCTTACCTGCTTATATTGTAGCTTGTACTCGTTGCCTTGTTTCAATGCTTGTCACATAATTCATGCCATGACCCCCGGTAATACTATTTTGTCTTGCATTCATCTAAGTTTCCCGAAAGTCTATCAAATAGTCGTTCCGTACAAGTATGAATCTAAAAGTATTTGGGGCCGTTAGGTCACCAAGGCAGTTCCCGAACCAGAAGATTTGCATCATGTCAAGTAAAGCAAGAATCATAACTTTTGGAGCAAGACTCATTCAGGTATTCGGATCCTTAGTAGACTCTCTCAAGCGGGCGAGATAGTGTGTGTGCCTCGAGTACTTATTGCTACACCCATCTCCGCCCAAGAGACTACGCATCATCCAATAGCTAAGTAAATCAAGATTGAATCATGTCATATCATGAATCTGGAAAATCCAAGACTTGCATGGTCGCGGATAACTCGTGCACGAGGTATCGACGATTCCCCGAACGATCGTTGAGGTACCGGGATCATGCCAGCCTGGGAGAAATCATATGGGGACTCCTCGAGCTTTGGCGGGATGGTGTTTGTGCCTCAAGATTTTAGCACTACACCATCACCATCAAAATAGTCTGGGTCTCTCATGTTCCGACGGGATGGTGCATGCCTCGAGTTTTTAGCGCTATACCCATCTCCGTCAAGAGACTCGTCCAAATGGCTTCTGGCGCCAATGACCCTCCTGTTCTTGCAGATAAGTCATCCTCGCTTAGCGGCAATCTGTGTGAGAGTCATTGTATCGCATCCAGTAATCTGAAATACCCGAATGATTATGAGTATAAGACATCTATACATAATTTGAACAACCTAAGCTGTCACGACCCACACCCAGATATTCGAGCACGAGTACATGGTTACGCCCAGCCTAAGCCATAGAATCGGCGGTAGAATGTTGTCTGGGTCATTTCTAACTATCTAACATCTCAACAATATAATATGGTACCTGTCAATCATCTCAACTCCAAACGGAGGAGCAATATGGTATCTCACAAGTATATCAAATCTCAATCACAAAACAACTAAGGAAGAATAATGCACGAATGGAATAGCGAAGGAAAGAATAAGATACAAGCCACAAGTCTGATATAATAATACATTTGTGAATCTCCTTAAATAATAGTCTAATATAAGAATCACCAAACATAAACCTCCTCAATCACTGGTACTATGTCCTCCTGCTCTAGGGAAGTATCCTCTAAAGTCTCACCCTCCTGAGGGCCGTAATACGTGGGACACAACTCCTCTAGACAATCATCTAAAAAATATATCCAGTCAGGATTGGAGCAAAGTACATACCTCTGAAAGCAGTTTCAAATACATAATCGAGCATATATATCAAGCAATAGAAAAAGGATACAAGATGCACAAGAAGAAAGAATATACAATACATGGTGAACAAACAATAAGCACAATAAGAACTGGAAAGTAAATACGAAAAATAACTGCAAGTAGAGAACAAGAATACTATCTATGTGGTTTAGAGTGCAAGTTCGTTATGTGATCGCCTTAGATTGCACATGAGGTATAAAGGTAACTCCATTATACGTGAGGTGTATAATCGACATGCACATGAGATCAAGAGGGCTTTGATCATATAACCAACTCCTACTCCCCCTTCCCAACCAATACTCATGGATCTAATCACGACACGTTATAGTCACACTAGCACACAAAATAGTGGATGCACAAGAAGCACATGAAGGTCAATACCCGATGCACACGAGGAATACATGTGACTGGGTATCCGTTGAACACGGTAGGGGATAACACCTCTTGACGGGATCCATGTAGCACTAGTCCGTAAAATTACTGTGTCGGAAATCAATGTATACAATTTTAGAACATGCATATATATAATATTATGAATTGAAAACAATCAGAGAAATGTACTCGCCTGAAGTCCTGAGCAAAGTGTGTCTCTCGATGCCCAATCTGGTGTCTCACAACCTATATATGGTATGTTGCATCAATACAAGGTTCAATAATAAAAATAAGTGAAGTTGATACAATTCTAGGTCGATACGCCATTTCTAAGTCAAACCAATGAATTCTAGGTTGCAAGAGTCTAATGCTAAGTCACTAAGTCGATATACTATGAAACTATACTAAGCTAGCTAAGCTAACACACCACAGTGCATTCAAAGAGCCGTATCCTAAGATATGCAAGTTTCTAATTATGAAAATAAGGTTTTATATATATATACAAGTCAAACGTTATAACACTAGATAAAACCAATTTGGATACCTTAGCCTTGTACCAATGCATATCACACCAAACCCCAACTCAATACTTTGGTATCATCCCAAAACCTTGGTGATACCAAAGTAACCAAATCCTATTTTATATAGTTAATATATGACAAATCCCTAATTAAACCACATGCTACTCCTAGCCATTTAATACTATAACTACTAACTTACCATCTATATACTATAAATACAACTACACTATAATATACTTATATAAGCTAATAGTTAAACTAACAACCAAAATAAGCATACAACATATACCTATACATAACTGACTACTCTAATATTTAACTGTAACTAATACAAATATATATATAACTAACTAGATACTAGCTAATCTTGACCATAGTTTACTTACCAAGATATATAATTATATGTAGATAACCAACTAGCTGCTGCTATCCAGCAGGAAACTGACCCAGCTCACTATCAATAAGCTGTGCTCAAGCACAGTGCTGATACCCTGTTGAAAACGACTGATACTCTGAAAAAAACTAATACTTCTAACTAAGTATCCTTATACTAACTAACTATCTCACTAACACCTGCATAGATACTTATATAGGCAAAAGATACTACATATATATATATATATAACTATGCTAACAAATATATATATATATATATACACGAACTAGATACCTACATTTACTAATACTCGATGAAATTGATACCTGTACAGTAAAATTCAGACACTGATAATGTGCTCTCCTTTAGCTGAAACTCATCCTTCTACTGCTGCCCGAGTGTGGTTGCACAGTGGGGAACTGCACTTGTTGTAGTTACTGTGCAAGCTGAGCCCTTTCCAGTTGCTGAACTCCTTCCATCAGTTGGTTTTCTGTAACTGAAATGCAAATGATGCTGGCTGATATTGTTCATGCGAGATGTTGTTGTCGCTCATGCGAGCTGCTGCTGTTTCTTATGCGAGCTGCTGCTGTTGCTTGGTATGGGCTGCTGCAGATACTTAGTGTGGGCTGCTGCAGATAGTAGTGTCACGACCCGCACCAAGAATTTGGGCATGAGTCGTGGGTACGCCCAGCCTACGCCGCAGCATCGGTGGTAGAACGCTGTCTAGGTCTCAATAATATACTAACATAACTCACAATCTGTCAATGATATCAACTCAAATAAGGAAGACAATGAAATAACATCTCACAATAGCTCATAATGTAAACTCAATCACAATAACTATAAGAGTATAAAGGCATGATAAAAGATAAGAAGAATGACATAGTCAAATACAATATCTCAAATAGAGATAAACTACAGTCTAGTTGTCCAACATAAGAAGTCTCTACAAGTCTCAAATTAAACTTAACATAAGTCTCAACATAAACTGAAATAAACCTCAAATAAGTCTCAATGTATAAAATAAATGTTGTCTAGATAACTGCAGGTAGTGTCTCCTCTAAAAGAATAGTCTCCTCTAAGATCTCTGGTGTGTAGTCTGCATCTATACCTGGTCCATAATGTGTGAAACAAAAATCCTTAAGATCCTCTGAAAAAAATATCCAGTCATGATTGGAGCAAAGTACAAGCACTAACAGCAGTTCCACATATATTGACAAAAACTATAACACAGTGTAAAGAAATACAAGATAGATATGAATACTAGCAATAAGAAATACTGGAATAATGAAGTACTGGAATAAAGGAATACTGGAATAATGAAGTACTGGAGCATATGTCATCTTCAATGTACATATAGCAATGAATAGAAATATAAGTGCATGCTAGAACAATGAACTAGAATATAAGTAAATGCTAGAACAATAACTAGAACATGTAGAGATGCAAGATCAATATACTAGAGATACATGTCAAGAACATCTAGCTAAGTGTATGAAACATCAACATATTATGTGATCGGCTTGGGACTGACCAGGCTTGTTATATATGATTAATTATGATTTATGTAAGGTTAGGCTAACATCCGGATAGCTATGATGCGAGCAATAGTCAGGCTAATCATATATAACAGGCTATGAGGCATGTAATGGTCAGGCTGCACCGACGTGAGGTGTGGGTGAGCTATGATGCAAGTAGAGTTGGGTATGATCACATAAGCTACTAATATTTTCCCGTTCCCCAGCTAGCACGATGGATCCTAAATTATGACTCCTCGTGACAGGTCTCGATGATGCCAACTCGTATAAACAACAGTGTCAGAATCATGTACGCTATACAACTAGAATTATAGAGATAATCAACATAATGAAAACTGTCAGAGAATGTACTCGTCTGTGGTCCTTTGCTGGAAATACTAATGTCCTATTTCTAAAGTATCGTCTGAATTATCCAACAGTCCTATAGACATCATTGAATGATAATACAAAATCAGTCAATACACTAACATACACATCATCAAAATATAATGAACTCAAAGACTACGCTAGGGGTGACACTTGTCATCTACAGGGTCAAATGTGCATCTAGCTGCACGGGTGTCATGTCTGTAATTGCTGTGCATAACAGACAGTCAAAATAATATAGGTCTTGCCATTACGTCAGTGTACATAAGGCAGTCTGCTAACAATTCATAGGGTCACAGGTCAATGTAACTATGGGATATCCGTAATTAACACTAGGGTCTCCTAGTACATCTATAAATATACATAGTCTTAACTAGCATATAACATTAATTACTTGCAATTTATATGTATACCAATTAAATACATATACAATATATATATGTATATATATACTAATTGAATTCATATATATATATATATACTAATTGAATTCATATACTATATATATATGTATATATATATATACCAATTATACATAAACATATACTAATGGAATACCTAGATATCTACATATGCCCATTTGAATACATTTACCAAATACATACATATACCTATTTGAATACATATACTATATATATATATATATATATATATATATATATATATATATATATATATATATATATATATATATATATACACCAAATACATACACCCATACATGCTCCAAGCCTCCTAATCCATGGGCCTAATTCATGGGCTCAACTTAGACTAGTCTAAAAGTTTGTTTTATGCTTTCAAAATAAATGGTTAGGTCCACTACACAAGTCCAAAATAAATCTATACTAGCAACAAATAATCATACAATAAATAAATAAATCATGCCATGCACAAATATTAATTATAATAAATCCTAAGATAATTAATACCCATTGACAATTACCAAACTACCCTTGGATGAAAATGTGAGGGTGATATAAGCAATCCATTGCAACATACCTGAGTAATCCGTGTAACTCGTGCACCTGAAACAGAACCTCGCTCATGACACTCGTGTTTTCTTATGCATTTTACTTGGATTTCATTATGTATATACTCGTGCTTGGTTTAACTTGGTTGCCTTGGACAGGGAAGGACAAATGGTAAGTTAGTAAGTCTCGCTGTATTCCTTTTTATATTGCATGACGCACTGCCACATGAGTTAGGCTTGTACATTATGCCATAAAACTGATCCTAAAATAAGACTAGAAAGATAACTTAATAGATGGTGCACGGAACCTATATAACGTGTTTAGATTTATCGAGCGGGCGAGAAGCCTCCCCACTAGTGCATTCATGTACTGATAACCCACCAGATTGCTTGTAGGGTGCGAAAGAACCTCGTTCGGTGCAAAAATCTCCTTCGTGTGAGCTAAGGCATAGAGTTTACTCTGGAGCCTTGGAGCATTGCGTCCGGAGCTGAAGCGCATATACAATATATAATGTTGGAACATCGCCTATGTATCATTCCACAAATTATAGCCACTTGGCATATTTTATTATTTCGAGATAGGGACTTGAGCGAATTGTACTCTCGGCCTAGCGCCGATTGGAATACTTGTTCAATATCAATAAAGTGCTTGTTTTACTTCCATACTTGTGTTATTCAATGCTTCTGCTATGACGACTCTGTGAACTTGTTACCAATTGCCTACTCATTTTTTATTTCGCTACATTCGGACTATCTGTGCGACTCTGTGGCCTAGGCATATTATCGTCTGTTCGGATCATGGCCTTGCACGGGTGCAGCTTGTGCTCGTGCAGTATCACATCCAGATAAGAAAGATTGTCCTGCGGGAGCGCTGGCTCGGTGATTCGTGTCTAACGGGGACAGTCGATTCCTGCAGGAGATCAGGGCATGACACCAACGATAAGCTGAGTCTTGGAGCATCGCACATCAGAACCAACTCGATGAGCTGAGTACAGATGGTGATCACGCTAGCGGATAATAGAAGTGCGTTTGCGACAGTCACGTCTACGACTCAAAAAATTGGGCTAGTGGAAGCTGACGAACCCCGACAGACCAAGAAGTGTACATTTAAAGCTTCAAAATTTAAACCCCAGTATTTTAGGGGATAATAGAGTCAAATAATGTGATGGATTGGGTTGCAAATATGGAGGGCTTATTTGAGTACGTTGGGATCTCAGGGTCCAAGAATGTGGCATGCATAGCCATACAACTACGTCTTCATGCACACAACTGGTGGAAGGCCAAGAAGAAGGATCTTCGTGGCATTAATCGGGACGACAAAATAACTTGGGAAATATTTAACATGCATTTATGGAACAATATCTTCTCTAATCCATCACTCAAAAAAAAGATGAATTCATCATATTTTATGCAAGAAAACATGTCTGTTGAAGATTACGAGTCAGAATTCTCTTAATTTCTAAGTTTGTCGGCTCCATGCTACTGGGTAAGAAAGTTGGGATGTACAAATTCATGAAGGCTTTGAAATATGATATACGAAGGGATACGGTGAACCGTGAATGCAAATCATATATTAAGGCCTTTGAGTCAAGAGTGGAAAAGGAGCAATTTAGCCCACGAATTTCTCAAGGAAATGTATATAATAATTGCAATCATTCCAATAAAAGATAACACAACGGAAAAAAGGAAGGCCGGAGAGAACATTATCATGGTTTGGAGTGGATCTTCTACAGCCGACAAGGTGACACAAAAGAAGAATGTTATTATGCAAATAGAGAATGTTATAACTGCAGTCAATATAACCATATTGCTAATAATTGTCATAATAAGAGGACTGTGCCACCAAACAGTAATGACAATGTAGAGTGTAGGCAGAATCAAAATCAAACGTCGCTTTTAGACAACTGACGAGATGAGAAATCGAGAAAGCCCATAGTTTATAACATGATTCAGATTAAGAGCGAAGGTACCAACGATGTTGGTAAGTCTATTCTTTAAGTTTGAGGATAAATTTTTTTTTCTTAGTGGGTTAGTATGTAGTATCCCGCTCTTGGAGGTGTATTGATTGGAGGCTAGACCGAGCCAGTTAGTATGAAAATTATCTTGGGGAAACCTTACCGGTATCGATTGATCGGAACTTGCAAATTGCGACCATTTCCAATTGATGTATTGACTCTAATGGATTTGATTCCCAAAATGTAGTGAATTGCGCTTGACGAAGGAACTCTATATAAGAGTTTATTTTCATCCTTTTTCATTATGCTTTTGTTGGACATTTTCGTTGTTTGGTTTTGACAAATATATTTTTGTGTTATTTTTTATGATTGGTTTCATTGTTCACTTTCATCAAATTTTGCATTCATTTTTGTGAGATTCGTCTTACACTATCTGTATTTTTATACGGATATGTATTTTGTATTATACTTTATATTTTCTTGGATTCGAGGAGCCCTAGAATTTTCTCAAGATTAGAGACTTTTTTCCTTGACCGGCGTACCGACGGTGTACTGGTCTGTACCATCGGTATACCGTTTGGGATGTTTTTCCATTCCTTGATATTTTCATGAAATATATTTTGATATTTTCATAAATAATGTTTTAGATATTTTGGTGAATAGTATTTTAATATTTTGGTGAATAGTATCGAGGCATCATATTATCTATTGGTTTCTTGGTTCTGAAGCATCATATTATCCAATAGATATTTGGTTTTCTTTGAGTTGACGAGATTGATTTAAATCGAGACATGGAATGCTAAGGTGGCAGATCCAACGGTCATGATTAATTTTCGACCTTTATATATATATACCATTTGATTTTCTCTCTCGTCTCTATTTTCTTTCTTTCTTCTCTCTTTTCTTTTTTCCTTCTCTCTTCATTTCCTCTCCACTTTCCTTTGGAGCTTGGAGATTGGAGCTTGGAGATTGGAGATTGGTCTTGAGGCCTAAGAGTGTGATTTTCTGAACCCCTCTTGGTGGAGGAGTATAAGGTTTAGGCTGGAAGCTCGACTTTAGACAAGTACATCTTGCCAAACTCTTGAACAAATATTATTTTATTATCATTTTTGTTTTCCTTGGTACTAAATGCTTAGAATTTCTTAAAACTTGTTTTGTTAAATATGTTTCTCTCATGATTTTCAACTATGAGCATGTTTCTGAAATTGGTTTGTGCTAGGTGTTGACTTTTTCTGTAGAAAACTTGATATTTACCGAATAGAAAACTTGGTATCGAAAACGATACCTGAGTGATTGCCATGAAACTTAGTCTATATGCTATATGAGACCCACCCCTAGTGTTGACATCTTGCTAGACCAGTTTTTGTCGAGTTTCGGAACATAATTTCAGTCTCAAAATCTTTCTTGGATTTTTTCCTAGAATTGCCTACGGGAACCGGCATACCGACGATATACTAGAGTATACCCACAATATACCAATTTTGGACCGACTTTGAATCGAGAAACCTGCTATGTTCTAAATTGATATACCGACGGTGTACTGGTATGTATCGACGGTATACCGCTTTATTGGAATCCGAAAGCTGCTATATTTTTAGTCGACATATCGACGGTGTACTGGTGTGCACCGACGGTATACCGATTTGTCTGACTTGATTTTCCTGTATTTCTTGCTGTGTCTTGGACGGCATACCGTTTGTATATCAATTGTATACTCTTTTTATATACTTTATTTTTTGTCATATTTTCTCTGTTTTTCTTGCATGACACCTATGTGCATATACATTTGATATGACTACAGTAGACACCCTTGTATAGTTAGGGAATAATTTATACCCTATACCTGATTACATGACCAGATTATCTTGTATAATTAGGGGATGATTTATACTCTATATACACTTGACATGATTACATGACCAGACATCCTTTCATAGATAGGGGATGATTTACACCCTATATACACTTGACATGAGTACATGCTTGATAGTGACTCGTAGTAGTGCACTAATGATCTTTGTCATGTACATGCTTGATGGTGGCTCGTAGTAGCGCACCGATGACTCATGTACATGTTTTTTTCCTATTGTGGCTTGTTATACTGCATGCTAGTCATGCCTATAACCGTGTGGTTGTATTCTTGTCATGTTTTATACTTGTGATTGTTAAATCATTGTCTAGTCCTGAATATCTCCGAGAGGAGTACATGTCTAGGATGGATTCCACGAAATGTCACACCTGGAATCCTAATAAAATATTAAGGATTAACAACTTGCTTGAATCATTAGAGCATCGGGAGAGGAGAGTCTCTAGGTTACATGCAGTCTAGTTGTCTAGCCACCTTTCTTGGATGGATTTGGAGCTCTCCATCGCGAGGGCACATTTCTAGCACACTATGAGTGGGGCAGCCTCATATATGTACATGATTATTAGCTCACCGTCATGTGGAGCAGACATGGCTCACCGTTGTATGATGCATACTTAGGCTCGCCGTTGTATGATGCCACTTTCTAGGATGTAGGCCGTTAGGTTGGGCATTCTGCTATATATATATTAGCTTAGTTCTAGTTAGATTTAACTTGGATAGTCTGCAGGGCATGTGACCATTAGATGTAATATCCCGCTCCGCGAAGAGGCATTACGTCAAAATTTAAGATGGATCAGACAGATGGGATATAAGTTGTGCGAAAAATCGAGATAATTGGTGTGATGGTGTAGCCTTGCCCTACTTGATCGAAGGGGATATTTTATAGATCATGGTTTGAGGGTATGGTTATGCTAAGTTAGAAGACTGTGCATCATATTAGATCATTCTTGGGGGAATCGTAGGCGAATGTGGGATCGTGGCATAAAAACAATATTTCTATAAGTGAGTGGATTTATCCCTTCTCCTCTACTCCTTCATGCCCTAATAAAATGAATGAATATTAGTATTGCTTTATTTTATTGCATTTCTAAATGTTGTTCTAGTCCACATATATATAGTGATGCCTTATGTTCAATGCTGCTGTAAACCAAGAAACACATGAATGATAACTACTAGTATTATTAACACAAGAATCCTATAAAGTATATCTTACATGAGAAAGAAGTAATATTGTGCAATCTGTTCTATCTGCTTGTAACATCGAGAATGGAACTACGCAAGAAAGAAAGTATGGACTGATGAGTCCCCATGAAAGAAAGTAAGATAAAAGTATGTTGGAACCTACGGGTCACCAACCCATATGAGTGATGAGAATATTGAATTCGCGAGCATGATCGAGAGATCGGTTATTTATATTCTTTGTACCGTACAATTATGCTTAAGATTTTACTTGCACAGATATTGCATGGTTATGGACAACTTGTGCACAAGGTAGTAAGTTTCCTCGAACGAGATGCACCGGGGTACCAGGATCGTTCATCCTAGAGGAAACTAATTTGTACGTGCCTTTAGGCACAATGTATTATGGGATTCTCAGTGGAGTCTATCTACCTTCCTGAGGAGGTGCACTACGTACCGTGGTAAAGTCCTACATGGTGAAATAATACCAATGACCCTCATATAGTTAGGCTGTATGTTGACGAGAATAATTATACATGCTTAATCGATCATCTGCAGGAATCCGCGAATGTGGGATCGTGGCATAGAAATGATATTTGTATATGTGAGTGGATCTGTCCCTTCTTCTTTACTCCTTCATGCCCTAATAAAATGAATGAATATTAGTATTGCTTTATTTTATTGCATTTTTAAATGTTGCTCTAGTCTATATATAAATAATAATGCCTTATGTTTAATGCTGTTGTAAACCAAGAAACACATGAATGATAATTGCTAGTATTATCAACACAAGAATGCTATAAAGTAAGTCTTACAAGAGAAAGAAGTAATATTATATAATCTGTTCTATCTGCTTGTAACACCGAGAATGGAACTACGCAAGAAAGAAAGTAGGGACTGATGAGTCCCCTTGAAAGAAAGTAAGATGAAAGTATGTTGGGACCTACGGGTCACCAACCCATATGTGATATGAGAATGTTGAATTCGCAAGCATGATCGAGAGATTAGTTATTTATATTCTTTGTACCGAGTAATTATGCTTAATATTTTATTTGTATGGACGTTGCATGGTCATGGATAACTTGTGCACAAGGTAGTAAGTTTTCTCGAACGAGATGCACCAGGGCACCAGAATCGTTCGTCCTAGGGGAAAATAATTTGTACGTGTATGTAGGCACGAGATATTGCGGGATTCTCAGTGGAGGCTAGCTACCTTCCTGAGAAGGTGCACTGTGTACCGTGGTAAAGTCCTACATGGTAAAATAACACCAATGGCCCTCATATAGTTAGGCTGCATGTTGACGAGAATAATTATGCATGCTTAATCGATCACCTGCAGGAATCTTTCATAATGATTATTGTATCGCTAATTCTTATTTTGCAGGGATACGACAAGTGGGCTATTGGTAAAAATCGCTTAAAAGCGATATATAATACTTTCCTTATATTCAATTTATGCTGCTAATTCTATAAAATATTTCTATTAAGCTATTGGATAATTGTGATTATACAGAAATAAACCTATTCCCTAATAGAAAGATCACTAAATTAATGTACATGCTTCTCACATGATTAATTAGTGTTGGTTTAGGCAAGTAGACTGGTTTCTGCTTACCAGTACGCAATATATACTAATCCACGTTTGTGGGCATCCCTATGTACTCAACATTGGGGAGTGGCTGAAACGGTTCTGAAGTATCGAAGCATTATTGGGGCGCACATAAGCTCTTCTTCCATTGGAGGCATCTTCTGTTATAAAGGGCATAATGTATGGAATAATGTTATTCAGTTGTACCAACGAGATTGTAAGCCAAGACAACAAATATCAATGTAAGCCAAATGGCCAAGTATCAGTTGTATTTGAGAGCTTTGTAAAGCTTTTGTAAGTCATGTACTCAATTATCATTATCAATAAAGAGAAGCTTTTCATTATATTCATTGTGACTTCAATTTGTCTGCTTAATTCTGATGCGATATCGTTGTTTCTGAGATATAACATGCCTTGACTATCTTCTTGCCTTGTACAAGTACAATCTAGGCTTGTACGACATCACGCCCGTGGCTACTTTTGGTTCTACGGAATCGGAATATGACAAATTGGTATCAGAGCACGGTTTATACGTCCTTGGACTCGATAAATTCTAAATCAAAGTTGCTTCCATGAGTACTCAAAGATGCCTCCACGGATACTCAAAGTTGCTTCCTTGGCCATTCAAAGTCTCTTATGTGAATAGTCACAGTCGCCTCAATGTGTATTCAAAGTTGTTTTCTGTGAGCATTCAAAATCGCTTATGCAGTTATAAAATTCACATTTGTGATTGTTATGTGTTGCTTCCGTAATTGTCCGAAGGCATTTCCGTAATCGAGAATATTTGACCTCTTGGCTACACTCACTGGATGTTCCATACAATAAGCCTAAATATTATGATGACATCATTGCGATTCTTGATTGTAAAAGATACCAAGATCCCTACAATGATTTGATTCCATAGATAAATAACTTGTGATTAATAATTTGCATGTGGGAATAAAGAGAACCAATGTGTGTGTTGTAATCAATGTCAATTATGCATGAGTAATTTTAATTGAGGGAATCAACATTAAAGCTGAGTTTATTCATGTGCGATGGCAGGATCGTATTTTATATTTGAGTATTGAATATCATATTTGTGACTGAAAATGCTACCATGTGAAGGTAGTGCGGGATGGATATTGGATCAGTGTAAGGACAGTATGATTGTCAGGAATGACTTAGTCTTAGTGATATATGCCTCTACCCTCTTAGTGATGCTTGTGCATAACCCTTCCTTAAGTGATAGTATTGAGCCTACCAAGTAAGTATGGGGTAGTGCCAAGACTTAGTCGGGATCGATGCCTTGTTGTGTTATGGTGCGAGCGTCCCTTGGGTATTTCAGGTTGTGTATCAACAGGGGACCCTTGATAGTTGGATTTGAGTTGTCAACATTAGACCTTCGATAGCTTGATATTTTATTGGGTAGCAAGGAAGTGAAATGTATGAGATATATGCCTTTGCTGGGAACAATGAGTTGGAGCATATATTTAGACGGTGACTGGAATCGGTTGGGTAAAAGTTTCAAATTTTGCATCAATGATCGAATGTTACTATCGATAAATAAGTTGGATCGTATGCTGAATGAGATTGGTTGGAATCGATGGGAATCACGTAAAGGGTATAATCTCGGTCGCTTAAGTTGAAAGTTCTTGGAAATAATTTACAGTTAGACCGAGTATGTTGGAAAATGTTCCCTTAACCTTAGGTGTGTAGCACTTACTATATTCCTAACCTAAAAGGGAAGCAACCGTGAAGAAAAAATACTTGAACTTATTGATTGATGGATAATATTTAGTCGACATATGAACTTGGCGGATTGTAAAGGAACTAATCGATGACCCTTATTGCTTAGTATCATATGGAAATTCTTTGTGAGAACTCGTTGGATGAAATACAAATAAAAATTGGAGGTATAACAAGTTAGGATAAATACTTTCGGTAGAAAGTTTCATCGTATGGATAATAGTTGGTCTGCAAAAAATTTAATCACTTTGATGAAAGTTAGATGACAGGTATAATTTATCAAATTATAAATATTAAGGATGATCTCTAGATTAGGGGTATGACCGACGTATCGAATACGTGAATAATTATCGAATGTGGCTAAGCGAGATAAAATTTTGTGAGACATTGATGAGGTGATACAATTAAGTTGATGGTTAATGCGAATGAAAGTTGACCCTATCAAAATAAAGTTGGCAAAAGTAAGTTCGACGGAATAAATCGGAAGAAAGATATTCTCAATATATTGGTTGGGTGATATTATTGGCTATAAATTAGTTGGGTGGAACTGAAAGTATGAATACGTAAAATAGATGGGAAAAGAATTTATAGCAAGGATCATGAACAATATACGAGTAAAGATGATCGGTAAGAATTTGAGTTTTGGATTAGTTGCATGTCCCATAGATAATCGAATGTATGAGAACTCGAGAACGATATAAAGATACAACTAAAGTATGATTATAATATTGGAAGTCTAAAATAATATGTGAAAACAAATTGGATTTTGAATGATGGTGATATACTTGATTAATATGGAAATTGGATAGATAGTTCTAGATTGACCTTGTCGATTTTGGATAAGTCTAGATTGAGCCGTTTTAGGAGTAGACCCTAATAAAATTAACCGTGGGTAGATAGACCTGACCCAGACTGTTGGATATACCGTATTTTATGGATAGGTCAATGGTAGTGTATTCGTGGTTTGAGTTGGTAATAAGAGTTGGGTAGAAGTCCCTTAGACTTGTCAGAATTCAGTTGGCCCTAAGTAGAGATATGGGCATGGTCCCTATCAGCTGTCTAGCATGAGATAAGTTGCCTATGAACACTAGGTTTAGCTGTCGGTATAGCTAGCCATAGAGACTTGACCGAAGAGTTATGTTAGTGTTCTGAGACTCATAGGATTTTCCTATTACTGTTGCATGGGTAATGTAGCATCGTGTGAGACTAGGATAGTGTATATTACGAGTCAGCTGGGGCATGACCTATGTTTAGACAGTTGGTTGCAGGAATTGGGATGAGTATTTTGGAATAGCAGGTCGGGTTGAAATAGTTAAACTATTGGATGGATAAGTTTAGAAATTGACGGTTCCTAGAGTTGGATTTGATTGCCTCGACTAGAATAAAAATCAATAGTGGGTTCGGTTGGATGGATTATCTTGGAATAGTTTCTTTTGGGAATCAAGTTGGAATGAGGAATAAATCATAATAAAAAGATAGAAACGTCGTTTGAATAATTTGATAAAAAATTTATACGTTGGAAAGAAAAACTTGATACACGATATGGCTAATGCGACTATTGTATGAGACGGATTATGATCATTAAACTATAATAAATTTTGTGGCTTGGACAGCAACATGACCAAAGCAAACTCTAAATTTATTAGAATTTTGATGCTACTAATATTGGAAAAAAGATTGCTAGAAATTGAATGAATGAAATTGGAATATTGAGAAAATGGTCGGAATGATTATAAATACAGTTGGGTCATAATAAAGAGACGACTGGTGATAGTCTTAATTTGATTTATAAAATTTGGATGGATCAAAAAATGGGACGACAGGTAAACTATTCATAAAAGATGGGAGTGACGGAATTGACATTAGAAGAGTGAATATTTGCAATTTGAACAAATGGGGATTATGTTATGGTCAATTTGGTCAAAATGAATAAAGTATCGTGCTTGGGTTAATGGCTCAACCTTGGCAGTCCCTGAGGATTTTATATTTTGGTGCAATAAAAGATAGAGATTATGGCAAACAGTTATATAAAGGAACACTATGAACGAGGTAAAAGATTTGTATATATATCGGACCGAGAGGATGATGGTGAATATTGAGAAGTGCTTAGACCAAAATTTAATTACAATATGTTGAAAGGATACCAATGGGATTGACCGAGTAAGTGTCGTAAGAACTTGAAGTTATGAAAAAATCGATGTTAAGGAACATCTTGGCCCAAATCATTAAGTGACAAGTAATGAGAAATGAAGTTGCATCGGTAGCCATTTGATTCTCTAACCATTAGCATTGGCTGAGTGCACTATGTTTCGGGGATGCCTGAAATATATGTACGAACCAGGCAAAGTGGTGAACGGAATTCAAATGGAGCTGCATGAGAATATTAGTGAACTGAGGAACATAAACAAATTATTTTGGAAGAAACGAGTTGGTATAATTGAACGCATAAGTATACAAAATTCATGAATGAACGATATTGTCAAGGGATTGGAATGGGATGTTGAACGATAGTTGGGCATGGAACATCTTCATTAGGCAACTTAAGTGACATGGTCAATTGAGTTATTTCTTTAAGTTTCGAGGACGAAATATTTCCTGAGTGATATATTATGTAATGCCCCGTTCTGCGAAGAGACACTACGCCAAAATTTGAGATGGATCAGACAGATAGGATATAAGTTGTGCAAAAAATTAAGATGCTTGGTAAGATGGTGCATCCTTGCTCTACTTGGTCGGAGGTAATATTTTATAGAGCATGGTTCGAGGGTATGGTTATGCCAAGTTAGAAGATTGTGCATCGCGTCAGATCATTCTTGGAGGAATCGTAGGCGAATGTGGGATCATGGGATGGAAACGATATTTGTATAAGTGAGTGGATCTGCCCTTCTCCTTTACTCCTTTATGCCCTAATAAACTGAATGAATGTTAGTATTGCTTTATTATATTGCATTTCTAAATGTTGTACTAGTCCACATATAGATAGTGATGCCTTATGTTCAATGCTGCTGTAAACCAAGAAACGCATGAATGATAATTGCTAGTATTATCAACACAAGAATGCTATAAAGTAAGTCTTACATGAGAAAGAAGTAATATTGTGCAATATGTTCTATCTGCTTATAACACCGAGAATGGAACTACACAAGAAAGAAAGTATGGACTGATGAGTTCCCATGAAAGTATGTTGGGGCCTACGGGTCACCTATAAACCCCCACATTTTGGAATAGGGATAATTTGATATTTTTTAATTTATTTATTATTTTAGTTGATTAAAAAGGTTAAAGTATTAATTTATAGAATCCTTTTATATATAAATGACACTTTGCCATAGTTTGGATATTTTAAGCAATGCACGACCTTTTATTTTCCAACCAAATTCATATTATTGACCTTGACTGTACCTAGTGCATTTGGAACATGGGTGTTGCATTAATTTGATCTCCTTCATGCTCCAAAAATATTGACAAACATCACGCAACTTTGATATTGCAAAACTATCTTCAATTGGCTAGTGAACCCAATCGAGCCCAAACGTCCTACTTGGACTCTCAAACCAATTCTCATTAGACATGTACACTATCCCATACTCATATCCCATTATTTATATATATTCTTCATACTTAAACCCTTGCATATGCACAACAACACAATAACACAACTAATGACCTATTTGAAGTACCGACAGAGAACCTTCTTGTGCACTTGAACTAAAGCTCAACCAATACCCACACAATAGACTCAAGTCCACCCAAAGCCCTACTAATAGCTAAACCAAATCTCTTAGGTCTGAATCAAACCTTAAATCCCATCAAATCTCCACCATGGTCCCAACAACCAACTACCTATATAAATCCCAAGCCTCTCCCTGAAAACCTGAACCCTAACTTCCTCCCCCTCTTGTGGCCGCCCCTTTCCAGACTCCCCCACCTTTCCATGAAATTATATAGCCTCCTTCTCCCTCTCTAATTCAGTTCTCCATCATCCCTCAACCCCACACAAGTCCTCAAGGTGTTCAAACACCCTAGGAGCATTCGGCCACCCTTCTAGGGCCGAATATTGGCTGTTGGTTGCAGCAGCATTTCCTGCACCCTTGTCATGCCCCGATCCCTCTAGGGTCAATCGTCCTCGCCTGGATTCTTTGCGGGATCGATCTTCCTTCGAGTTTTGGGCGTGATGCTATACGAGCCTGGACTTGCGCTCGCACAAGGTAAGAACGTGCAGTGATAGCAACTCATTTGAAACACAAGTTAGAAAACACATTCACGGATATTTGAACACAAGGTATAGGAAGAAAATATGCTTTTCATTGATAATTCAGAGTAATTTACATAGAGTTTACATTTGATGCATCTCTCGGCTACTTGGTTTGCATTATAAAAGAAAAACTCAAAAGGTAGGGTGTGCTCCATCAGATAGGTCTGTCGTCCGTATATTATGCCCTTGTATAGATTAAAAATTTACGTCTCCAAAATAAACTGGCTTTAACTATACTTCAAAATAGAAGAGCTTCTAATGCCTTCTCATCTATCCACTAGCATTGCACACTCTGAGTGCCTGAAATAATTACCCATAACGTGGGTCAGTACTCAGCTGTACTGGTGAGCGGGAGAACCCACTCGCCTAAATCAACACTTGCTTATTAGGGGCGAGCATGCATTAAAATAATCTTTCTATATAGAACTAAGTGAATTCAGTTCACATCAGCTGCATAATTTTTAGAGAAAAAAATAACGTTGAACCCATAAAGCACATCTGTTGCTTACTCAACCGACGTACGCCTTCCCTACAACGAAACACAAGTATACTTACCATCTGCAAAAGACAATAGATTAATATGTGTTCTAGTTATATGCGATCATTGGTGTGATCGACACCATGGGAACTAATCCAAGGCATTACGATGCGCCCTGTCAGCCCGGGTAGCAAGTCCTGCTGAAGGTCCCGCAATGCATCGCTACTAGCACGATCAAATATTTTCCTCTGGTTTGATACGGTTCCAGTGCTCCGGAATACCGTTTCGAGGAAATACCAAACCTTGTGCACAAGTTGTCACAGACCATGCAAATGCGTGAATAGTTCGACTATCATACAATGCATCGATGAAGCAGAAGAAGTAAAGCAGCAATATATACTTATGCAACAGTTCATATTTTCTCAAAGTCGTATTCCGATTTTGGTGTCCCGTGGGTCTAAACTCTTCGAGGCACCAGGCCGCAACCAATGCTCAATTACCGCTTGTATATTGGAGCTCATGTTTATATCGTGTTCATAAATATACAAGTTAGTCTACAATTTTATGTTCCTTTCTTCGTGGCTGGCATGCACTGTGGCCAAGAATTTCCTAGACGTTCAGCCGGGCATCATCGATTGAACATTTTAAAATATTAGAGATATGGACGTGAAGAAGTAGGAAAGAAGGGTCCGAACCACCCACCGATTAAGGAAAGTGCTAAAAGAAGGAGTCCCGCCTAGCGACAATCAAACGTTAGTTATGCGGACCTGCAATTGCACAAGCATAAGGTTAGAATCCTTGCCTATCCTTCCTCCCAAACTCTCCAAGAATCAAAGCTCCAAGCGAGAAAGCCAACAGCAAAAATCAAGTAAATCGAAAGCAACACCAAAATAAAATCCCAAAGCGACATCAAGAAAATAAAGCAATAAAGCACGAAAACTGTTAGACTCATTTCAATAGAGGTCTATTCATGAGTTGGAAAGGATAATTGCATTTTGTCTGTGGCAAGAGGATGCCGAAGATTCTAAACACTAAACTATGACTCAGACAGACTAGCCACAAGCCTAATTATATAGTGCACATCCCGGTCGGATCAGGATTTGAGGCAATACATAATATACCACTAAAAAAAAGTTTTATCCCGCAACTTAAGAACAAGGTCTTACCTCCGACTGAACGAACAATGAATAATACTTCTCCTTCATCTCCGACTCCATCTCCATGTTGATTCCTCAACTGAATGGTTCTGCCACAACACGCAAACCAAGGACATTGTGCGATTCTACAGCACCTTCTCTTTGTGATCCAAAATCTGTACAGGCTCCTCAGAGTACGATAAGTTCGTGCGTAGTTCTAATTGTTCAAAGCTAACCACATGACTCGGATCATGCACATAATTCCAAAGTTGAGAGACATGGAAGACATCATGCACTTCAGCCAGGACGGGGGATAGTGTAATCCGATATACCATAACTGCCACTCGCTCAAGTATTTTAAAGGGACCAACAAATCTAGGACTCAATTTGCCATTAATACCGAAGCGCATCACTCCATGCATTAGCATCACTTTCAAGAAGACGTGATCCCTGACCATAAATGTGGTGCCCCGTTCCCCCTATTCGGGGAGCGCGGCTAAGAAATACAAGACGGTATCGTTCGATCGGGATAGATTGAATTAAGAACTCATCCTCGTTATGGATTTGTTTCTTCGGAATCGATTCCCATATTCAGTGGACCGTGCCCCCGGGATCGACTTAGCGGCAGAGTCAGGAGGGACCTCTCCGCTGCATTTTTTGTTGCCTAGTTTTCGCTGTCGCTTGTTGCTTTCGTGCCTTGAGTTAGTTTTCGGATTTGCTTGGGTTTTCTTGAACGGTTTCGATGGATTTCATTGCTTTCGTTCTTAGGACTGCACTTCAATTCCGATAATGGGTAGAGAGGAAGAAGTACTGATCAGCTGTTCGTGTCAATACAGGTGATCCAGCACTAGGCGTCGCTCGAGCGGACTCCTAAAGCACTTCTTTCCTTCTTCCTTCCAACCACTAAAGTGAGTGGCTACGAACCCGATTAGCTAGCCTTCTTGCTAATCTTCACATCTGAACCTTGTATTCGTGCTTGCCCCGATCAAACGATACCAAGTAATAACTAAAAGATATCAAGATAAGGGAATAGACTTGGATCTGTATGCTTGTCATTTAAACTTGTGAACGGTTACTTACTACATGCTTGCTTATTCAAATGTTTACCATATGCATATATACAAGTTAGAATGCTTACTTCTTCTTCTATAAATATGCTATATGTAGAACACCCTTTGCCATGCATCAATTATTCAGGGAGACTATGCAAAATACATCACACAAGGCTACATATCCCCTGATTTCATTGCCTCAGCTACATAAATGGCAAACTTAACACAAACGCCGTTGATCACGGACAACTTGTGCACAAGGCCTCTCAGTTCCTGCGGACGGTCGCTGGGGCACTGGCACCGATCCGATCCGGACGGAACCTCAAGATTAGTCTCTCCCATAGGCGGGATGGCGTGTAGCGATACATGTGCCTCCGTCACCTTAGCCTGAGACTAAGACCGTCCATTATGGCATCAAAGCCAGTGATCCCCTCGTATATTTAAACCCGTTGCTACTAACTTGTGTCTTCTTGACAGGGAAGGCAAGGTAAGTATATACAGGTGGTTCAGACGAACAGGTAAATGTCACCGAACTGTGATGGGTTGTTTCATTGCTTTCTATATCAAATTCTTGCTGTAAAAATAAACTAAGGCAAGATAGAAACCCATAATAAATGTGCATGCTTCATTAAAACAACGTGTTGATTGGTATAGTTGGGTTAGCTTGCCTTCACCAGTACGTTTCGATGTACTGACCCTCGTTGAAACAGGTTCCCCGCGCTAGGAGAACCAAGCGAGGAGCAGGAGACAAACCCCCAATCCAGTCCAGCTGTAGGCACGCCTCGACCGTGCCACCTTTTGTAGCATAAGAAGAAGAAGCATTTTGAAGAAGAAGCCTTTTGAAGAAGAAGCTAGCCACCAAGCAACCATGCAGCTTCGTGGCAAGGCAGTCGTTCCGACCCAAGGTCTTATATTTTGAGATGTAGTAAAGGATGTAATGTACAGGACTGCTATCTTATTTTGTGTCAACACTTTTGTAAGCCCATAGAGGCAATCCTTATGACTCAGTTCAAGGAGTTTGTAATAAATGTTCATATTATCAATAAAAGAGAACTTTTTCATGTTTAAATCTGTGTTTCAATTATCTGCGTACTCTGAATATGTGCTCGCTATGCAAAACAGAATACTTAGCCTTGTGCAGTGCGCAACCTAGGCCCGCATAGGCGGTCACGCCCGGGGGACGACTATCGATTCCACAGAATCGGGGCGTGACATGTTGGTATCAGAGCACAGCTTCAAAGTTCCTTTGATTCATGAACTGGAAAAGTTCCCTTAGCGATAACTCGCCTATGCGAACTCCTGAACTCGTTAAGGCCAAAATGAGATACGTTCATGCAATAAGTCCATAATACATTATGATCCTGATCTAAATTACCTCTTTTGAAGGAATGACGCAAGCGCAACCATCAGCGCTAGCGCCAGGCGAGACACGGACTCAGGAGAGCAGCTCCGGAACATCAGGAAGCTCTCGGAGCCAACGGGGCATGTCTTAAACTGATTCGCTTCAACAAGTGGTGCAAATGTTAACCGAGCAACGACAGAGGGATGATGCCCGCCAAGCCAGGTTCGAGAGCAATCTAGAGACTCGACTCTCAGTCCAACAAAAGCAGGTAGATACCCTGCAGCAGCTTGTTCAGACCCTGGCCTCCAACCATTCTGCCGCGACAACAGCTACGCCAGTGGAGCAGCCAGTACTTGAAGTCGAGACACCGCTAGTGCCAAGGATGAGGGAAGTGACTGCCTTCTCCTTTGGCAACTTCAAGAAGGTCTGCAATACGCCATTTAATGGGACTGGGGACCCGATCGTGGCCCTAGATTGGCTTGCCGAGCTTGAAGATCATTTTTCTCTCCTGGAGGTGCCGAAAGACAAGCACGTCACCTGTGCCCAACTACTGTTTCGCCTCAATGCGCACGACTGGTGGGACCTGCATCGACGATCTCTTCAACTTGGCCATGGAGAGGAGGCGATCGCGTGGCGACTTTTCATGCCGCATTTGAGGAGGAGTTTATACCCCCGCCTCTACGACGTCAACGGGAAAATGAGTTCGTTCAACTCCGGCAGGGCAGTATGACGGTGAAGCAATACTCGGCAGAATTCAACAAACTGGCCAAATTTGCTACCGCTTACCTACCGGATGCAGCGAGTCGTGCCAGACGATTCGAAGGAGGGCTACGTCCTGGCATCCACGGGCACGTATCCGTTCCACAGTATCAGACGATGAGGGAAGTCTTAAACCATGCCCTCTCCCTCGAGCCGCAGTATCCTCACGTTGCCACCGGCGCTGTGCAAACCCCCAATCACAAACGCCAAGGCAACGATAGAGGAAACACAGCTGCAAAGCGCCCTAACAATGGCGGTTCAAAAAAGGGAAACTCGGGGCAACGATGTGATTTCTGTAGAAGGACAGGGCACGTCGAAAGTGAATGTCGTCGGAAGCATGGGTTATGTCTCGTTTGTGGAGCTTCTGATCATGCCCTTCCCAACTGTCCAAAGTACACTGAGCGTCGTCCTCCACAACAAAATCAAAATACTGCAACCCAGGCCAATCGAGCGGCGCCTCAGCAAGGGCATAATCAAGCTCAAGGCCGGGTCTATACCATGATACGGGAAGAAGCTCTAGCTTCGGATACCGTCGTGTCAGGTACTTTGCTTTTCAATAATATACCTGCTCGTGTTCTATTTGATTCAGGTGCAACGCATAGTTTTATTTCCATAAATTTTGCCGTGGAGAACAATGTAAAAATGACTCCGTTGCACTTAGATCTAAATGTTAGCACCCCCTCTGGTACGAAAATCCCTGTTCGTTCAGTATGCCTAGGTGGTTATATTTGTATTGGGGAGAAGAAGCTGTCGCTCGATGTCTTAGTTCTAGATGTTAGGGACTATGATATCATCTTGGGAATGGACTGGCTAGGCGCATGCGCGGCAACTATTGAGTATGCAGAGAAGCGAGTCGTTTTCTGTCTGCCCGGAGAAGCCGTATTCTGTTACACCAGTAGTCCAGCGAACGATGCGACCAAGGCCTGCATGGTGATTTCGGCAAAATCTGCTCGGCGAATGCTCTACACAGGCTGCGAGGGATTTCTAGCATCAGTTCGGGATACACGGCAGGACTACGCAAACGTCGACTCCACTTCCGTTGAGGCGGAGTTCCCCGACGTGTTTCCGAGCGAACTACCCGGCATGCCGCCCGATTGAGAGATTGAATTCACTGTTGACACATTTCCGAACACGCAGTCGATCTCTAAACCTCCATATAGAATGGCCCCTGCAGAGCTGAAGGAATTAAAGTGCCAACTCCAAGAATTACTTGAGCGTGGGTTTATCCGTCCGAGCGTGTCTCCTTGGGGCGCGCCTGTGCTCTTCGTAAAGAAGAAAGACGAAACTCTACACCTCTGCATCGACTACAGAGAATTGAACAAGGTCACAATCAGAAACAAATATCCTCTGCCACGGATTGATGACTTGTTCGATCAACTACAGGGCGCAGCAGTATTTTCAAAAATCGATCTTCGCTCGGGTTATCACCAGCTGAAGATTAGGCCGGAGGACACCCCCAAAACTGCTTTCCGAACCCGGTACGGTCATTACGAGTTTTCTGTGATGCCGTTTGGACTGATGAATGCGCCTGCAGCATTCATGGATGTTATGAATCGAGTATTTAGACCTTTCATCGATAAATTTGTGGTGGTTTTTATCGATGACATCTTGGTATACTCGAAGACTAGGGATGAGCACGCAAGACACCTGCGGATGGTGCTGCAAACCCTTCGAGACAACAAGTTGTACGCCAAATTGAGTAAATGTGAGTTTTGGCTAGACAGTATATCCTTTTTGGGCCATGTTATCTCGTCTCAAGGCATCTCAGTTGACCCGAAGAAGGTGGAAGCCATTACACAGTGGAAACATCCGGAATCAGCTAGCGATATCCGAAGTTGTCTTGGATTGGCAGGGTACTATCGTAGGTTCATACAGAACTTTGCTAGAATTGCTTCGCCCTTGACTCAGCTCACACGGAAGGGTGCAAAGTTTACTTGGACGGACGACTGTGAAGCTTCATTTACGGAGTTAAAGCAGCGCCTCGTCTCCGCCCCGGTCCTTACTTTGCCAAACGGACCAGATGACTTCAAAATATATAGCGATGCATCAGGAAGGGGACTAGGATGTGTCCTGATGCAACGGGATAAAGTGATAGCCTATGCGTCTAGACAGCTAAAGCCTCACGAGCAGAACTACCCAACGCATGACCTCGAGCTTGCCGCGATAGTGTTTGCATTAAAGCTGTGGCGCCACTATCTTTATGGCGTGCCGTGTGAAATCTATACGGACCATAAAAGCTTGAAATATTTGTACACTCAGAAGGATTTGAATCTTCGACAGCGGCGATGGCTTGAACTCCTAAGCGACTTCGATCTCATGATCAGATACACGCCTGGTAAGGGAAACGTCGTAGCTGACGCACTGAGTCGAGTGTTTGTAGGAAGTTTGGCTATTGATAATAGGCTGCGCCGAGATCTTGAATCACTGGGCATTACTTTGAAAATTAGATACACAAAGTGGGCGCAAGTATCACAACTGCGCCTCGAACCCGACTTGTTACATAGAGTGAAGACCGCTCAGAAGGACGACCCATTCCTGCAAAAGATTCATGCTCTTATCTCGGCAGGGAAGGCGTCCGACTTTGCGGTAAGCACGGATGGGATGCTTAGAGTGAAGGGGAGACTGTGCGTTCCAAGCGACGCGGCCCTCAGAGAAGAAATACTCACGGAAGCCCACTATGCTAGCTATACTTCTCATCCGGGTAGCACAAAGATGTATCGGGATCTTCGTACGACATTTTGGTGGCACGGCTTGAAACGGGATGTGGCACAGTTCGTGTCGCATTGCATGGCTTGTCAACGAGTAAAGGTCGAACACCAGAAACCAGGCGGAGAACTACAGAGCCTTGCTATTCCGGAGTGGAAATGGGATGATATAACGATGGATTTTATTGTTGGCTTGCCGAGGACGCAACGGGGACATGATGCAGTCTGGGTTATCGTCGATCGACTCACCAAGTCAGCTCACTTTCTGCCTATCAAGTCTACTTGGAGTGCCAACCGCCTGGCTCAGATATATCTCAATGAAATCGTTCGACTCCATGGCGTGCCCATAACCATAGTCTCCGATCGAGATGGTCGATTCATATCACGTTTCTGGGGAAGCCTGCAGTCAGCAATGGGGACGAAGTTGAAGTTTAGCTCCGCCTACCATCCACAGACCGACGGCCAAACCGAACGTGTCAACCAGATCCTCGAAGACATGTTGCGACTCTGCGCCTTGGACTTGAAGACGAGTTGGGACCTTTATCTACCTTTAGCTGAATTTGCTTACAACAATAGTTATCAATCAAGCATTCAAATGGCGCCGTATGAGGCATTATACGGGCGGAAGTGTAGATCTCCTATCTGCTGGGACGAAGTTGGGGAACGGCAAGTACTTGGCCCTGAGCTCGTAGAGCAGACCGTCCAGAAAGTCCGGCTGATTCGGGATAGATTAAAGGTAGCTCAAAGCCGTCAAAAGAGCTACGCGGACACACATCGGAGACCGCTAGAGTTCCAAGTAGGCGACCGAGTATTCCTCAAGGTCTCGCCCATGCGAGGAGTCAGCAGGTTCGGGGCAAAAGGAAAGCTAAGTCCAAGATTTGTCGGCCCGTTCGAAATACTAAAGCGGGTTGCCTCAGTTGCGTATCAGATCGCTCTACCACCATCCCTATCGGACATACACGATATATTCCATGTTTCACAACTTAGAAAATATATGTACGACCCGAGCCATGTGGTAGACCTGGACCAACTGAACCTTCAAGCCGACTTGACGTATGTAGAATAGCTTGTGCAAATTTTGGATAGAAAATAAAAGCTGCTTCGGACTCGTTCGGTTCCTCTAGTGCACATGCTTTGGCGGAATCACTCTGTCGAAGAATCTACTTGGGAGCTTGAATCCGAAATGAGGGAAAGGTTCCCCTCATTATTTCCTAGTGGTAGGTTCTATTCCTTAAGTTTTGGGACGAAACTTCCAATTAGTTGGGTAGGATGTGGTGCCCCGTTCCCCCTATTCGGGGAGCGCGGCTAAGAAATACAAGACGGTATCGTTCGATCGGGATAGATTGAATTAAGAACTCGTCCTCGTTATGGATTTGTTTCTTCAGAATCGATTCCCATATTCAGTGGACCGTGCCCCCGGGATCGACTTAGCGGCAGAGTCAGGAGGGACCTCTCCGCTGCATTCTTTTGTTGCCTAGTTTTTGCTGTCGCTTGTTGCTTTCGTGCCTTGAGTTGGTTTTCGGATTTGCTTGGGTTTTCTTGAACGGTTTCAATAGATTTCATTGCTTTCGTTCTTAGGACTGCACTTCAATTCTGATAATGGGTAGAGAGGAAGAAGTACTGATCAGCTGTTCGTGTCAATACAGGTGATCCAGCACTAGGCGTCGCTCGAGCGGACTCCTAAAGCACTTCTTTCCTTCTTCCTTCCAACCACTAAAGTGAGTGGCTACCAACCCGATTAGCTAGCCTTCTTGCTAATCTTCACATCTGAACCTTGTGTTCATGCTTGCCCCGATCAAACGATACCAAGTAATAACTAAAAGATATCAAGATAAGGGAATAGACTTGGATCTGTATGCTTGTCATTTAAACTTGTGAACGGTTACTTACTACATGCTTGCTTATTCAAATGTTTACCATATGCATATATACAAGTTAGAATGCTTACTTCTTCTTCTATAAATATGCTATATATAGAACACCCTTTGCCATGTATCAATTATTCAGGGAGACTATGCAAAATACATCACACAAGGCTACATATCCCCTGATTTTATTGCCTCAGCTACATAAATGGCAAACTTAACACAAACGCCGTTGATCACGGACAACTTGTGCACAAGGCCTCTCGGTTCCTGTGGACGGTCGCTGGGGCACTGGCACCGATCCGATCCGGACGAAACCTCAAGATTAGTCTCTCCCATAGGCGGGATGGCGTGTAGCGATACATGTGCCTCCGTCACCTTAGCCTGAGACTAAGACCATCCATTATGGCATCAAAGCCAGTGATCCCCTCGTATATTTAAACCTGTTGCTACTAACTTGTGTCTTCTTGACAGGGAAGGCAAGGTAAGTATATACAGGTGGTTCAGACGAACAGGTAAATGTCACCGAACGGTGACGGGTTGTTTCATTGCTTTTTATATCAAATTCTTGCTGTAAAAATGAACTAAGGCAAGATAAAAACCCACAATAAATGTGCATGCTTCATTAAAACAACGTGTTGATTGGTATAGTTGGGTTAGCTTGCCTTCACCAGTACGTTTCGATGTACTGACCCTCGTTGAAACAGGTTCCCCGCGCTAGGAGAACCAAGCGAGGAGCAGGAGACAAACCCCCAATCCAGTCCAGCTGTAGGCACGCCTCGACCGTGCCACCTTTTGTAGCATAAGAAGAAGAAGCATTTTGAAGAAGAAGCCTTTTGAAGAAGAAGCTAGCCACCAAGCAACCATGCAGCTTCGTGGCAAGGCAGTCGTTCCGACCCAAGGTCTTATATTTTGAGATGTAGTAAAGGATGTAATGTACAGGACTGTTATCTCATTTTGTGTCAACACTTTTGTAAGCCCATAGAGGCAATCCTTATGACTCAGTTCAAGGAGTTTGTAATAGATGTTCATATTATCAATAAAAGAGAACTTTTCCATGTTCAAATCTGTGTTTCAATTATCTGCGTACTCTGAATATGTGCTCGCTATGCAAAACAGAATACTTAGCCTTGTATGGTGTGCAACCTAGGCCCGCACGGCGGTCACGCCCGGAGGACGACTATCGATTCCACGGAATCGGGGCATGACAATAAACTCCAAAGGTCTACGATGAGCATTGGCATAGATCTTCTGTAGGCTCTGCGCAGTGCGGAGTCTTTCTCGAATCAAAATTTTTTTCTCAACGGCCTGCTCCACCAGCTCTGGTCTGAGTACTTATCGCTCGCCTACTTTGTCACAACAGATTGGAGATCGACACTTTCATCCATAAAGCGCTTCGTACGGTGCCATCTGGATGCTCGATTGATAACTGTTGTTGTACGCAAACTCCGCCAACGGAAGGTGCGTGTCCCAACTAGTCTTTAGATTGATCGCACACAGTCGCAATATATCCTCAAGTATCTGATTCGTACTTTTCTTCTGGCCGTCAGTCTGGGGGTGATATGCAGCACTGAACTTTAGCTTGGTGCCCAAAGCAGACTGTAGGCTAGTCCAAAAATGAGATAAGAAACGTCCGTCGCGGTCCAAGACGATTGAGGTAGGTACTCCGTGTAGTCGGACAATCTCGTCAATGTAAATCTGTGCTAACCGATCGACGCTCCATGTAACTTTGATAGGGAGAAAATGGGCAAATTTGGTCAAACGATCAACTATGACCCAAATCACATCATGCCCCTACGGCGTCTTTGGAAATCCCATGATAAAATCTATAGGGATGTTATCCCATTTTCACTCGGGAATAGCGAGGTTCTGCAGCTCCCTATCGGGCCTCTGATGTTCAGCTTTTATCTGTTGACATGCCATACACTGTGACACAAAGGTTGCCATATCCTGCTTTACATCGTGCCACCAGAAGGTCCTATGCAAGTCCTTGTACATCTTGGTGCTCCTCGGATGTAAGGAATACTTCGCATAGTGTACCTCTGTCATAATTTTTTTTTTCCGGTATACTGGATCGCTAGGAACGCATAATCTTCCTTTCATCTATAAGCTCCCATCTTCGCCTTCCACGAAGTTGGACGTCTTCTCCATCAAGATCAGTCCACATACCTTCATTAGGAACTGATTGTCCCTACGTAAACTCGGCTCAAGATGGAATGGAGCCAGCTGCATTCCTCGATGCCGAACTCGAAACTCAATGCCCATTGCCTCTAGATCCTGAAGCAAACAACGGTCTATGGATAGCGAGCCCACGTGCTTTCGATTTAGAGCATCAACAACGACGTTTTCCTTGTCCGACGTATATGCGATCGTCAGGTCATAGTCCTTTATCAGTTTTAGCTAGTGCCGCTACCGAAGGTTCATTTCCCGTTGGGTGAATAGGTAATTGAGGCTCTTATGGTCTATGTAAATTTTTCAAGCAACACCATAAAGATAATACCGCCATAACTTTAGTGCAAACACAATTATCGTCAATTCCAAGTCATGTGTTGGATAGTTTTTCTCGTGCGACTTCAATTATCTTAAGGCGTACTATATCACCTTATCCCTTTGTATGAGAACACACCCTAAGCCAAGTCCTGAAGCATCGATGTATATCTAAAACTTATCTACTCCATCCGGAAGTACAAGTATTAGAGCTAAAATGAGCCATTGCTTTAGCTCCTGAAAGCTAGCTTTGCAGTCATCACTCCACTTGAATGCAATCCCTTTCTGAGTAAGGCGAGTCAAAGATGAGGCCAATTAGAAAAATCTTTCACGAACCAACGGTAGTATCCCGTGTCACGCCCCAGTCCCAAAATACGTAGGACTAAGAACACGTAAGCATGCCAGCCGCATGGATATGGCAACTCCAATATATGGAAACCAAACCCATACGTACGCTGTAATATGAATATAAAATCCATAAGTGGTATAAACATATGTCACAAGTCACAGGGTACAATCTAAATCTCATCCACAAAAAATTAATATAAATGAATAACCAACATCTATATAACTAGATCTCAACATAAGTATCTAAGGATGATAGTTGGATGGAAATAAATCCACTACCAACTCGAATGTAAGAGCAAATACAAAATAAGTACAACACAACAGCACCATATAAGAATACCAGCTAGCAATCACGGGCTCGAAGAGAGGACATCCACGAAACATATATAACCATCCAAATCTGCGCTCCTGTAAATACTCAAGAACAGATACACCTGGCAGAGGACCAGGTCCTCAGAGGGACGTAACAAGATACATAAAAGTGAGCCAACTTGAATATAGTAAACATGCATATTATTTAAAAATAAATAAGTACGCTGTACAAGATATCTATATGAATGCAAATGAGGATAACTTTTTGACGTATGGGCAAGGGTAGGCTACTCGATCTATCTCATAACTCACACACACATCAATGGATATCAAAAATTGATATACCGCGGGGGTAGCGACCAGCGAGACTCCAGAAATCGACATACCGCGGGGGTAGCGACCAGCGCGACACACGCCCGTAGTGCGAACTATATACTATGGTTTACCAGAGTGGTTAAAAGCCCATACGCCTAATGATTGTCCTCTCATGATACTAGGTGCCATGTGTGTGTCAACATATCTAATACATAGTAATAACTTAAGAAAACTACACATGCAAGAACTATACAGAAATGCAATACATATACAGAAATATACTAAGCATGCAAACTGTAAACAATTTGGCAAGGTATCTTGTCTGGTCTGAAAAGGATGAAGTCCTAACTCAAGGCGTCGTCCGATCTACCCGTCACATAAATTAAACAAGTTAGGTTACAAGAGTGGGTAAATAGGTTCCTCCATTTAATCTATTTTAATTCTGAATAAAATAACCTAAAATAGTATTTTAATCTTATTATAATCTAATTTTATTGTTAAACCCTAATTTTGTCCAAAGAACTAAATTTTATCAACTCGAGACTCATGGCACGCAAATCGAGGCGATCTGTTGACTGAAAAGTCAACCGACACAAACTCAATTTTCATGCATGATTTCTTGTAGATTTTAGCGTCAAAAACATGCTAAAATTTACGGCTCGTCCGAATTCAAATTCATTTGGGAATTATGCACATACAAATTTTGTATTGTGCACCGATGGTTAAATTCTAACCTAGAAGTTCTACAGAATTAACAGTATGTAAATACTTCAAACTAAATTCTAGGAAAAATATATGTCGATGATCTCGACAATAGCTTTCCGAAAATTTAAACAGTTCATGATTCTGATTCCGGGTTCTCCCGAAATTGCGAAAATATCGAAATACGTCTATTTTCGGACATGATGTGCTCTACGAATTTTCCAGAATTTAATACTAATAATTTCGAAAAACAATTTATATAATAAAAAATCTAACCTCAATATCTTTCTAACGCAAGAAACTATGCCTCGTTTGGAGTCTGGAGCTATGCGCAATGGCTTCTGGAAGATGAAGGAACCCTAGATGGCAGTTCTCCAAAATCTCTCTCTCTAAAATAATGGGATAATTAGGGTTATCATATTATATATATATAGAGATGTACCTGCGGCTGAATGGATATCTATAGGCTGACACGTGTCAAAATCTGATTGGATGGTTTTATTTATATTATTTATTTTTGATTTGCCTTTATCAAAATATTATTTAAGTCGTTTTAAATCTAAATAACTCCAAATAAATATTAAAAATAATCATAAAAATCTGAAAAAATTACAGAAAATATATTTTGAATCCAGAAACCCTATAGAAATACTTGGGATAATTTTATGTTCATAGGTTTTTACTATATTAGGAGAAGCTCTAAACATTAGTTTTATCCATATAACTAAAAATAAATACTAAAATTATTCCAAAAATTCTGAAATAATTCCAAAAAATATATAATAATATTATAAACCCTAGAAAATAACGTGGGTCCATTCTATATTTCTGGGATTGCACAATAAATTCTACAAGTCCTAAAAATTAATTATTAGCCTAATTACTCCCAATAAATACTAAAAATACTCAGAAAATTCCCAAACAATTCTAGAAAATATATGTGACTATTTAGAACCTAAATTAAAATTTTGGGATATTTTTAGTTAAGTTTGGAATAAAATAAATTCTTCAAAGTCCTAGAAAATTAGTGTTACTAGTTTTTAATTAACTAAAAATTATGGAAAAATCCCAATAATCTAAAATAGCCTAAAAATAATTCTAAATAAATATTTATATAAGTAAATATACAAAAAAAATTATTTTCTAATTAACTAATAGAATACTCTAAATAAATTCAATATCTATAATAAATATAATAATATAAAATATACATAAAATACCTATTTTGGGTGAGGGAGTTTACAATCTACCCAACTTAAAATAATTTCGTCCTCAAAATTAAAATAAGGCATAATTTGTTAAATCCTTCACATTCGTACATAAGGTACGCCAATCGCAATCTCTTTCAAAAAATTAAATAACAAAATCTATTCAAATCTATCACGATCATTTCAAAATTAAGATAATCATTGTTCAAATCAAAATTCAACCTATTGTAATCTCTTCTCACTTTTCCAAATCATCAATATCCAAATTTAAATTGAATCCATATAATATCTTCAAGATTTAAATAACCCATATCAAATTTTACCTCACGATCTTCAACTATCATAATCTCCTCTAGAAGTAATTCGAGTCCAATATTATTCCTATTTTCACTTATAAATTTTTTTTTTGTATTCTTCAACTTTTTAAATTCCATTCACATCCTCAATATTTCAAATAGGTAGTCCAACCATCAAATTTTAATTCCTAATTTAAATCATCAAATTGAAAAATAATTTAAATGCAGTCCACCAATGTTCAAGTCTGAAATTATATATTTATCCTTCAAATTCAAATTAATGATTTTACCTTCAATACTCAAAAATTTAAATTATGTACTTAAGGTATAAATATTGGGTCCTCAATATCAAGATTTTTAAAATTCATTAATCCTCATCATCTTAGTCATTCTTCTAAAATTCTTAAAATTAAATGGCTTGAACCTCTCCCAATCTAATCTTACTCGATCACAATCTAAAAAAAAATCCTCTCGAGTTGCCAATGCACTGCTACCCAACTTAGAATTTACCCATCTATCACAGAAGGCTATATACTTTAAGAAAAATATTCCTTAATTTATTTACTCATGTCATTCAATCCTCAAAACTTCAACGCCGATTATATCATATATGATATGTCCTTAATTACGAAAGAATAATCCTCAAGTATGTGATCGGCCTATGGAGTATATCTAATACTCTCTGTGTATCAAACTTATATCAAGCACGAGGTTTCGTCTTTCCGAAATAAGGGAAGACGGAGATCAATAATAAAGAGTTCAAGGGCGAGGTAATAGAATAGAAGTATCGGGATCAAGACGTTTAAAGAATTCAAATAGGAATTGTCAAAGCAGTTGTAGATTGAAGTCCTATTTTGGTAATACCTATCCACATGCTCGCATCGGTATAGTTATGTAACGGATACGATATGCTTAGACATATCTAGAGGGCAAGTTCATTCATCTACTAATCACTAGATATCTCAATCCACGTAAAGTAGTTATACGAAGGGCGAACCACGCGCACTATGGTTGATCAGACCGTAGTACACTGATTCTGAAATGTATTAATGTATGCATCCACTAATACATATATAGTGAACAAGCTTGATGAAAGAATAAGCTTACAAAACTAGGCTATAATAGCGGCATAAGTCAAGGTGGTACAACAATTATAGGTACGCTAGATGATGATGAAAGGAGTTACAATTCAATTCAAGTTCACAAAAATAAAACAAAAAAATAGACTAAGCAATAATAATAAAGACTCTGCAAATCTCTATAGTTATCATACAACCTCCTTGTCTATGTCGCTAGTCGACCAAATGGGGGCAAGGACCTCTAAATTCTATTGTCTGAATAAACACTGTCATCTTATGCTAGCATACAATTAATGTCATTCAGCTACACTTCAATAATAGGGCAAAAGACTATGTGATACTAGGTTGTGAGATATGCTACCCAACTTATAACAATTAACTAATACTGTAATTGCCTTAAGGATACCGTAGAACTCCTGTTAAGGTCTACGGGAAGGGATCTTGGTATTTATTAGGGTATCTTCTTTCATTACATAGGTCATGGTTGTCCTAAGTCTTAATCATAGCGCTCATGGAGCAAGTGTCAATAGTAAGGATAGAAGAATTATTGGCCGTCAAGGGAAAAGGATCTAACTTGTATCGAGGTGGGGGTACATGTTACGCAATTTAAAACTAAGGGATAAGCGCCAGGTCTCAATCTACAAGAATAGCTTAAATCATCAAGTTCTAACTACTAAGCACACAATTTCAAAATTCAAGAGTAACCACCAAAATCCTAGCAAGCTATATATATCCTAACATAAAATAATACACTTGGCCTACAATCAGAAATGTCAGGTGGCACGAGTTGAAAGATGAAGAAAAGAAGAACATAATTTAGTCGTCGCACAATTAGCGAACGTTAAGGTTGCAAAGAAACAAGATATAAAATTTAAAATAGAGACTTTAGATAATATCATGGTTGCTTAAGGGAAGGTGGTATGCTAGTTGCTATGTTCGAGGTATGATCAAAAAAAGTGTTGATTACATTCCTCTAGGCTTCCTAAGGTCCTGTCTACTAATAATGTGGCAATGATCTAAGTTTATAGTTCTCCAATATTATCTAACTATGAAGGTTAGGTTCAGTCCTAATATTCAATTTTGGTTTTCTATTGGATCCTCAATACTAAGGTCAAACATTTTGGTAAAAACTTCTAACTAACTCTAGTAGTGTCTATACTACCCTTACGTCCTCATAATATATCAAGGGGTAATGGTAAACCAATCTATAGATAAGAAATTCTAGGGTTCACTAGATATTGTAAACTTAGTGGTGTATCAACACTCTAGTTGTACTCTTAATAAGAAGGTTACCTTACTTATCATTTAACAACAGGGACTTATATATTCTAGGAGGGGGCTATACTCAAGGAATTAATAGGGAAGTACAGGAATCAAGCAGGATGTAATTATTCAGATAGAACAGATAGGAGGAAGATGAATAATAGTCAATTATGGATGAGATCCTATACTCTATTCCTAGGTGCAGGCTTGTTCGGTACAATAACGTAACCGAGACAATATGCTCTCGACCTGCATGGGCCACCACAAAAATATGTCATGCCCCAGTCCCAAAATACGTAGGACTAAGAACACGTAAGCATGCCAACTGCATGGATATGGCAACTCCAATATATGGAAACCAAACCCATACGTACGCTGTAATATGAATATAAAATCCACAAGTGGTATAAACATATGTCACAAGTCACAGGGTACAATCTAAATCTCATCCACAGAAAATCAATATAAATGAATAACCAACATCTATATAACTAGATCTCAACATAAGTATCTAAGGATGATAGTTGGATGAAACAAATCCACTACCAACTCGAATGTAAGAGCAAATACAAAATAAGTACAACACAACAACAACATATAAGAATACCAGCTAGCAATCACGGGCTCGAAGAGAGGACATCCACGAAACATATATAACCATCCAAATCTGCGATCCTGCAAATACTCAAGAACAGATACACCTGGCAGAGGACCAGGTCCTCAGAGGGACGTAACAAGATACATAAAAGCGAGCCAACTTGAATACAGTAAACATGCATATTATTTGAAAATAAATAAGTATGCTATATAAGATATCTATATGAATGCAAATGAAGACAACTTTTCGACGTATGGGCAAGGGTAGGCTACTCGATCTACCTCACAACTCACACACACGTCAATGGACATCAGAAATCGACATACCGTGGGGGTAGCGACCAGCGTGACATACGCCCGTAGTGCGAACTGTATACTATGGTTTATCAGAGTGGTTAAAAGCCCATACGCCTAATGATTGTCCTCTCATGATACTAGGTGCCATGTGTGTGTCAACATATCTAATACATAGTAATGACTGAAGAAAAACTACACATGCAAGAACTATACAGAAATGCAATAAATATACAAAAATATACTAAGCATACAAAATACTGTAAACAATTTGGCAAGGTATCTTGCCTGGTCTGAAAAGGATGAAGTCCCAACTCAAGGCGTCGTCCGATCTACCCGTCACATAAATTAAACAAGTTAGGTTACAAGAGTGGGTAAATAGGTTCCTCCATTTAATCTATTTTAATTCTGAATAAAATAACCTAAAATAGTATTTTAATCTTATTATAATCTAATTTTATTGTTAAACCCTAATTTTGTCCAAAGAACTGAATTTTATCAACTCGAGACTCATGGCAGGCAAATCGAGGCGATCTGTTGACCGAAAAGTCAACCGACACAAACTCAACTTTCATGCATGATTTCCTGTAGATTTCAGCGTCAAAAACATGCTGAAATTTATGGCTTGTCCGAATTCAAATTCGTTTGGGAATTATGCACATACAAATTTTGTATTGTGCACCGATGGTTAAATTCTAACCTAGAAGTTCTACAGAATTAACAGTATGTAAATACTTTGAATTAAATTCTGGGAAAAATATATGTCGATGATCTCGAAATTAGCTTTCCGAAACTTTAAACGGTTCATGATTCTGATTCTGACTTCTCCCGAAATTGCGAAAACATCGAAACACGTCTATTTTCGGACATGATGTGCTCTACGAATTTTTTAGAATTTAATACTAATAATTTCGAAAAAAAATTATATAATCAGAAAGCTAACCTCAATATCTTTCTAACGCAAGAAACTAGACCTCGTTTGGAGTCCGGAGCTATGCGCAATGGCTTCTGGAAGATGAAGGAATCCTAGATGGCAGTTCTCCAAAATCTCTCTCTCTAAAATAATAGGATAATTAGGATTATCATATTATATATATATAGAGATGTACCTGCGGCTGAATGGATATCAATAGGCTAACACGTGTCAAAATCTGATTGGATGATTTTATTTATATTATTTATTTTTGATTTGCCTTTATCAAAACATTATTTAAGTCATTTTAAATCTAAATAACTCCAAATAAATATTAAAAATAATCATAAAAATCTGGAAAAATTACAGAAAATATATTTTGAATCCAAAAACCCTAGAGAAATACTTTGAATAATTTTATGTTCATAGATTTTCTACTATAATTAGGAGAAGCTCTAAACCTTAGTTTTAACTAAAAATAAATACTAAAATTATTCCAAAAATTCTGAAATAATTTCAGAAAATATATAATAATATTATAAACCTTAGAAAATAACGTGGGTCCATTCTATATTTCTGGGATTGCACAATAAATTTTACAAGTCCTAAAAATTAATTATTAGCCTAATTACTCCCAATAAATACTAAAAATACTCAGAAAATTTCCAAACAATTCTAGAAAATATATGTGACTATTTAGAACCTAAATTAAAATTTTGGGATATTTTTAGTTAAGTTTGAACATAAAATAAATTTTTTAAAGTCCTAAAAAATTAGTGTTACTAGTTTTTAATTAACTAAAAATTATGGAAAAATTCCAATAATCTAAAATAGCCTAAAAATAATTCTAAATAAATATTTATATAAGTAAATATACTAAAAAATTTATTTTCTAATTAACTAATAGAATACTCTAAATAAATTCAATATCTATAATAAATATAATAATATAAAATATACATAAAATACCTATTTTGGGTGAGGGAGTTTACATCCCGCTAGGCCCATAAAGCTATGACTTCACTGACTGACGTAGGTTACTTCTAATCCACCACTGCTTATATCTTCTTTGGGTCTACGGCGACGCCTTCGGCCAAGATAACATATCCAAGGAATGCCACGATGTTCAACCAGAACTCATACTTGCTGAGCTTTGCAAATAACCGATGCTCCCGTAACGTCTGCAGCACGATCTTCAGGTGTTCCTTGTGTTCCGTCTTATTCTTGGAATAAATTAGTATATCGTCAATAAATACGACCACAAACTTGTCCACAAATGGTCGGAATATGTGGTTCATCAAATCCATAAAAGCTGCTAGGGCGTTTGTTAAGCCGAACGGTATTACAAGAAATTCACAGTACCCATATCGAGTTCGGAACGCTGACTTGAGGACGTCACCGGATTTGATCTTCAACTAGTGATAGCCCGACCTGAGATCAATTTTAGAGAATACTGTTGCGCCTTGCAGTTGATCAAACATGTTATCTATCCTAGGTAACGGATACTTATTTCGCATGGTACCCTTATTCAGTTCTCGGTAGTCTATACACAGCCGCATGGATCTGTCCTTCTTTTTTACGAACAGCATCGGAGCTTCCCATAGAGAAATGCTTAGGTGAATGTATCCTCGGCCCAACAGATCTTGCAACTGCACCTTCAGTTCCTTTAGCTCTGCTGGGGCTATTCGATAGGGTGCCTTCAATATCGGTCGCATATCCGGAAAGGTGTCAATGGAGAATTTGATCTCTCGATCAGGAGGCATTCCAGGCAGCTCATCCGGGAACACGTCAGGGAAATCTGCTATGACATCAGCTTGAGCTGCATCAGCACCTTCCTGTCGGGTGTCTCAAACAGAGGCTAAGTACCCTTCACAACCCGAATACAACATGCGCCTAGCCAAAATTGCTGATATCACTATCGCCGTCTTCGGTGCAGCACTGCACGAATAGTAGAAGTCTGCCTCGCTGGGTAGACAAAATATGACTTGCTTCTTCGCGCACTCGATTGCTGCATGACAAGCACCCAACCAGTCCATTCCGAGAATAATATTGTATTCCTTAATGTCTAAAATAATGACATCTAAGAAAAGCTTCCTATCTCCGATATAAATATAGCCGTCCCTACAGATCGCATTGGCGAGTATGTCGACTCCCGAAGGGGTACTCACGTAAAGGTTCATATTTAATGGAGTAGAAACTAATTTATTCTCAACAATAAAATTAACAGATATGAAACTATGCGTAGCACCTGAATCAAATAAGACTCTAGCGGGCAATTCTTTGAAAAGTAAGGTACCTGTCACAACAGTGTTGGAGGCAGATGCCTCATCCTGAGTCAATACATAGACTCGACCTTAGGCACCTTGGTGTTGTAGGTTCACTGGTACAACATTGGCGCCATGTGCTGGAGGTCCCTTATTCTGGTTTGACTGATGTCTGACGATCGGCCTGGGGTCTCGACAGTCAAATACTTTATGGTCCAAATGACCACATTTGAAATACCCTATGACTTGGCACTCAGTCACTCGATGTCCCATCTTGCCGCACCTGTGGCAATACGGTCCATGAGGTGGACCCCTGTGCTGAGACGTGTGCGGATACTTCGGCGCTCCAGACCCTCCCGTTTTATGAGGTCGCTTGTTAAAATTGGTACAGGGAGTCTGTACATTTATCTTTTGTGAATTGCGCCCAAAGACCCGTTCGCTATTAAGGGCAACTTCATAACATTCCTGGTAGGTCTGGCACTTTTGATTTATGACATCCCTACGCAGGTCATCATTCAAACATTTCTGAAAATGATAGCACTACGCCTGCGGGTTAGGCAAGAAGTATCCGACAAACTTGGCGAGCCTTGCAATTACTAAATCATAGTCATCAATAGATATACTTTCTTGTAACAGATTGCTGAAGTCGTCTTCCTTTTGTTGCCGTACGACCCTTGGGATATATTGTTCAATGAAGGCAAATTTGAACATCTCTCAGGTGATTTTGCAGTTGGGATTGGCATCATAAATCCCTTGCTTAGTGGCTTCCCACCAATCATGCGCCCATAGTTCCAGTTGCACCGATGCACAAGCCACTCGTTTGGACCCTTTAATGCTAACCAGGTTAAAGAGTCCTTCGAGTTTTGCAATCCATCCCATCACCATGTCCGGTTTGGCTCGCTAGTTGAACGTTCGTGGGTGCATCTTAGTGAACTTAGTCGCTCTGCAAGTATTCTTAGCAGGATGCTGCATTTTCTCAGATTCATCTTCTACCGCCACAACTGGCGGTATAACAGGCATCACCGTAGCTCCACCATTGCTGGGCACCAAAGATGTGATCAATTGCATCATGGTATCCATCTGCTTTTGTTGAGCAGTAAACTGCGCCTGAATCTGCGCCTGTTAAGTGGAAGCTTGTTGTTGTTGTACCTCCATTAGATGCATGAGCCTCTCAGTCATATCGATTGAACCTGCTCCTTTGGATTCTCCAGACCTTGTCGGATCGCTCTGGACAGGCTGAGCACTGCTTGCAGCGACAATATTTTTCTTTGACATTGCTACAAAAGAGAGTAGCTTGTCAACACTCCAAAACAATAAATTTTTATCTATGGGCTCATTGTATAAGGCGATTCATCTCATGCAGCGGACGTCGAATGCAATTCAATCGAGAGGCGCATCAAACTTCTAGAATATTTTTTTGAAAATCCAAGGAAGTGAAGCCGTGCCCTGATACCAACATGTCATACCCCGATTCCGCTAGGGTCAATCGTCCTCGCTTTGATCCTTTGTGGGATCGATTGTCCTTCGAGATTTGGGCGTGATGTCGTGTGAGCCTGGAGTTACGCTCGAACAAGGCAAGAACATGCAGTGATAGGAACCTATTTGAAACACAAGTTAGAAAATACATTCACAGATATTTGAACACAAGGTATAGGAAGAAAACATGCTTTTCATTGATAATTTAGAGTAATTCACATAGAGTTTATATTTGATGCGCCTTTCGTCTACTTGGTTTGCATTACAAAAGTAAAACTCAAAAGGTAGTGCGCGCTCCATCAGATAGGCCTGTCGTCCGTACATTATGCCCTTGTATAGATTGAAAATCTATGCCTCCAAAATAAACTGGCTTCAACTATACTTCAAAATATAAGAGCTTATAATGCCTTCTCGTCTATCCACTAGCGTTGCACACTCTGAGTGCCTGAAATAATATCCCACAATGTGGGTTAGTACTCTACTGTACTGGTGAGCGGGATGAACCCACTCGCCTAAATCAACACTTGCTTATTAGGGGCAAGCATGCATTAAATGATCTTTCTATAGAGAACTAAGTGAATTTAGTTCATATCAGTTGCATTATTTTAGAGGAACAAAAATAACGTTGAACCCATAAACCACATCGGTTGCTTACTCAACCGACGCACGCCTTCCCTGCAACAAAACACAAGTATACTTACCATCTGCACAAGATAATAGATTAGCATATGTTCTAGTTATATGCGGTCATTGGTGTGGTAGACACCATGGGAACTTATCCAAGGCCTTGCAACGCGCTCTATCAGCCCGGGTAGCAAGTCCTGCTAAAGTTTTCGTAATGTATTACGACTAGCACGATCAAATATTTTCCCTGGGTCGATACGGTTCCAGTGCCCCGGAATACCATTTCAAGGAAATGCCAAACCTTGTGCACATGTTATCACAGACTATGCAAATGCGTGAATAGTTCAACTATCATATAATGCATCGATGAAACAGAAGAAGTAAAGCAGCAGTATATATACTTATGCAACAGTTCATATTTTCTCAAAGTCGTGTTTCAATTTTGGTGTCCCGTGGGTCCAAACTCTCCGAGGTACCAGGCCGCAACCATTGCTCAATTACCGCTTGTATATTGGAGCTCGTGTTTATATCGTGTTCATAAATATACAAGTTAGTCTATAATTCCATGTTCCTTTCTTAGTGGCTGGCATGCATTGTGGCTAAGAATTTTCTAGGCGTTCAGTCAGACATCATCGATTGAACGTTTTGAAACATTAGAGATATGGACATGAAGAAGTAGGAAAGAAGGGTCTGAACCACCCACCGATTAAGGAAAATGCTGAAAGAAGAAGTTCCGCCTAGCGACGATCAAACGTCAGTTATGCGGACTTGCAATAGCACAAGCACCAGGTTAGAATCCTTGCTTATCCTTTCTCCCAAACTCCCCAAGAATCAAAGCTCCAAGCGATAAAGCCAACAACGAAAACTAAGCAAATCGAAAGCAACACCAAAATAAAATCCCAAAGCGACATCAAGAAAACCAAGCAACAAAGTACGAAAACTATTGGACTTGTTTCAATAGAGGCTTATCCATGAGTTAGAAAGCATCATTGTATTTCGTCCATGGCAAGAGGATGCCGAAGATTCTAAACACCAAACTACGACTCAGACAGACTAGCCACAAGCCCAATTATATAGTGCACATCTCGGTCGAATCAGAATTTGAGGCACTACACCCCCATAGTAGTAAAATCTCCTAAAAACCCTAGATTTACATCATACTTGAAGCTCCCAAGAGCCTCCTCAAGTTTTGTGGAGTTTGGAGTCCGTTTGGCGCTCCAAAAGGTCCGTGTCGCAAGAAAAAGCTCCGACGTAATCAAGAACACGTAAGTATAATTTCTTTTTAATATTTATTTTCCCATGTGAAAACCCTTGTATAAACCCAAAAATATGATTAAATGACAATGGATAAATCATATGTATTAGAAACCCTAATTTTTACATAAAAACTACTCTTTGATGACACGGGAGCCAATACATGGCAATGTGTAAACCCTAATAACCTAGTTTTGATATTTTACCTTTTTAATATAAGATTTCAGAAATTAATTAATAATTTCCAGAATATTAATTATTATATTTTATATGTTAAATGAATCTTTCATGCAAGTTGGCAACCTTGCATGCATAAACTAGTTGCCAAAGTAGCTAGAACACATAGTCGACGCACAACGAAACCTTATGCATGCAACGATACATGTTTCAATATTTTTTTACTAAATAACTAATAATTCTAAAATTTAAATTATTTTAATTCAGTATTAATTGGTGTCGACATATGTGTTGGATGGACCATGTGCATGCTTGAAGTAAATGTTAGCGTTGTTGCAAGTTTTGGAATATCGTAGCCTATCTGCGTATGTATAGGAATACTCGTATCAGAAATTATATAATTGCCTAAACGTACGTATGATAACACGATGTACGAGACCCTAACAACGTAAGATACATCAACATAGTACGTGTTTATTGGCATGTTATCCTACGCCATGTGAGTGCTTGATTGTTTGCACAAACATCGCAATAATAGGAGGCATTGTGCAACGAGCATGTTCTTTTATATTAATTAGATTATATTGTGAGTATTGATTAGAACATGTTATAATAGGATACCTTGGATTCGTGGCACCTTCGGTTGAGGACACCCGACAGACAGTATCGCAGCAGCAGGAAATATACAAGTGTACTTTACCTTTATTCCAGTATTTGTGATCTTTGCTATTGTTAGATTCTGATTTATTTATATTGCTTTATATGTACTTATTGTGACCTAGGACCGTTATGCATCCGAGTCGTATTCGGATGCCGACTTATGTACGCAAAATCGGGTATCGTTAGATTGTATTGTCATCGTATCACCTTATAAGTGCAACCCTTGCACTATATACCCTAGGACACTGTACACGACTTTCATGTACGTAGGCCTCACTTGAGACATTCGAGGATTCCGGCTTCTGTGTTAGGATATGACTCGTGCTATGTGATTAGTTGACTTGATTAAATCCTCTTTCTTTACTCGAAACATAGTTAGTACTTATCTTGTGTGCTATGGATATGAGATACGAGATACATGGGGATCTGAGAGAATCTATCGCACCGTTGGCTACCACACAATACATGTTACCTTTGCTTGCGCTTCAGACCCTATAGTGCTGCAGGTACCTTGACAGGACCTGTACATACCTACTACTACTACTACTACTACTACTACTACTACTACTACTACTACTATGTGCTACTGTCGTGTCTATGAGACCTACATGCCTGGTGGTTTAACGGACGAGTACATTCTCAATTGCAATCACTTAGTTGTTATGATAGGTACCTTGAGCACACTGTTTATTATTTACTATTACATTGGCTTGAGTGTTTATTATACCTTGCTATGTCCCATGAGGATCTGGATCCGGATTATGTCCCCAAGTATAGACGATGAGAGCTACCCCGAGGTTTACGGGACAAGAGCTGACGTTGGAGCAGTACTTGCACCAGAGGACGAGGTCGTGCCGGAGGACTTCTCTTGAGCACTCTGCTATTTATTTATTTATTTATACTTAGTATTCTTTAGACATTGGACTTGGTTTAGTGACAACTGGACAGATGTACTTGGGTTATTTCTCTTTTTATTATTTTGATGACTGGTTATTCCCCGCGATATTTCTTATACTGCACTTGTTGATGGATAGTTTTAAATTTATTATTCTTGTGACTGGACTATCCCTTATGTTGTGATTCTTATTGTAGATGAGATTAGATATATAAACTATGACAAGTGTTGTAGACCCTCATTTATATGTATAATTATAACTTAAGTGCACTATAACGAGTCCATTAAATTGGGTTTGCCTATTGGAATTGGGCTGCTGGCCATTGCCACGTGGCTAGTCCCTTGGTATTTTGGGACTGGGGTATGACATCACCAACCCATATGAGAGATGAGAATGTTGAATTCGCCAGCATGATCGAGAGATCAGTTATTTATAATTCTTTGTACAATGCAATTATGCTTAGGATTTTATTTGCATAGACGTTGCATGGTCATGGATAATTGGTACACAAGGTAGCAATTTTTCTCGAATGAGATGCATTGGGGCACCGGGATCGTTCGTCCTAGGGAAAACAATTTGTACATGCCTTTACGCCGAGGTATTACGAAATTCTCAGTGGAGGCTAGCTATCTACCTTCTTGAGGAGGTGCACTGCGTACTGTGGTAAAGTCCTACATGGTAAAATAACACTAATGACCCTCATATAGTTAGGCTGCATATTGACGAGAACAATTATGCATGCTTAATCGATCATCCGGGGGAATCCTTCATGATGATTATTGTATCGCTAATCCTTGTTTTGCAGGAATACAACAAGTGGGCTGTTGGTAAGAATCCATGATAAGCGATATGTAATACTTTTCTTATATTCAATTTGTGCTGCTAATTCTATAACATATTTCTATTAAGCTACTAGATAATTGTGATTATACTGAAATGAACCTAATCCCTAATAGAAAGATCACTAAATTAATGTGCATGCTTCTCACATGATTACTTAGTATTGGTTTAGGCGAGTGGGCTAGTTTATGCTCACCAGTACGCGATATATACTGACCCACATTTTTGGGCACCCCCAGGTATTCAGCATTGGGGAGTGGCTGGAACAATTTTGAGGCATCGAAGCATTGTTGGGGCGCATATAAGCTCTTCTTCCATTGGAGGCGTCTTCTGTTATAAAGAGCATAATGTATGAAATAATGTTATTCAGTTGTACTAGTGAGATTGTAAGCCAAGACAAAAAATATCAATGTGAGCCAAATGACCAAGTATTAGTTGTATTTGAGATCTTTGTAAATCTTTTATAAATTATGTACTCAATTATCATTATCAATAAAGAGAAGCTTTTCATTAAATTCATTGTGACTTCAATTTGTCTTCTTAATTTTGCAGCAATATCGTTATTTCTGAGATATACCATGCCTTGTCTGTATTCTTACTTTGTACAAGTGCAATCTAAGCTTGTACGACATCACATACCATGGCTACTTTCGGTTCTTCGAAATTAGGGCATAATATTAGAGAGTTCTCAAAATTGTATTTGTTAGTAATTAGGTTGTAGTGCCCTGCTCCCCCTATTCGGGGAGTGCGGCTAAGAAATACTTGGTATCGTTCGATCGGGACAAATTAAATCAAGATTATTTTCTCATTATGGATTGGTTTCTTCAAAATTAGGTCCCATATTCAACGAATCATGCCTCAAGGAAGGACTCGGCGGCAGAGTCGAGAGGGGCCTTTCCGTTGTGCTGGTTTCCTTGCCCATTTTTGATGTCGCTTGGTTGCTTTCTTGTTGGTTTTATGACTTGTGTTTTCTTGAACGGTTTTGATGGATTTCATTGCCTTCGTTCTTAGGATTCGCATTTCGTATCGAACCTTTAGAGACCGAAGTAGGAGATATTGAGCATATGTTGGTGCGTGCAGGTAATCGGGTAGGCGACGCGCAAGCGGAGTCTTGAAGATCTTCCCTTTTCTCTCCTAGTTCACCAACTTGTGAGTGGCTTTACTTCGATTAGCTCCCTTCTTCTAAGTCTTCGTTCCAAATAAATTGACATATTGTACTTTCCAATCAAATGATACCAAGATAAGCAATAAAATTGAGTAAGAATAAAGAAGAAGTAGACTTGAACCATTAATAATGCTTGTCACACAGAATTCTATGCGAACACCTTGATGCGTGCATGTCCGTTATACATATAGCCATCTTTTGTCAGTTGTAGTTAGAACTCATTTATCTATAACTGTTCAATGTATGGTGCAAAAAGGAGAAACGTGATCATTGTGCAAGTAGACTAGACTATGGAAAATGCATGAAGTTGATTTACTTATATTGCTTGAATATGTGTTTTAATTGATAACTTAGTTTGTAGACAAGGCCTGGTCTTGGACAACTTGTATACAAGGGGTGTCGTTCTACGAACGGTCGCCGAGCACTGGGACCGCTTCGACCCGAATAGAACAATTTTCTAGTGTAGTCCTAGCATTGGATGGGTCCGTACGTCCGCCAAGGACTAGCTACCCGAGGCAGAATGGCAGCCGACCCATCTCTGGTCTGACCAAGTGATTGCTATGTACATTTAAACTGTGCAGATTAACTATGTCTTCCTGACAGGGAAGGTCATGGTAAGTTTTGTACAGGTGGTTCAGACGGTTCAGGTAAAGTCACCGAGCGGTGGCACATTTTATTATGTCATTTTATTCTATCATATATAAAGAATTAAACTAAGGCAAGATAGAAAGATCACATAAGAAAAAAAATATTGCATGCTCATATGAACTCATTATAGATTTTGGTAAGTTGGGTTAGCTCGCCCTCACCGATACTTTTTAAAGTACTGACCCTCGTTGCAGCAGGTTTCCCGAGCTGAGGCGACGCTGCGAGGAGCTGAAGCTTTCTCCAACCCTTCCTGAATCAAGGCGCGTTCGTGTTGTGACTTTTGGGAGCTTAAGTACATAATCAAGAAAGGAGCCCGCTCTCACTAATTGAAGCCACTAGGCGATATTGCTGACTCGCACCCAACATATTTTGTGTTTCTGAAATATTAGTAAGGAATGTAATGTATGGATCAGCTTCTCATTTTGCGTCCAAGTTGTAAGTCTGTGCGGCATCTTTACTACTTTTGGGTCAAGAGTTTGTAAACATATGTTCATTATCAATAAAAAGAATTTTTTATTATCTCAAAGTATGATATCTTATTTGCGTACTTTATTGCATTTGTTCTAAAGTATATCATTATGCCTAGGCCTTGTGCACGCACGCCTTACGCGTGCACGCCATCACGCCCGGGTGACTATTATCGACTTAGTAAAATCGGAGCATTACATATTGGTATCAGAGCCTGGCTTCAGATCCTTTGACCTTCGTGTCAAAAAAGTTTTTTGAAATGACCCTATCCCTCCCAGTTGAACCCTTGAATTCGCTTGGACAAAATGAGATGCGTTCCATACAGTGAGTCTATAATATCTTTTGAGACTGATACAAGTTACTTTCTTTGAAGGAACGGTCGCAGAGCTGGGTGCACAAGCGCAGATGGTGCGTAAGTGCAAGGGAGCAGTTCCGGCACATCAGGCAGCTTAGGAAGTCCAGCTGCCATACCCTCTGTTGATCCGTTCGAACGGATACTGCGTTTAATGGAAACGCAACAAAGATAAGCCGAACTACAATAGAACCAATTCAAGTCCTGGATTGAGGCTCAATTTATGGCACAGTGGACTCAGGCTGAAGCACAACAGAAGCAAATAGATACCTTGCAAACAATTGTGACAACGCTCGTCGCTAGCAACCATTCTGCTTCAGTGACCTCCGTGGCAGTGCCAGTTGTAGCCGATACCGTGGGACCTCAGGACTCTCTGGAACCTCTGCCCTAAGACGAAAAGGGTCCTATCCTGCAAATATCAGAGTTCAAAAAGATGTGTCATGCTACCTTTAAGGGGACTGAGGATCCCTCCGTAGCATTGGATTGGATGGTTGAGTTGGAAGACCACTTCAAAGTGCTTCGCATGGACGAAACCAAGAGAGTAGCTTGCGCCCAGCTTCAGCTCCGTTTAAACGCACATGATTGGTGGGATATGCATAAACAAGCTTTATTGAGTGAAGGTGGCAGGACGACTATCTCTTGGTTCGTGTTACGTAAGGCCTTCGAGGAGGAGTATCTTCCACCCGTCGTCCGCCACGAGAAAGAAGACTAATTCACACATCTGCAACAAGGGGATATGACAGTATGGCAGTACGCTCCAGAATTTAACAGGCTTACAAAATTTGCTAAGTCTCACATCTGTGATGCCGAGACTCGAGCACGAAGATTTGAGATAGGACTGTGACCTTCTATTCATGTCCACGTCGTCGTCCCCCCAGTACCGTACCATACGGGAGTCTCTAAACCACGCCCTCTCCCTCGAACTGCAGTACCCCCCAGTTCGCACCGGCGCTGTGCAAAATCTCAATCACAACTGTCCTAGCAACATATGGGGTAACAACGTGCCCAAGCGCTCTTATAACGGCGGTAATCAGGGTGCAAACCTAGGGAGAGGTAGTGAGCTCATTTGTTGTTGATGTAATCGTGCCGGATACATCGCTCAAAATTATCGAGTATTTAATGGATTGTGCTTTAAGTGCGGGTCGCCAGGGGCATATGGCAGTGAACTATCGGGCGGGAGGACCAAACCAGCAGAAGCAACAAAATCATGCACCTCAAGATCAGGGGCAAGCACCTCGAGCGAACCAGACGGCACCGCAGAATGCTCAAGGCCGAGTTTATGCTCTGACTGGGATGAGGTACTCGCATCAAACACGATGGTGTCAGGTATATTACTCTTCAATAATGTACCTGCTTGAGTATTGTTTGATTCTGGCGTAACACATAGTTTCATTGCGGTGGATTTTTCCGCCGAAAACATATTTCCTATAACACCACTAGGCCTAAACCTTAGCGTCCGTACTCCATCGGGCGTGGATTTACTGGCACATTTAGTCTGTCGTGAAGGTAACATTTGCATCAGAGGGAAGGAAATTATCACTAGATGCGACAATCTTAGACATTAGGGACTACGACATCATTCTGGGGATGGATTGGCTCGGCGCTTGCTCGGCTACCATTGATTGTGCGAAAAAGAAAGTCATATTTTGTCTACCTGTCAAGATCAAATTTTGCTATGTGTGTAGTCCACGGTTGAGAGCGCTGAATGCCTCAAGGTAGGTCTGGGCGAGGCGATCAGTGCTCCAAGTACTTTTGATGGCAATGAAGTGTGCTGACTTGGTTAACCGGTCGACGATGACCTAGATTGCGTCGTTTCCTTGTTGCGTCCTTGGCAGACCAACAATGAAGTCCATACTTATGTGCTCCCACTTTCATTCCTGGATAGCAAGATTCTGTATTTCTTTACCCGGCCTCTGATGCTCTGCTTTCACCCTCTGACAGGTTATGCATTGCGACACGAAGAGCGCCATATCTTTCTTCATGTCGTGCCACCAGAAGATAGTGTGAAGGTCTTTATACATTTTTGTGCTCCCAAGATGGATCGTATAGACTGCATAGTAAGCTTTCGCAAGGATCTCCTTTCTGAGTTCTGAGTCGTTGGGGACGCATAGCCTTCCCTTAACTCGTAACACTCCATTCTCATCTACTGCAAAGTCTTTTGTCTTTCCGCTAGAATCTAGCTCGCGCATTTTTCTTAGGAATGGGTCATCCCTCTGAGTAGATGTGACCCTCTCTAACAGGTTGGGTATTAATCGCATCTGAGCAACCCGCGTGCTATGATATCAAATTCTGAGTTTGATGCCCATCTCTTCTAAGTCCCTTTGTAACTTGTTATCAACGGACATGGATCCCGCAAAGATCTGACTCAACGCATCCGCTACCACATTTTCCTTGCCAGGTGTGTAGTCTATCATCAAGTCATAATCCTTTATTAATTCTAGCCAATGCCGCTGACGTAGGTTAAGGTCCATTTGGGTGAATAGGTACTTTAAACTTTTGTGATCAGTGATTCGGCAAGCCACTCCATAAAGGTAGTGTCGCCACAATTTTAGGTTGAACACAATTGCTGCTAGCTCCAGATCATGCGTAGGATAATTTTCCTCGTGCTTTTTTAGTTGCCTGGATTCGTAGGCTATCACCCTATCTTGCTGCATAAGTACACACCCCAAGCCCTGCCCTGACGCATCGCTGAATATTTGGAATCCCGAGGTCTCGTCTGGTAGTGCAAGTAACGGGGCAGAGGTGAGGCGATGCTTTAACTCTTCAAACGAGGCTTCGTAGTCGGCGGTCCACTCAAACGTGACTCCCTTCTGTGTGAGGCGAGTCAGAGGTGATTCTAATTTGGAAAAATCCTTCACGAAACACCTGTAGTAGCCCGCTAGCCCAAGGAAACTTCAAATCTCACTGACGGAGGCAGGCCGCTTTCACTCGACGATGGCTTCAACTTTTTTTGGATTGACTGAAATACCTTCCGCAGAAATGATGTGCCCGAGGAAAGATACACTGCTCAGCCAGAATTCGCACTTACTCAATTTTGCATATAACTTGTTGTTCCGAAGTGTCTGTAGCATGGTCCGCAAGTGCTCTGCATATTCCGTCCCATTCTTCGAGTACACCAAGACATCATCAATGAACACTACTACAAATTTATCGAGATACGGCCGAAACACATGGTTCATTAAGTCCATAAAGGCGGCAGGGGCATTAGTTAATCCGAATGACATCACCAAAAACTCATAATGGCCGTAACGAGTGCGAAAGGCTGATTTTGACACATCGTCCGATTTAATCCTAAGTTGATGGTAGCCCAAGTGATGTCACGCCCCAGTCCCAAAAATGCGTAGGACTAGGACAAGTAAGCATGCTAGCCATATGGATATGGCAACTCCAATATATGGAAACCAAAATCTACACGTACGCTGTAATATGAATATCAATCTACAAGTGGTATAAACATATGTCACAAGTCACAGGGTATAATCTAAATCTCATCCACGAAAATCAAATATAAATATATAACCAGTATCTATGAAACTAGATCTCAATATAAGTATCTAAGGATTATAGTTGGATGGAAACAAATCCACGACCAACTCGAAGGTAAAGGTACAACACAATAAATACAATATAAGAATACCAGCTAACGACCACGGGCTCGAAGAGAAGACATCCACGAAACATATATAACCATCCAAATCTGTGCTCCTGCAAATACTCAAGAACAGATACACCTGGAAGGGGACCAGGTCCTCAGAGGGACGTAACAAGATACATAAAAACAAGCCAATTTGAATACAGTAAACATGCATAATTGGTAGAAAATATGTAAGTACGCTGTACAAGACAATCTATATGAATGCAAATGAGGACAACTTTTTGACGTATGGGCAAGGGTAGGCTACTCGATCTAAATCTCACACTTACACACTCGTCAGTGGACATCATTAGCCGACATACCTCGGGGTAGCGACCCTCGGACTCCATCAATCGACATACCTCGGGGGTAGCGACCATCGGATATGACCACCATAGTGCGTGCTAGTTACTACGGTTTACCAGAGTGGTTAAAGCCCATACGCCTACTGATTGTCCTCTATGATACTAAGTGTCAAGTGTGTGTGTCAACATATCTAATATATAGTAATGACTGAAAGAAACTACACATGCAATAAATAAATAGAAATACAATAAATATATAGAAATATACTAAGCATGCAAAATACTGTAAGCAATTTGGCAAGGTATCTTGCCTGGTAAGAAAGTTGCAAGGTGTACTGTCCAGAAGTCAAGCACACATGATCAGAAGCTACGACCTCAGAATAAATGTCTCCGGATGCTGAAACAGATATCACCAACGTTCCCAGAATAAGCAAAATAGCTAGAAAGCACTTCCCTTTCGTCCAATTTGGACACAGGGGCAAAACAGTAATTTTGGGTCAAAGCGGGGTCCACGTGTGGCCTCCCACTTTGCATCAAAAAATGTGCCAAGGGTAACAGTCTCTAAATGGAACAAATTATAGATTAAACAAACTCTAAATATAAATACGAACCCAACGGTATGTCCAAATGTGGATTCCGATGGGCCGAACACAATTTTGCCCAAAAAGTCAACCGTAGGGCCCGCCAATTGGCGACTTGGTCAACTATCTCAGAATTGTGAGAAAATTGGGTCACAGGACCAACACGTTACCACGAGTCTAGTGGAGCAAGTTTCGTCGCAATCTGACGAGCTTGCACAAAATGCGCGCGACTTTTGCATAAGTTGCGACATGGGGTTTGTCCGCGGATACGGGCTGATTCTGACACGCACACGCTTCCGAATCAGTTTTCGCGAACTCTCACGTGTCCGGTTACGCTACGCGCATCGTTCGGTACACTTGGTACATGGCGGGGCGGTCCCGTTTGGCGGGGCGCGCTCCGTTTCATAACTTTTGGAAATCTGGAAAAAGTGGGTTCGCGAGATTTTTCAACGAATTTAATTCTACCTACAGCAGTTAATAATATAAGATTATTTAACAAAAATTAAACTAGATCAAGTGGTCTACGCATACCAAAAAGAATCATCGAATTCGGATCTCTGTGGTAGGAGATACGAACTCGAAAACATGGGTGATCACCGCAGTTTTCTGCGATCCCAGAATTTAGTCTATTTTTGCCATCTTTGGTGCTGTTTTTGCCTATGGTTGCACGTTGTTCGAGGTCTACTATCACACAGATATGGAAGAGGGTTAAGGGGTGAGCATACCGGTGAAGACGGGATGGCGTTTGGTTGAGCGAGACGACAGGAAACAACTCCGGAACACAGGTACTTCGCTGCGAAAATCTGCAGTGCGCGGGGTCGCGGTCGTCGGGATTGGCTTGGACGGCCTGGCGGGGTTCTCCGGCTGTGGTGCGGCGCTCTCTAGGTCTAGATGGGAAGAGAAAGGGTTTGGATGATTATAGGGTTAGGGTTAGATGGTTTATATGGATTTATATATATATATATATATATATATATATATATATATATATATATATATATATATATGGGATTAGCCAGGGGGGCGCTGCATTCCGCGCGCGGGGGGAGGGGGGGTGGGGTCTTTAGGAAGCAGCTGCTTCTTCTATTTCTAAGGTGCGGGTAGATGGGTATTTGGGAATTTTGTTTTTTGTTTTGTTTTTGTTTTGTTTTTTTTTTGTTTTTTTCTTTTCCATTCTTTTTTTTATATTTTCCTTTAAAGTATATATGTATATACATATTTATATATACGTATATACTCATAGGAAAAATCTAGAATTACACTAATACATACAATTAAGCTAGCAACTGCTCAAGGGGTCTCCTACATGAAATAAATTCGAAAAAATTAATAATTGCTCCATAAATTCCCTAAATGCACATATATATATAAATACATAGAAAAATTCTAAAAAATATTTTTGTGCACCCCATTAAGCTAGCAACTGTCCAAAGGGTCTCCTACATGGAATAAATTAGGAAAAATTTATAATTGCTCCACAAATCCCCTAAATGCACATATATATATAAATACATAGAAAAAAATTCTAAAAAATATATTTGTGCACACCATTAAGCTAGCAACTGTCCAAAGTGTCTCCTACATGGAATAAATTAGGAAAAATTTATAATGGTCCCATAAATCTTCTAAGTTTACCAACACCTAAAATAAAAATTTATAAAAATTTATTTCTCCTAATTAGCTACTAATTATTATAATTAAATTAATAATTAATTAAAAAGGGCATATACGATTTTTAGGAATAGAAATTTTACAAGTGAAGATCAATTTTCGAGAATACCGTTGCACCTTGCAGTTGATCGAAGAGGTCATCTATCCTGGGGAGAGGATACTTGTTTCGAACAATGGCTTTATTCAATTCTCGATAGTCAATGCAGAGCCGCAATGAGCCATCATTTTTCTTTACAAACAACATAGGCGCACCCCACAGAGACACGCTCGAACGAATATACCCACGATCTAACAATTCTTGCAACTAAATCTTTAACTCTTTTAGTTCTGCTGAGGCCATTCGATACAGAGATTTGGAAATTGGCCGAGTTTCTGAAAATGTATCAATAGTGAACTCTATCTCTCGAACGGGTGGCATGTTGGGCAACTCGTTGGGGAACACATTAGGGAAATCTGCCACAGCGGGAATAGACACAACGTTTGTACAATCTCGTTGTGTGTCTCGAACGGACGCCAAATACCCTTCCCAGCCAGAATGTATCATCTGCCGAGCAGACATTGTAGAGACAGTTGCTCACCCGGGCAGTGGTGCTCGAGCTCTGCTGAAATGCCACTGTGGATGCAATCTGTTGCTGTGTAGCGAGCTCATCTTGCTGAACTGCACCACCTCCTCCTTACACACACACACTCACAACCAACACAATGCACTCACTAATTACCTATGCATATAAACATACATACACAGTTACCTATAGATAGACACACATATATATGTTAATCACTAATTACACTAATATATACACTTAAGCATATAATACACTATAGGTACATACACACATATACATATATTCAAGTACACAATCATACATATAGATATATATATATATCACTATCTACTCTAGTATGTATACACCCATAGACACACATATACACTAAACACAATATACACTATTATATGCATACCTATATATATAAATACCATCTATATATCTAATTACACATGCACACATAGCAAATAGGGCAAAACAACAAACACATGGAGTGCACCGCACCCGTATCACACTTGCTCTATGATACGTGTGCGATACGGCTCCAACACACAATCAAACGCATCCCGGAGGATACGAGTAAGTCCAATACACCAATTATGAATAATACATATAGTAATTAGAGTGTCTACGTGTCCGTGTCACAATGCGATATGCACAAGGCTCCGTGTCAGAGAAAAACCCCCAAAATCAACCCGTTTTATCAAATTGACGAGATACGGCCTACACGTATCCAATTGTGGACACGGCACTAGCCACAAACAAATAATCATATATCAATTTGGTCTAATTGACCAATTGACAAATACAATATGTGCCAATCTCGGAATTCCCCCAAAATTGGTACCAAAAATGCATGTAACTTCCACCGTAAGTCTCCGAATGACTCCAAACCAAATCCTGTGGGTAGCCTATGCATGTGGGTTGGTTTCTCATGGTAAAATATCAGATCTAGAGTCTAATAGAAGGGGGAAAACTGAAATGTAGCTATTGGGAGATGGATTCCCAATGAAAGGTCTCCAAATGTAAAGTAGCTCCTTTCCTTGTAGATCTTGGCCTCCTCTTCCTTGTTCCTTGCTTCCTTCTTGTAGATCCTTGATGTAGAGGTCTCAATGATGAATTTAGAAAGAGATTTGAGAAGAATTGATGGAGAATTGATGGGGGAATGGAGGGAAATTGGAAGAGGAAAAAGTAGATCTAGATATTTGGGGAAGAAATGAAATGAGAGCACTCTCTCTCCTCCTAATTATGGCTGGTCATAAACCCCTCTCCAAGCAATGTATAATGTCCCAAATACCCCTTGGGGCCTCTCATGAAGAAATTAATTAAGGAAAAAGATTCTAGTCTAATGGTTTCACTAATTAATCCAACCTCCTAATCCATGGGCCTAATTCGTAGGCTCAACTTAGACTAGTCAAAATATTTGTTCATGCTCTCTAAGTAAATGGTTAGGTCCACTACACAAGTCTAAAATAAATACTATGTCTAATCAAACACTAAACAATACAACTAATAATTAATTACTCATGCACAATATAAAATACAATCCTCCTAAAAATAAAATACCTGTGCTAATTTACCAAATTACCCTTAATTGGAAATGTGAGGGTGACAGTATACAAGTTGTCCAAGACCATGCCTTGTCTACAAACTAAGTTATCAATTAAAACACATATTCAAGCAATATAAGTAAATCAACTTCATGCATTTCCCATAGTCTAGGCTACTTGCATAATGATCACGTTTCTCCTTTTTGCACTATACATTAAACAGTTATAGATAAATAAGTTCTAACTACAACTTACACAAGATAGCGATATGTATAACGGACATGCATGCATTAAGGTGTTTGCATAGAATTCTGTGTGACAAGCATTATTAATGGTTCAAGTCTACTTCTTCTTTATTCTGACTCAATTTTATTGCTTATCTTGGTATCATTTGATCGAAATGCATAATGAGTCAATTATTTAGAACGAAGACTTGGAAGAAGGGAGCTAATTGAAGTAAAGCTACTCACAAGTTGGTGAACTAGGAGAGAAAATGGGAGATCTTCAAGACTCCGCTTGTGCATCGCCTACCCGATCACCTGCACGCACCAACAGATGATCAATATCTCCTGCTTCGGTCTCCAAAGGTTCAATACAAAATATGAAATCCTAAGAACGAAGGCAATAAAATCCATCAAAACCGTTCAAGAAAAAGCAAGTCATAAAACCAACAAGAAAGCAACCAAGCGGCATAAAAAATGGGCAAGGAAACCAGCGCCACGAAAATGCCCCTCTCGACTCTGCCGTCGAGTCCTTCCTTGAGGCACGATCCGTTGAATATGTGACATGATTTTGAAGAAACCAATCCATAACGAGGAAATAATCTTGATTCAATATGTCTCGATCGAACGATACCAAGTATTTCTTAGCCGTGCTCCCCGAATAGGGGGAACGGGGCACTACATCATAACCATCTAACAAAAAGTTTCATCCTCAAAACTTAGGAATAGAACCTACCCCTAAGGAATAATGAGGGAAACTTTTCCCTCATGTCTGATTCGAGTTCCCAGGTCAATTCTTCGACCGAATGGTTCCGCCAAAGAACGCACACTAACGAGACTGCCCGATTTCGTAACTGCTTTTCTTTTCGATCCAAGACCTGAACGGGCTCTTCGACGTACGATAAGTCTGCCTGAAGATCCAGCTGACCGAAGTCTACCACATGGTTTAGGTCATGCACGTACTTTCTAAGCTGTGACACATAAAAAATATCATACAGTTCTGACAGGGCTGGTGGCAATGCAATTTGATAGGCAACTGCAGTGACTCGCATGAGAATTTCGAACAGGCCAACAAATCTCGGACTTAACTTTCCTTTTATCCCGAATCTCGTAACTCCTTGCATAGGCAAGATCTTTAAAAATATGTGGTCACCCTCTTGGAACTCAAGGGGTCGACGATGAATATCGGCATAGCTCTTCTGTCGGCTCTGTGCTACCTTTAATCGCTCTCGGATCAACCAAACTTTTGGACTGTTTGTTCAACTAGTTCCATCCCAAGGATTTGTCGCTCTCCAACTTTATCCCAGCATATCGGTGACCTACACTTTCGCCCATACAAAGCCTCGTACGGAGCCATTTAGATGCTGGACTGATAATTGTTGTTGTATGCAAATTTGGCCAACGGTAGGTAGACATCCCAACTTGACTTTGAATCGATTACGCAGAGGCACAATATGTCTTCTAGTACCTGATTCACCCATTCTGTTTGGCCATCTGTTTGAAGATGGTAGGCTGAGCTGAACTTCAACTTGGTCCCCATCGCTGACTGAAGGCTTTCCTAGAAATGTAATAGGAATTGACCGTCCTGATCTGATACTATGGAAACTGGCACTCCGTACAGCCGAACTATCCAACAGTGCAAGTATCAGCACAGCAACTCATGCATTCAGCAGGCAGGTAGTAGTTGCAACAAGAACTCAGCAAGGTGCAACCTCAGGCACCTGCAGTAGATGGTCAGCAGAGCTATGAGCAGTTGCAACTGCACAATGGATGCAGTGTGCCTCAGAGCACAATCGAAGGAGAACAGTGGGTACAGCAGAGCCTTCACCAACAGTGAGTCGAGGCAGTAGCAGCATTGCAGCAAAGATAGAATCATTAGAAGTTGCATTCAGCAGTATGCAACTGCTGTAGTATGCAACAGTGTTTAGTTAGCATGCATCAGCTTGCTACACAGCAAACACAGGGGGCAACTGCATCCCTTGCACAGCCCGTGCACACAAGGAGGATTCAGTATGCATCAACAGGCACAGCAAGATCAACGGTATCAGGTATCATATTGGGTAACTGAGCACCGTATCAGTGATAGGTATCAGTGAGGGCATTCAGCAACTGTGTAGTATATGCACAATACCAGTTCATTTCAGTTTTAGTTAGTTAGCTAAGGTATATTGTTTAGTTGGTTTTTTTAGTGCCTCTCAATTCAGGTATCAGTTGTTTTAGTTGGGTTGGCAGGGTGTTTCAGTGAAGTTTAATTTTAGGATTTGCTGTAGATGTGTTATTGTTTTAAGGTATCAGTTAGTTGAATGTTTGTTAGTTGAGTTTATGGATAGTATAGTTAGTTGGTTATAGTCAGTATCAGTAGGTATTAGCCTGGTAAGTATAGAGTAGTTAGTTGTTTATTGTTGATATATAGCTATATGTATTTATGTAGGTATGGGTGTTTGGTATTATAGTTAGTTCTCTAATAGTATTGAGATATATATATTAGTGTTAGTTTATAGCTAGTATTAGTTGGATATTATATATATATGTTAGCTTTTAATATAGAGGTTTTAGATTACCTCGGGATACCAAGGTATCCTATATCATTGTTTTGTTATATTGTTATGAATAATTGAATTGAATATATATATATATATATATATATATATATATATATATATATATATATATATATATATATATATATATATATATATATATATAAAACCTTATTTTCATATTAGAAACTTGCGTATCTTAAGATACGGCTTTTTGAGAGACTTCTTGTATCGTAGCGTAGCTAGTATAGACTAGTTTCATAATGTTTTGACTTAGTGACTTAGTGTTAGACGCTTACAACCTAGATTTCATCGGTTTGACTTAGAAATGGCCTTGTGACCTACATGTTGACTAGTTTAACTTATTCTTTCCAACACCTTGTATTAATGTGATATTCCATATATAGGTTTGTGTGACACCAGTTGGGACATAGTTTGATATTCATTGCTTGAACGACAGGCGAGTACATTATCTGATAGTTTCCATTAATTGCTAATTACTATAATGCAAGAATTTAGAAATGTTTTACATGACTCTTGACACATTGGTACATGGACTAGTATACACATGGATCAGTCATGGGATGTTACATATATATTGTTCATTATTTCTCGTGTTCTCAATGTTTAACTTAGACAATGTTTCGTGTTCAACATTCATGTTTAACTTAGACAATGTTTCGTGTTCAATGTTTAATGTTTAATATTTCGTGTTCAAGGTTTATTGTTTACATGGCCTTGAGTATCTTGTATCACAACGTGTCATGGTTGGATCCATTGTACTAGTTGAGGAAAAGGAGAAATGTTAGCTAGGTATGTGATCAAATCCTAGACAATATTTCATGTTAACTTAGACAATGTTTATCCAACGTTAAAGTAGACAATGTTCACCCAAGCCGATCACATATCTATCTAGTATTTCAATCATATAGCATAGTTACTGTTCTTCACCACATTCTATTTTATTGCTTCATTCTATTGTCTCGTTCTATTCATTGTGATCAGTGTTTACCATATTGTTCATTATTTTCCTGTTCATCTACTATAGTTGATATTGTTCATTGTTTCTCGTCTTGTATTATATTCTCTATTTCTGTTTATAGTCATTATCAATTAATTGGAACTGCTATTGGGTTGTACTTCGCTCCATTCCTGACTGAAAAATATTTTTTAGATGAATGGTTAGAAAGGATGTGTCCCACTCACTATGGACTGACAGATGGAGTGTCACTAGAGGATAGTGCCAGAGACTGAGGTCTTTTTGTTTTCTATACCTTGTATTAGTTATTTCTATTTTAGACTTTGGGATGTATTATTGTTTGAGATCTGGAGTTGTGTTTAGTTTGGAGATGGTTATGTGATGTATTGAGACTTGTATTTCTTATTCTTTCTATTCTATATCGTGCGTTCATCTTCCTTCAGTTTTATATGTGATTGAGTATTATTTGGTATTGAGATGGCATGATAGTACTTTATACACTTTGTGTGAGATTTAGATAGTATAGTAGACCAAGACAGCATTCTACCGCCGATTCTGCGGCGTAGGCTGGACGTACCCACGTACTCGTGCCCCTATACTGGGTGCGAGTCGTGACATATACAAGGGGTATCGTTCTACGAACGATCGTCGGGGCACTGGGACCGCTTCTACCCGGGTAGAACAATTTGCTAGTGTAGTCCTAGCATTGGATGGGTCCGTGCGTCCGCCAAGAGCTAGCTACCCGAGGCAGAATGGAAGCCGACCCATCTCTGGTCCGACCAAGTGATTGCTATGTATATTTAAACTGTGAAGACTAACTATGTCTTCGTGACAGGGAAGGTCATGGTAAGTTTTGTACAGGTGGTTCAGACGGTTCAGGTAAAGTCATCGAGCGGTAGCACATTTTATTATGTCATTTTATTCTATCATATATAAAGAATTAAACTATGGAAAGATAGAAAGATCACATAAGAAAAAAAATGTTGCATGCTCATATGAACTCATTATAGATTTTGGTAAGTTGGGTTAGCTCGCCCTCACCGGTACTTTTCAAAGTACTGACCCTCGTTGCAGCAAGTTCCCTGAGCCAAAGTGACGCGGCGAGGAGCTGAATCTTTCTCCAACCCTTCCTGAATCAAGGCGCGTTCGTGTTGTGACTTTTGGGAGCTCAAGTACATAATCAAGAAAGGAGCTCGGTCTCACTAATCGAAGCCACTAGGCGATGGTGCTGACTCGCACCCAAGGTATTTTGTGTTTCTGAAATATTAGTAAGGGATATAATGTATGGATCGGCTATCTCATTTTGCGTCCAAGTTGTAAGCCCGTGCGGCATCTTTACTACTTTTGGGTCAAGAGTTTGTAAACAGATGTTCATTATCAATAAAGAAATTTTTTCCTTATCTCAAAGTATGATATCTTATTTGCGTACTCTGTTGTATTTGTTCTAAAGTATATCATTATGCCTAGGCCTTGTGCACGTGCGCCTTACGCGTGCACGACATCACGCCCGGGGGACGATTATCGACTTAGCAAAATCGGGGCGTGACATAGGTCTTGTGATAATCTAGTTAGCTAATGTAGTAAGCCGTACTTCTTGATTGACCGTGTTTGATAGATGGAGTCCATTTCTTGTTTATATCAGTTCTTGTACTTGCCCTTGCCTTGTTTACTTACATGTTTCCTGCTTATGCCATGCTTCATGATTCTGTACTTACATGTTCCTGTTCACTTGACATGATCCAGTTTATTTTCACATTATTCTTGTACATGTTCACATGCTCAGTTTTACTTTATATGTCACCACTTTTATTTTATGTTTCTCGGTGCACTTTATATATTTCGGTGTTTACCTGTTGTCTTAATATATTATAGTTTTGTATTGCATGCTGGTTTTATTTTATAAGTTTGGCCTCCTTTATAGTACTTGCTATTGGGGTCTGACTCCACTAGTTTTGCATAACCAGATCTCTTACCGGAACCAGAGGATCTTTTCTACCTTCCGCTGGATGGTGACCATCCGGAGCACCAGACTACCTGAGTGGATTTCCTCTTCATTCACCCACTAGTGCATGTATATTTTTTTGAGACGTTTAGCCACTAAGCATGTGTTAGCTCGTGTTTTGGACTTGACATCTGGCCTACGGGCATGACATAATTATCATTTTCTAGGCTATAGCTAGAGTTGATCATGTATGACTATTACTTTTGCTGGTTCTTCATTTTGTATTACTAACTCCATGATCATCTATGTATGCATAGTTTGAGACGCTTTACTATCTTATGTTTGATGATCGTATATCTTGTATGTTGATTCATCTGCTTCTAATTGAGACATTATGATTGCTTGACCTAGGATTGATTGTTGGCTTGTAGCATTAACCACCCATGTCTTATACAGTCGTGACCGTATCTCGGGGTACTAGAGTGCTCTAGTATACGTAGATGACTTTATCTGTCCTCACTCTCCAGTATTCTGGTTCTGGGGTATGACAATTTTAAATCTTGAAAGAAAGAGAAAGAAGAAAAAGAAAGAAGTACGTTGATCGATTGTTGGTGTAATTTTAGGCGGGCGCATAAGCGAGACATGATCGTTACATAAAGCTTATCTTTCTATAACATCTCTTTATTTTGGTGAGTGGCTTGACTCGGTGATTCTTTATCTTCATGTACGCTTAGCAAAAGATCTCTTGTCAATTCTGTTGTTCCGTCCCTACGATCAATGATACCATAACAACAAAAGATAAGTTAAAAGAGTAGAATTATATATTAGAATTATAGAACTATTGCTATACTTGTTAAAGAAAAGAATGATTGCATGTACTTTTTACATGTTGCAGAAAGGAATGCGTATAGGAAACCTCAAGCTATTTATAAGTAAACGATATGAAAGAAAGCAAGGAAGAACATAACTACAACCTTATAGGAAGGAAGAAAAAAAGACATCAATTTTTTACTATTGTTTATCATGCATCTGTCTCAGACAACTTATGCACAATGTATAATCTCTCGACCGGTTCCTGGATACTAGAAATCGTGTCGGCCTGGGGAGAATGTGACACCCTGAGGCTTGTACATCCTCATGATCATATATATCATGTCTATTAGAGAGATATACTTGTACATCCCAACTTCTAATCATAAAAAGTTGTCCAAGGACCATCATGTAGTTAGGTCGCATGCACATGATAATATTATTGCAGGTTAACAGTTTGATGCACGCACAAGACATGGATTTTTTTTAAATATATAAGAAAATAATTTCTAATCATTGTCTATTGCAAGGATGGATAGTCGGTCATGGATAAGAATCACTGCATAAGTGATATTCCTAGTTTATGTTTCCTGTTATGAATTGTTAAAAGAACCTAGACAAGTAGAAATATCACTTAATAATATTTGCTAGCTCCATATGATTGCTGTGTAGATTTATGTGATTTGTTATGACCCTCACAAGTGCATTTTCAATGTGCTGACCCACGTCTCCACATGTATCGAGAGGCAGAAGGATAATTGGAGATGTTAGAAGGTTGTCCAACCTAGTGGGACCTTTTCAACATCTCGAAACTTCCAGTTCAAGTTCACGAGTTTTTCTTGAAGGTATTTTTATCTTTTATTTTAGTAAAATGATATAATGTATGGCCATTGTGGCTATTTTTAGTTTCAAAAAGATGTAAGCCAAGTATGAAACGAGTCTGCTAGAAAAGTCATTTTGTAATCCCGTTTCAAGTTATCAATAGAAGTTTTTTTTTGTCTCATTATTGTTATTTATTTTTCTACATTAAAGTTATACTTCTTTATTATCTATTCAGTCTATTTTGTTATTGTGCAAGTTTATGCCTTGTACAAGTTCAACTTAGGCTTGTACATTATCATGTCCAATGACGCCTTTTACGATCCTTCGAAATCGAGCATGACATACAATACAATAAAATATATTTCAGATTTAATTAAGATTTTAGTAATATTTCGATATAATTTAAAGTTTTAAGACTGGAATGATGAAAAATAGAGAATCAATCAATTAATCAAGTTAAGAAAGTATTTATCTATGGAATTATGGGGTTAACTATTAATTAATTGCTAGAATAATTAAACAAAAAGAGATATAGTTAATTAAGTAGAGAGATATGGGGACAATAGAATAATTAAATGAGAGAGAGAGAGAGAGAGAGAGAGAGAGCAATATAGTTCTAAACCATTGGATATGCTTAGGTATTTAAATTCTGACCATTTTTTTTTATCTTTTTTTTTAAATATCACTCTTCTATGTAATACTAATTATTCCGTTATCTCGAGCGCTCATTGATACATTTGTTTTTAAAATTATTTATAATTTTTATTATTTAATAATAATAATTTTAAAATTATTGATTTACCATAATTTTTTTTAAATGGTTTAGTGAGAAACACTCGTCTCTTTTGTCAAAAAATACTTCTATCTTTAATTTTACTATTCTTTATCTTTTATCTTCTCGAAAAAGAAACTCTAATTCTTGATATGGATTAGATCAAGTCTTTATCAATGTTGCATTAGAGTATCTCCAACCATATTGTCGTGTTATTGTTGTAATTCTTAGGTGGCATGAGTTACAAGACGATGTCTTTCATAGGTGGTAATATTATATTCACAAAAGACAATAAGGTAAAAAAATCTTCTCCAATACAAAAGTATTGAAAAGACAATAAGAAATAATTTTTTCCAACTTCCACGACTTCTCTTCTTCTTCCTTTTTTATAAATATTTTTATTCACACTCGATGATGTGGATGTAAAGTTATTGTCAAGTGCATTGTCTAGAATTAGACAACTAACTTCATATTGTCTTTGTTATGTCAGAGCATGTCACCTTCTAATTTATTTAATATTTGCATTGGAGAATAATTTTTTGAGAAATTTTGACTTATCCCACACTTTATTTACTCATATTCAGGGTGCACCCCACATTGTTTACATAATGTACAAGATCTCCCACTTTTGACGGAATTCGTCAAGTCATGACGGTCAACTGCTTTGACCCAAAATTTTTGACGAAAATGCTCCTCCCTTATTTTCTTCTTCCTCTTCCCTCTCACCCCTCCACCTCCCGCCGCCCCCGCCGCTCGCCACCGCTCTCCCTCTCCATCGCCGCCGCTCCCTCTCCTCACCCCCACCGCCGTCGCTCGCCCCCGCTCCCCTCCATTGCCACCGCTCCCCATCCCCTCCCCCCCACGGCCCCCACAACAGCAGCCGCTGGCCGCCGCTTGTCATGCTCGCCGGAGGGGGCTGCTGATGTTTCCGTCAAAAGTAGGAGGGGGAGAGCGGGGTCGACGGCGGAGGACGCGGGGGACGGTAGCGGGGAGCGGGGGGCCGGACTGGGGTGGAGGGGGGGGGGGAGCGGGAGCCTGCAACAAGGAGGAAGGGAGAAGATGGGAGATATTTTCGTCCAAAAAATAAGTCAAATGAGTTGACCGTTAGGAAAAGATAATTTTCGTCAAAAGTAAAAAAATTTGTACATTATAAAAACAATGTGAGATGCACCTGAATTAAATAAAATAGGGGTAAATTAATTTTTTCTAATTTTTTAAATAAAAATTTGTCATTCTTACATGAGCAAACAAAGAAAAAAAAAATGATAGTGTGGGCGACTTCCACCTTTTTCTCTTATCCAGATTTGTTATCATTATTATCCTCCCTATTTCCATTTTGTGTGGGGCCCGCAACATATCAAACTCCCCCATCCCATCACCATTTCCATCCTTAATTAAGACAGAATCAGATATAAGCACAATAGAAAAAGAAGGGTAGGAGAAAGAAAACTTCATCAAAATTACATTTCTCAACCCCCAATTTCTCCAACGAAACCCTAACCCTAATTCTCCCGGAAGAAAATCTACGGTTTCAGGATGAGCGCGCCGAAGAAGAGGAACTTCAAGATCGAGGCGTTCAAGCACAGGGTGGAGATCGACCCCAAGTACGCGGAGAAGACGTGGAAGATCATCGAGCACGCCATCCACGAAATCTACAACCACAATTCAAGCGGTCTCAGCTTCGAAGAGCTCTATAGGTACCCATCAATTTCTTCCTTTTTTTCTTCGAATGATTCGAATTGATATCGTCGATTTTTGTTTTTCACTATATAATATGTTGTGTTGTTTGGCATCAAAATTGGAATTTTTTGGGTCCCCAGTGGATCGGTACAAAATTATTTGGGAAATTTGCACCATTTTTCATAGAAAATTGCTTCTTTTAGTATAGAAAATATAGGAGGGAGAAACTTTTTTCCTTTCTTTTCGATGGAGGAAATCTTTTAGGTACGTAGTGCTTAGTTGGAATGTGTTAGAGTAATATAAATATACAACCCTCAACCCTAACTAGCACTCTAGGGTTTTGGTATAGTTGCAGGGACTTTAGCAGAATGTTCAGCGACCGATTTATTTCCTGATGATTAAAGTTAATATCTTGGGGTTGTCAGGCCTTTTATCGCTCTTTCATGGTCGGTTGAGTCTCTTGTGAATCCTCCCCAACAAATTAAAAGTAGGTTACGTACTATTCTTGATAGTAGCAGTCATATTCTGTTGTTTCCACAACAAATTCAATGTTGGAAATAATGGAGCGGAATTCCGGATGCTAAGTTCTGATGATTAGAATTATTCAACCTATGAGTCAGGAATTTCCGTCCATTATTTCCAACAGTTAGTATTTCAGTTGCATTTACATGTCCAGACTCCAGAGCAACTTTGCTTTTTGCCATTGGCGGGGGAGTCAAGCTAAAATTTTGGAGGGACAAATCCGAATTTTTATAAGGAAAAATAAAATTTTTGGAGGGGCCATCCTAATGAAGCTTCGCCACTGCGTTTTGCACAGCCAAGCAATATGCACTTTCTTTATACTTCAATAGTTTTTAGTGCTATCTGAATCGTGCGGGAAGGTTTCCCATCACACAGCTCACCAACTTGATATTCCGCAGGAGATGTATGCTGCTTTCTTGTATGTATACATCTATCTTTACGGTGCAGATATGCTCATTCCCTTTCTTCTTTTTAGAATGTTGATCCTTCCTTCGGGTGCCTTTGGTCGCGAGGTCGTCCTTGATTTTGTTCCAGCACTGCCCTTGAATTAATCAACCAAGTAGAAGTTGAAGTTCAACCGGTGGAATCCATCTAATCTAGTAGCTTTTGACTATGAACATCCCCCTGTTTTCGATAGATATCTTACAATATTGAAGAGCGCGACTCACCAACTTGATATTCTGCAGGAGATGTCGGTTAATTAGACAGTTGTTGACCATTGTGATATTCCATTGTGGTGCCAGTTTTATTTTTTACTCTAATTTCTGTTAGAATCTTCTTCAACATGACCATTTGAATCTTTTCCAATATATAATTTCTCTCATGTAATTCCTTGAATTAACCCATTGTTGTGTTCCCAAAATTTCTTGGGGTATATAACCACCAACACTTAGCCACCTCTTTTCTTAATACAAGCTTTTTGTTAAGATTTACCTATCTTAACTCCTAAATTGCTAACTTTTTAAATCGATAACAGTCTCTTTGAAGATTTTATCTAGTTAAAAATATTAATCTCTTACTATATGCCAAAATTTATATAATAATTCTCAATTGTCCTATAATTTTTACCTACCCATTTTGTTTCTTAAACATCATTATATCAACTAACTCCATCCCCTTTCACTAACTGTTTCCATATTCCAAGTAACTAATCTCATTCTACACTCAACATCCTGGTGACAATATGACTCGCCACTTCTAGGGAATGCATGCTAGCTGGCATTACCCACTTGCCATTTACACCTGTGTTTCAATGGAACATGCCACTTATAGATGATGTCCTAGATCTTGGTAATATAACATCACACTGGAGTGGTAACAATGCACTGAGAGACACTCAACATGTACTCTAGGGGTTCACTTCATAGGGATATGAGTTTATACTTGTGCTATCTAATCTTTCCCTTCACACTGAAATCTTAAAATAGGTACAAGATAGATGGAAATATGGGTATGCATGCTCTCTGTGTCAATTCAGTTTTGGTCCTATGATTGTGTGGAAATTCTGTGTACTCTGTGTAAGAAAATTCTTCTTTGCCCTGAATATATGAAGTAGGTGACTCATTTGCAAGGTATTCTGTGTAAAACAATTCAATTTGAACCTGGTTCTATGAAGTAGGTTCCTCATTTGAAAGGCATTGTCTGAAGTGTGAGACATATGTTAACATGAGGTGTGAGGCAAAAAACCTTTAGTACCTCAAATTTTGGGGACCAGCCTCTGGCCAACACTTTTCTAGCTTGCGTTAGGGTCATTTTAATCCAAAATGCAAGTGTGCATCATCAACGTTTTAGTGACGTTGATAATGACGTTTTGGGACCCAGACTCTGGCCAAAAGCCTTTCTAGTTTGTCATAGGAGCATTTTTTTTTCCAAATTGCCTCGATATGTGCATCCTCAACGTTCTTAATGACATTGATAAAAAGTATTAGATATTGTACTTTTAAGTTGGTCTCGTAACCCTCATTTCAGAATTCATCATACATGAGCATTAGATGTCTTTAGTAACATTAAGAAGGAAGTATCGGATTTTATATTCTATGGCAGTGTCCTTATGGACAAGTCTTAGTTTGAGAATTTATATATTAGAAACATATATCAAGTACTCGTATTCCATAGTCAAGTAGTGGTTGCTCTTTATCATGCATTCAACTCCTGAGCAGTAGGAATATCTGCTTGGAGAAAGTCAGTTTGGCTAGATCTTCATTTCTGATGTCTAACAGAAGGCCTCCTTTTTTTGTTTTGTTTATTTGTTCCTTAAATTCCTTTATAAAGTTTTAGGTTGTCTACTATATGTTATAGAAACCTAGGATAGGTTTTAGAGTACTGATAATGAACTTTGGTTTGTGTGATTTCAGAGGGTAATTTCTAGAAAGTTCTTTTGCTTCTTGTTCTTCATTTGCACGTTCGTTTAATCATTACGGGTCTGCCTTGTATCGCATATTGAAACGATCCTCTAGAAAAGGTCTCATATCATAAACTATTCACAAGCTTGATTTATTGGAAGTTTGTTCAGGGATCACATGACATTTATGTGTCATATCACCTCCTTGAGATATTTATCTTTGGTTCTCTTCAAGATAACATGTCATCACATCTCCTTTGCTGTTACTGAACTAAGAGTAGAAGTTCTATACAAGATTAGTGCTATATTCTTGTAAGAACCCTTGCTCTAACAATTATATATGTTGTTATCTTGTAGTCATATAGCATATCCTGGTTTATTCAGTCATAAGAATTTTTTATTATTTTAAGGTAATGCTGTGTGTTTTCTACGTCTTATTCAAGCAGTAATAATATTCGTTCTGTATGTTCTAGTGCTGTTAGTCTTGGATACCAGGGAAGCTTGTATCGCATTTGAAGGTAATGGCTTTGTGTGGATATCAATAATAAGTTGCTTGGTAGATCGAACATGGAGAAGGAGAAGGAGATTCACCTGCTCTGCCTACTTATTAAGAAAAAAATGACAGTTAGTTCGGGTTAGGTCTCTTGAGATATTGGGTTCTTAGTGTTCTAAATTACAGCTCTATTGTAGCAATTGAGGAATGGGAGATGAGATATGAATGCCCAAGTCTCGTATAATTGATCACAACCATAATATCTCAGAAGCAAGAAGCATAATGACTCTAAACTCGGCCTTTGCTTTGGTGCGAGCAACAAACGACTGTTTCTTGCAAAGTTGTTTTCCAAGATACCAGGTTCCCTCCAAAAATACAAAAGTGCCCACTAGTGGATCTTCTATCATCAATAAATCTTGCCAATAATCGTTCAAATGTTGGGGTAAGGTAAGGAATCATCAGTAAGGTAAGGGATTATCAGGTTTTAAGAGAAGGCCTTAGGCTTGAACTTTCTTGAGGCACGAGAGAATGTAGATAACTGCTTCCTAAATGGTTATTGGACGCCATCATGCATGAACATAATGCATGAATTGGATGACCTGGCTGATTGCATATGGAATGCTTGGCCTGGTCAGTAAAATCTATATGAGTTTATCGGCAGTTTACGGTATCGTCCTGCATCATAGAATGCAACACCGGTTGTAAAAGCCCCAACTTAGTGCTCGGGTCCATAGGTGTGTTAATGGTCTACATCCCAATATTCTTGACTTAAGAAGAATACAAGTACATGTGTCCTTTGCAAGAGAAATATACCGTCCTTAATGCGGGTGCTCTTACCAATATAACGACAAGGTATGTTGTATGAAAAGCTTGTGATATGTCGCTATTCTCTGCGATATCCTATGTGTGATTGCTAGTAAGGATTATGCCATTGACAAATATCAATAGGACAATAGTACCCATGCTCTCAATTTTTGTGAAAAGAGAATCCTCTCTTGCTTCTAGAGGAATCATAGGGGCCTTTCTGAAACTTCTCGAACCAGGCCCGAGAAGACTTCTTTGGTCTATGGATGGGACTTTTTTTAGCGATACACCAGACTCTATCCCTGTCACTTAAAGCCAGGTGACTGCCGGCAAATATACTACTTCTCCTGTTATGGCTTGTCAATTAATTGGTGTAGTGGCGAGGAGTGACTAGATGTAAGATGAGTACCCAAATGGGGGTGAGTTTGGTAACATGGGAAAACGTCTCACTGTAATCCACCTCATACTCCCTGAGTTGTAGCCCCTGGGTGCAACATACGATCCTTGAGTGTTGTTACTGTACAATTTAGATTGTACTTCATTGTGAATTGCAATAAATTGTTTTACCATCTAGTGGTACCATGTAGTGGCAGACAGTCTGCCAGGTGTGTTTCTACAGGAGAGCCTGTAGTGGAGGTAAATTTTCTTTTTCAAATAGTGTTTTACTTTTTTTTTCTGGAGATGATTCTCTCTCTCTCTTCTCTTTACTCTTAAATTTCTTTTTATATCTTTGCTTTCGGTATCACAATACTTGGAGGAGATGATTCTTTATTTCTTTCATGTTGATCTGCTCTTCACTTTGCTATTCTTGTATATTTTCTGCTTCTCTTTGCATTCAACAACACAACACTCAGGAATGTTCTTTATTTCTTTGCTCTATGACGCATGCATCAAAGTATGAATAGTTGAAGATAATGTCTACATATATTTGAAACTATTCAATAGATTAAGAAATAACAAGTCATAGTCTATTGAATATTGTATACATTAGTAATGTTAAAAAATAATGTTTTCTGAGTAAACTAGTAACATGAAGGAATAACTGTGATTTTGTCGTATGAACTTTTAGTATGTCTTTTTCAGGCACTTCTAATTCCCATGCAATTGACGAAGATGTTCATGCGAAGCCACCCAACTCGAAAGAGATTAATAAGGCTAGTTATTTTTTTGATACACTACTATTTTTATATTATAAGGCTACAAGGTGAGAGAGAGAGTAAAGTTTGAAGAAAAACAAAAGTTACATTTTTTAGAAAGAACTAAACCATATTTAGTCACCATCACCGATCTTCATAGGCATCAGTCTTCAGCAGAAGTTGATCAAGGAGAGAGAGAGAGAGAGAGAGAGAGAGAGAGAGAGAGAGAGAGAGGTCTTAAGATGAGAAAAGGTGGTTGTGAGGCTGGATAGAATGCTTGTGTTATTGGTAGGTTGGGTAGGATACTTGTGTTATTGGGATACCTATATATTCTTATCAATACATATCCATTAACCTACAAACACAATTTTATAAGTAGTGTCCACCCGAAGAATATATTTACATATCCATTAAATACAAGCACAATGTTAGAAATATTGTCCACCCTAATATCTTTTAGGTTGGGTGGCTTCTCGGGAGCATATTCATCAATTGTTTGGGAATTAGAAGCGCTCGAAGAAGACATCAAAATTCCTAAAACAAAATCACAAAATCTACAAATATTTATTTTCTTATGTTATTTGTGTAATTAGAAAATATTGTTCTTTCATGTTACTGGTATAGAGACTGCCACTTCTTGTTTCTTAATGTATTAGTATTTTCAAACACATATAGATGTATGTAGATGTTTTTCAAACTATTCCTACTTTGATGCATGCGTCACATAGCACAAAAATAGTTTGTGATGTCGAAAGCAAAGAGAAAAAAAAAGGCAAAGAAGCAAATTGAAGAGTAAATCAAGCAATAAAGAATCATCTCCAAAACAAAGGAAAAAAGAGGCAAAGAAGCAAATTGAAGAGTGAATCAGGAAATAAAGAATCATCTCCAAAACGACAAAAACAACATTTGAAAAAGAACAACGTATCTTGATTGTATTGTCTAAGTTTCCGGTCGATTGACTGTGTAGTTCCTGAGAGATGGTACCAAAAAAGTGAAATAAAAAGACAAAATAGAAGGATTTTTTGGCGATCACGTCGGCCTTCTTTAGTCAGTGATTAGGGGAGAGGAATCAGTTCGATTGGGATTGGGTATTTCCCTCTCTCGTCATCTCTTGTTAGGAATTAGAGAATGAGAAGTTTTTAGGGCCTGATGTTGGAGAGAGAGAGTTCATGGTTTTTATGAGTGTAAAGAATGGTCAAATTTTGGTTTTTGGGCATTCATTTAAAACCTAGTTTTTTTAAACTCAATTAGTGAGTAATCTGGCTAGGTAACCAAAAATCAGTCAAGCTATTCGTTTTGGAATGATTATGCAGACTGTAATAAGCCCGAGTACTGGATATATAATCTGTGCTTGGGCTGGTTACATCTAATCAGACAATTAATTGGCTGATTAATCGATTTTTGCAGCACTAGTAATGAGTTTGCCAGAATCTGTCCCAGAATTGCCAAAAAAAATCTCAAATTTTTGAAAAAGGATTTTATGATATTTTTTTAGTTTTTTTCTTTTTGAATTGCCAAAATCAGAAACTAACATACCCTGATTTGAAATGAACAAGAGTTACAAAAATGACTTTTTGAACTTTGCTTAATATATTCTTTGTGTGAAAACACATCCTAGTTTGCTTCGAACTTAAAGAATTAAGTCTATTACTGTGGAATATTTGTAATTTGTTTCAAACTTCAGGGGAGTATTTAATTTCTGTAGTGATCACTATGTTTTAATTGTCTAACATGTCAGTTTTGAGAGGAAAACAGCAATGCATAAATCTGTGTGTTTTGGGATATATTGGCCAACATATCTGGTTGGGCTGCAATATTACTGGATACCTGATCTAGTAATATGTTATCGATTTTTACAAAAGTCCGCTTAATGGGTTCAACAACCATAATAGGTCAACACGAAATAACCTGGAGCTGTTAACCCACTATATAACTTAAAAGTCCTTGAATTAGAAAAATAGTAACATAGCTCTCATTTCTCCTCTCATCTTCTCCAGAAAGCATCCAACTACTAAGCGGCCACATAGACGTTTCCTATGGCCACCAATGATACCATCACCTCTTCATCTCTTCTTTGATGACCCTTTTGTTTTCTCCTCAATCATCTTCCTCCGCTTCTGTCTCATATCATTCACGACAACAGTTCCTATGGGTGCAACATCAACCATCGAAGATGGTAAAATGACATAGAAGTCCCCTTTGGCTTCCGACGACACCATTCTACACCATTCTGTTATGTACTTTTTCTTGTTATTTTAATTTTATAGTACTTCTCTTTCCTTTTCTTTTTGCTTCTATTATGCTCTTCCTTTAACTTACACAAGGCCCTTTCTGTGTTCATTAAATTTTGTGTTTGTGGTTTGAAGGTTATTTTTTCGATAAGATTTTTCGTTCTCTTTCTTCAATACCTTCGTACAATAAAACTGCCCGATGGAATATATATATATATATATATATATATAAAGAAGGGCCAGGATTAAAAGGTAGATAGTACATCATACAGCTTACGACTAACATCAAGACCCTTGCCATTGAATTAAAATTATGGATTTAATTTAAACTGAACTACTATTTAGATTAGAATGTATTTTAAACTATAGATTAGATTGGATTCAAATATTCTTAATTTGACTCAATTAGATTATATTCAAGATTTGCTAGATTGTAGTTTTGAATGAGATCTTATTGGTATAAAAAAAGATATATTCATAATTACAACAATTAGATTTTGGTCGGCTGAATTTTAAAATTTAATAGTACTATGCTCAACAGAATACTTAAATTGAAAAATTAAAAGAGACTTAATACAATTATGGACTGAAATTATGGAATACAAAACAAAGAAAAACAAAATAAATATTATACGATGTAGTTAATGTACAACTCAATATTTTATTTATCAAATACCCTGTATTTTTTGACCGAAGAAAAGTATCGGGGAGTGCCAATGTCAGGGGTACACCTAGTTATAAATGTCACCTTTCTAAGGTAAGATCGCCCAACAATATGGATTTCCATGAATTTATTAGATGAGTCAGAACATTGAGGATATCACATTCATAATGTTATCATTTTTTATGCGTAGGGTATATTTAGGGTGCTTAACATGGATGCCCAATATGTACACATCTAGCTAATTTATCATCTGATACCTTATCCAATATGTCAAAACTCTAATATGCTACGAACCCAACATCCAATATTTAGAACATTTGTTATGGTAGGTCACAAGCTATACTCTTAGTAGAGAATGGATTAGAGTTCTTGTCACTACCATGGTAAAAGGATTACTGGACGAAATATAGGAATAGTATTTGGGTTCTTGTGACTTCCACATTTTTTTTGTTTCCTTTGAACTGTTTTTCAAGGTTGGGAATCTTGCTTTGGATTGTCTCAAACAGATTAAGACCAAAATTATTCACAACTTTGCATATCCAAATCCAAATGCCAAGATGCATCCACAAGCAGTTCTGACTTCGGTCCAGGTCTTGGTCTTCAGACCCTCCAGAAGATCAAATCTTAACATTTGTAATTGGACTATGTAGTACAAAGATATACTGCGTTCAAAAAATTTAAAATTACTTAAAGAGGGTTGATTCCTTATGGTTTACAAATATGTTTGTTACATATTGCAGTGTGAATCCCTTTCTGCATATTTAACTTCTTGGAGCAATTACTATCGAAAATATTGCTCTCTTGCCCTCAAGCAATCAATATCGACATTGTTGTCAAAATTACCTGCAGTTTTAGGCGTACCTGGTTGGTAAAGAAGGACATAACTGGGCGCTTTAACTTTTTCTTTTTTCTTTTTTCTTTTGTCTTTTTTCTTTTTTCTTTTCCTGTAATTTACGTCTCTGTATCAGAGGCTGGTACTGATTCGTGTTTCAAATTTTCTTACGAGTCCAGAAATGCTTACAACATGGTTCTTCACAAATTTGGGGAAAAACTTTACTATGGACTGGTAACCACCATGACTTGGCACTTAAAAGAAATGTCAAAATCTATTGAAGCAGCCCAAGGGGGTTTATTTCTTGAAGAACTGAACAGAAAGTGGGGGGATCATAATAAAGCATTGCAGATGATTCGTGATATTTTAATGTACATGGATAGAACTTTTGTTACCTCCTCTAAGAAGACACCAGTTCACGAGCTCGGCCTGAATCTTTGGAGGGACAACATCATCCACTCCAATAAAATTCAGAGCAGGTTAGTCGCCACTCTTTTGGAACTCATACACAGAGAGAGAACCGGTGAAGTTATAAACCGCGGTTTAATGAGGAACATAACAAAGATGCTTATGGATCTGGGTTCTTCGGTCTATCAAGAAGACTTTGAGCAGCCCTTCTTGGATGTCTCAGCAAGTTTTTATAGTGGTGAATC